>JAJJWW010008178.1:600000-906173 GCA_023531295.1 Papaver armeniacum
AACCGTTCCTCGTCGTTGATTTATAAAATTTTCATCGTCGGTTAATCAATCTTCTTTTATAAATAAACTCATTCGTAGGTGTTTTTCCACAAACACATTACTTTTACATCGTTTTTGATTGAAAATTTTGAGTATTAGTCATCAAAATAGAGTGAAAATGAAAGTTATAGATAGTAGTTCGTTTTAAGAGACTTTTGAAAAAACCCTAGTTTTGGTAACCTAACTTTTGGAAATGAAGAACACGAAAAACACTTCGGTTAGGAAGAAATTTTGTTGGGACTAACCGAACTTTTGTATATAACATCAATTGTTGTGTTCGTCTCAAGGTAGTCAATATCAGTTGTATCGGCCGATTTTATGGGTTTTTATCGTGTATCGGGAAAAACCTTTACGATATCTACAATATCGGCGATACAAGGATTGAACGATAAAAATGCTTGTATCGGCCGGTACAAACCGATATATCGCATTCACCGATACACTGATAATATCGGTAAAGGTAATTTGGTAGAATAAATAATTTTGATCAGAAAATTTTATAAACAGAACCATTTTTACTAATCATCATCCTGTTTTGTACCCTATAATTTGTATTGTGAAGCTTTTGATCTTGAAAGTTAATGCATTATATGACACCAATTTTTTTAGATTGAAACATTTATAAATATTTAAAACTTTATTCTTAATGATGTATCACTGATAAAAACTGATATAATCTTTCGTATATGTGTATCGGACCCGACCGATACGATACCGATACACGATATTAACTACTTTGGTTCGACTAAGTCGAATTTTTTTCTCTTCCTCTTAATCGAAATTTAGTATGTAAGAATAAAATGTTGAGTTCAGTCAAGTCGAAATTCTTTTTTCTCCTAACCGAACTTTACTCTGAAAAACCTATATGTAGAATTCGGTTCAGTTGCAATTTTTTTTCTCCTAACCGAACTCTTCTCTAAAAACCTATACGATGAGTTCGGTTACGTGTAGTTTTTTTCTCCTAACAGAACTATTCTCTGAAAACCTATATATTGAGTTCGGTTACCTCGCAAATTTTTCACCTAACTGAACCCATGTTTTTCAGCTTACTTTAAATTGAAAGTTCGGCTACAAAAATGGCGGACTCGACTAAACCAAACATTACTCTGTGTGCCCCAGAATAAAAGTTCGGCTGCCTGTCCTGGAAATATGATAGCCGAACAAAGCAAAAACTCCATTAAAAATCAGTTCGACTACCAATGGCTTCATAAACATTATGATCTACATTTGAAGACAAGTTCGGCTACCTTTTCTTCAGATCTTGTAGCCGAACGTGTTTGACCTAGCCCAAATCAAGATATAAAATTTCTCATTTTCAGGATTTGTTTTGGTCAATTCAAGCAACAAAAAACTAAATTTGAAGTATGCTTGAGTAGTTTGAAGGTTCGGATTAAAAGAATTTGTTTTTTTTTTCCAAAACGCTTATTCTCCTTCATCTTCTTCTCTCTCAATAATTTAATTTAAAAAAAAAAACAACTTATTGATTTTCATTACGCTTAACTTGATGATTCAACTAACAGTTACATTAACTTAATTAGAAAGGGTAATTTTGGCATGATAGACGCATTTATGTGTCTATTTTTTATTTCAATTTCCTATAGGGTTATTTAGTATTTGATACTTACATTTTGTCCAACTTTAGGCTTTGGTCTAACTTTTGTCCAAATTAGGCTTTGGTACTTGGAATTAACGTTGACCCGCGTTGACTTGGTTAAGTTTCAACTTCTGTTTAATAATTATAAAAAAATAAAAAATAAAATCTGAAAATTAAACAAGTTTATTATTGTGCCCCTTTTTATACAAATATTTACATAATAACCTAAAACTATCTTTCCACCCTCACTATCATATGCCGCCCCACCAAAACTCTCTCGGACTTTTCTTTCTTCATTTCCACCCAATTTGTTCTTCAAATCTAACAATCAGCTGTAAGAAGATCTCCGATCCAGTTTCACCAAGTATACACACAACCCAATCTCCAAATCTATCCTAACAGTACTTTCACCATAAATTATAATTTTCATTCATCAAACCCTTAAGCAGCTGTTGTTTTTCTCCAAGTTCAAACAAAGATTCCATAGTGGTGGTGTTTTTCTTTACATTCTCCTGGCTCCGTAGAAGGTGGTGGTGCTGATGACGAACAAGAAGTGATAGACGGAGGAGTACTGGTACATATTTTTAGGTTAGAGTTACTGATCGTATCAATTTGATTCCATACTAACCAAAATCATTTATAGACACTAGGTTTTCCAATTTCTAATCACTAATCATCATGTCTTACATTTCTTATTAGATCTAAGCATATTAGGATTTTACAGAGAATTGAGAATTGGATTTAGATTTTACCTTTTAATGGGAGATTGAGACAATTGGATTTCATATAAAAAAATTATGTTTCTGCTCCTCTTCGGTCGCATAAAAATTGACAGATTTTACTTCACCTTGTAGACAGAGAAGTAAATTTGGGGGTCATTATGTAAGGATAATTTTTCACCTTGGACGTATATCAATGGGAGTTATCAAATGCAGTAGCAGTAGTCGCAGAGGAGGAAGAAGAATGAGTGGAAAATTAGGGCAAGTAATCCATCAAATCTGGACCGTAGACTTATTGGTTTTGTGAGAGTCGTTGGATCCTAGGCCCATGTCAAGGGTATATTTGTAAACTCGTATATTTAATTTTAAAAAATTAATTAATGTCTGGTCAAAGACTGTCAACACAGGTCAACGTCAATTCCAAGTACCAAACCCTAACTTGGACAAAAGTTAGACCAAATACTAATATTGGACAAAATGTAAGTATCAAACACCAAATAACCCTTTCCTATATTGTTAGTACCCATTTTTGTACTTATTTTGGTATTTTATGTCTTTGTATGTATTTTCGGAGAAATAAACTTTTGCAGAAAAATTGGCTCAAAAAGTGATCCCGGGAGAAAATTACTAAAGACACCCAAAAATTACTATTGGCACCCCAAAATGGATAAGGGGCATCTCACTGCTAAGGGGCACCTCAATTGGAAAAGGGCAAACAATGGATAACATCACCCGTGTATTGGATTCGGGTAGCCTTTCTTCTTCACGGTTTTGAATTCTGTCACACCTGTGCACTCCGTGAAGTAAGTTTTGGACGAGATTTCGTAGAATTTATATTGGATATGGATTGTGATGTATGGTTTGGATGGAAACAGGAATGGTAATGAGTATATAATCGTAAAAACAGGTTCACATAGTGATTCACAATAAACCAGGGTATTTGAGATGGAAAAGGAAATTGTCATAAGAAAGAAAGAAGTTGTTGATGGGTGAAAACGATTTGCTGGTTTTTAAGGAAAGGTCGAAAGACGAGCGGTCAATCCCTCGAACGAGCAAATTGTTTAAACCTTTTTCAACAGATGCACTGCAAGGGAGTGCTTTGAGTTCAAGAGATCAATCTGTAGGACTCCGGCCTAAACCAAGATAATGGTCGTTCCAAAGTCAATTCGGTCACAAAGAGGGATGAGGGTCGATCTGTATGAGGGAAGCTGAGAAGTGTGTGAGATTAATGATGATTGAGGATTGTGGATATGTTTGGAGATTTCTGCAAGTTTGTGAACTTTTGAGTTCAGATGACATAACTTCTGATCGATTGAGTGATTGTGGATCGAAATTTTTGTCCTTTAATCGTGGATCTAGAAACTTATTTATATTGAAAGAGTAGCAGACACATTTATCCCCAGTAAGTATGACGTTTGCTGGAGTGAGAGAGTGGGAAAGTGGGAAATCGTGGCCAATCCAGTTTCACGTGTGTGGGAGAATTGGTTGATTTTCCATCCACTACTTTGCTAACTCCTTCAACTGCTTGGACGACTTACTCACATTTCTCATAGTGGGTGTACACACGTGCCGTAGGCCGCCAAACCAAAACCCTAGTGAATATCCCCTCATGAGACATGATTGATGTCTCACGATGTTGAGTCTGCAAGGCAGACGTGTATTTAATTGGTCAATTGTTGACCTGAGTAGACCATGAGTCTTAGTCTTGATGAGTCGAGCATGATAGACGAATGCTCTAGGATTCATGGATTGAACATGTCTGCTGGGACAGATGTATGGATGTTGAGTCTTGATAAATCGTGACATATCATTTTACCAGTCGAAATAATAATGATATTTTGATAATTTGGATCAAGCGTCCAATGAGATTGCTCGATCAAGGACTTATTTTGATATGTCGAGTATTCGACAGGAAATCAGGAATAATATTGTCGAATTATACAGAATGCTGATATAATATATCATGAATGATCGAATGACAAAGTAGGAATCAAAAATATTGGATGGTCGTCCGTTCGAACCATATTGCTCATTCGAGCAAAAATATTGGTAGCAAGAACAAACATTAAATATAAATTAGAATATTGATTGCTGAATCAATATGATCTTCAAATGTTGATAGTTGAATCAACATGAGGATTATCTTTGCTTTCGAATATTGATATCTAGATTAACATGAGGAACATTGCTTGGTCGAGCAAATATAATATTGTAGAGAAAATATTGCTCGATTGAGTAAATATTGCTAGTTTGAGCAAATAACAGTTAGATATGGGTAATCGTACCTGAAAATGCGGGGATCTAACAACCACACCCAACAATTCGTTTGGAAATCTGAGAGGACTTACTCCAATATACTCTCTAGAGAATCAACTAGACAGTCAGACTCAATCTAGACTAAAGTATATCAAGAGTTTAATATCTCTGTTTCACAATGTAATCAGCAAATCAAATAGATAGAAATCCGCGAGCCTGATTATTATGTGAAACAACTTGAACGGTACCAAAGACCAATGTTCAAGTGTCAATCAATTTAAATCAACAACCAAAGGTTGGATATTCTAATTGATTGATCTTAGCGCACAACCTGTGATATTTCAATTATATAACAAAATATAATACAGAAAAGAAACAACACAGACACTAGAATTTTGTTAACGAGGAAAACCACAAATGCAGAAAAACCCCCGGGACCTAGTCCAGTTTGAACACCACACTTTGTATTAAGCCGTTACTGGACTCTAGCCTACTACCACTTAACTTCGGACTGATTTGTAGTTGAACCCTAATCAATCTCACACCGATTCAAGGTACAGTTTGCGTTCCTTACGTCTCTCGATCCCGCCAGGATACTATGCACTTTATTCCCTTAGTTGATCTCACCCACAGCCAAGAGTTGATACGACCCAAAGTCGAAGACTTGATAAACAAATCTGTCTCACACAGAAAAGTCTATAGATTGAATAAATCTGTCTCCCACAGAAATACCCAAGAGTCTTTGTTCCGTCTTTTGATAAATCAAGGTGAACATGAACCAATTGATAAACCGGACTTATATTCCCGAAGAATAGCTTAGTATTATCAATCACCTCACAATAATCTTAATCGACTAGCGAAACAAGATATTGTGGAATCACAAACTATGAGACGAAGATGTTTGTGATTACTTTTATCTTGCCTATCGGAGGAATTAATCTCGAGTCAATTATTTCAATTGAACTCAATACGATAGAATCGAGCAAGATCAGAACACGCAACTACAAAGAAAATAGTTGGGTCTGGCTTCACAATCCCAATGAAGTCTTTGAAGTCGTTAACCTACAGGGTCTCGAAGAAACCTTAGGTTAAAGGAGAATCGACTCTAGTTTATGCAAATAGTAACACACAGGAGGTGTGGGGATTAGGTTTCCCAGTTGCTAGAGTTCTTCTTTACATAGTTTTCAAATCAGGGTTTGCAAACCAAGTTACCTTGGTAACAAAGCATTCAATATTCACCGTTAAATGAAATACCTGATTCAACCAAGCTAATATCTTTCAACCGTTAGATCGAACTTAGCTTGTTACACACAAATAAAATTTACCCTCATTAGGTTTATGTAACCGTACCCAAATGTGTACACCATGTTGGCTCACAAATAGTTAACCGAGGTTAGCCATATGATTAGTCTCATATCAACCTTATTCATCTTAACCATAACTAGTTCAAATGACTCAAATGAAACTAGTTAAAGAGTTATTCAATTGCTATATTCTCATAGAAGTATATAAAAAAACAATTGAAGCAAAATCGGTTTCATTCCTAACGTATAATAATACATGATTTTGTGAATGTTTAGACAATCTTACCTTCAAAATCTTACCTTCATGATTTTGTGTGATACAATCTTACCTTCAAAATCGGTTTCATTCCTAATAGTGGTATAAGAATGTTTAGACATACAAGTATTACTACGAAGACCTGAAGAAAGTGAAGAAGAAGCGAACTACAACGACAACATCATCCTTCCTGTTGAGGTTAGTAATATTAACTTGAACTGTTTCATTCCTAACGTATCTTTCAAATCATGCTATATTGAAAACATAACTGCGAAGCTGTATGTACTATACATATTGTATGTGATGTGACATGGTCATGATTGTATGATCATAGTATTAGGGAATTAGACTATGAAGTATAACGCTTATCTTTTGAACTACGTAGATATGGCATCGACATAATCTTATGTATACTGTTATGATTATGTGAATGGGTTATGGTGAAGATTTCATCCTAAGAAACAACGTTTTACATTTTTTTGAAGGAAGTACATTCATGAACTTGTTTTATGAATCGAAAGGGAAATCATTAGGCTTATTGGTATGTCTATTCATTAGGCTTATTGTTTTATGAATCGAAAGGGAAATCATTAGGCTTATTGTTTTATATAAGTTACAATTCCTCGCGACCTGGCATTGAAGATATATTTGGGTTAAAACAAAGGATTGGCGAAAGTTTGTAGCATCTAACCATGAGGTGGAAGACAATGTGTAGCGATATGGCTGGTCGAGTGGATGAGAGATATCTCATTCTATCATTCATTAACGTTATGTTCGCAACCAACCTGCTGTACATTCAAATTTTCAGAATCAAGAATACAATCACAATGACTGAGTTGCGAGAATTTCAAGAGGAATATATTGCTCTTGAGGAAAAACAAAATGAGATGGAATCATACCCAGTTGCGAACACAAGTTCAAAAGCACCGAATACAAGCCTGTTACCTAAGTTGATAAATGCGGTGAGCAGCACCTCGCAAAGACAACAAGAGAGGATAATGGGTGATAGTCAGCAGAAGCTAGTAGCTATGGGGAGTCGTGATCAAGAAGAATTCGAGAGAGAAAAAAAAATCTATAGCCATGGTGGAAATAACAAAATCCAAAGACTTGATCATCCACAAGAAACTTACGGAGGTCAGAGGCAAAACTATCATAGAGGACAGCGAAATCACAAGATAATATGGGAAGAAATCAAAATGCCACCTTTGAATGCTAGTGTGGAGAAGATATGGGAAGCTATAATCTTGATGGAAAACATACCCGCGCCATGGAACATGGGAAGTGAACCACCTCCAAGCTACAGAAGTAATGAATTTTGCTCTTATCATCATTTCCATGGACATACAACAAATGACTGCAGAAATATAAAGAGAATCATTCTCAGGATGATAGATCAGGGAAAATTAAATCACTTTCTAGTAGGGCAAACTCAACCTCAAGCATTACCACCTCCTCCAGAAATTCGCAGGACAACACAACAAAAGAAAGAGAAACATTTGAGATAGAAGTTGGAGCAAAGGCAAAGAATCTGTTTTGTAACTCTATTGTACATTCGTACAAGACAATTGAATATTTTCATGATAACACTCTCAGCAGGGTTTTCGCAAGAGATGCCGATAATAGAGAAATAATGAACATTGCGAAGACATCGCCACTGAAAGAATGGCAAAAGCATATTATTTCTTTTACCGCAGAAGAAGTACCTGAGGGTGCATAGAGAAATGCACGACAACCCATTAGTGGTAAGATTGGAGATTAACCAAAAACCTAGCGATGATGAAGATGATGAAGCTGAGAATTCATGGGCAATCAACATAATTCTGATCGATACTGGAAGTTCCGTGAATATTATTTTTTATCATACTTATAAAACTATGGGAGGGAATGATGAAGATCTAATACCATCAACTTACAAAATCTATGGTTTTAATGGTACTGCAAATAATCCTAAAGGAGAAGCTCATATGCGAATTCTACTGAAAGGACTGTCCTCTGAAATTTTATTCTGTGTAGTCGATGTGGAATCACCATACAACGCATTGATTGGACGACCTTGGTTACATGAGATTCTAGGTGTAGCATCGACTTTCCATCAATGTATCAAGTTCCCTCATCCCAGTGGTATTGGCATCATTAAAGGAGATTGGATTGAAGGAAATAAGTGTTATGAAGTTGATATAGAATCTTGCGAAGAAAGAGCTGCGAAGAAGAAGAATTGGAAGCACAACATCAAAGAAAAATAAAAAAGTGAAAGATTGATGGTAGATGCAATAGAACAGAGAGAAGAAGAAACGCTGCGAAGCCAATGCATGCTGAAGATAAGAAGCGGCGAAAGTTTTGCAAAAGACAAGAAAATAACAGAGAAATTCAAAAATGCAGAAGCAGAAAGTAGCAGAAGTAAGAGACTTAAAGAGTGAATGTATTTGTTGATTTTATGACTATTAAAGAAAGACTGAGAGAAGAAATAAAGATGTATGGTTAAAAAAATATAAAAATCATGAATGACAAAGATAAGATTATGAAATTACAAAGATGAGATTGTGAAATTACAAAAGAGCTGATATGCAGAAGAGAAAAGAAAACAATCAGAAAGGGGTGAACCTGCTATGATGTACACCCTAGTTCGCGAAATCAAAATTTCGTAAGAGGCAAATGTAAGACCTAAAGTACGTCATAAAAGGGGGTACCTGTTGCATGGCTCAGGGAAAAGGTTACACCGCCCCTGGAACCTGAGTCATGGAGATTTGGGTCAATAAAGCCCATCCAGGAGAGGTACCTTGGATTTTCAACCTAAGCTTTTGACTTAAGTTGGACGACTGAGGGTCTCTTCTAAGGAGTCAGCATCTGATCAAGGCGCCGAGGTACACGGTTGAGCCAAGAGTGCCTGGGGCGTTTGAAGCGTCTCGGCCATTTGTTGGAAAGTCTTGGCTTATGCTGCACTCGGCCCGAAGAAAACTCCACTTAGGGTGCAGTCTCGTAACCATAAGCCCTATAGGAAAAAGGGATAAGAGGCTGCGAAAATAACTGGTTGTTGTTAAGATCGGATGGGAGGATCCAACCTTGTATGGTAGTGGTACGTCTCCTTGAAAGGGCAACCATGGGGGAAGATAAGGGCGGTACCCTCCATTAGGGAGCTGATAAGTGTCTTAAGACGCAAATGTCATGAGGCTTTATTTTCGCAAGAAAATTTAGGCTTGTCATATTTGTGCGACAATCCTGAAGAGGCAATAATACAAAAGACAAAGATAAGACGACATCAATAGGTCATTACATGAAAGTGTAAGGACGTCCTGCGATTTCGTCGCAAGACGGCAATGTCATGGGGCTTTATTTTCGCGAGAATTTTTAGGCCTGTCATATTGTCGCAACAAAAATATTAAAGAGAGAGTTAAGGCAAGATCAATGGGTTTTTGCATGCAAGTGCAAAGACGTCCTGCGATTTTGTCGCAATGACAAGAGGTGGCACAATAAGACCTTTAACTAGGAAGGCAAAATAAGACCACATAAGAGAAAAAGAAAAAATAAAATCTTGGAAGCAACCAAGAAATACCTACTTGCGAAAATTCAGCAGAAACAGCTGCGAGATTGAGGCATGAATACATATCGCTATTCAAAAGTAACTTGCTTAATCTTTCATTTGAATGCAAATAACAGAGGCAAGTATGGGAATGTATAGAATAAGAACATGTTATTTGTCTTCATATGACAGATTTACGCATTCATAAAATGAAAGATTGATAATATATTGATTAATTATATTGCAAAAAAGAATTGCTTTTTTAACATGTGCAGAGAGGAACAACAAAGGTAGAACTTATATTTGAAGATTCAAGAAATTCGCAGTAAAGATTACAAAGATAGGAGATTAAAAGAATGAATGCATAGATATTACAAAAAGAGAAAGAAGGAAACATAACTAGCATAATGAATGAATGTACATATATCATTGTCAGAGATATCCAGAGAAGGCACATTCTTGGAAATTTCTTCTAGGAGGCAAGGATATGCGAGAATGAGGATACTTGTTGTAAATCGCATGACCGTCTTAATAGTCCGATTGCGAAAAGAGTAGCATCATTTTTAAAGTTCGCAACTGTAATCTTTAGTTGCCTCTTCAGTCTAGAATATTTATCATCCCGAGAAGAAAGATTCTTTGCGAGCTGCTCCTTCTCAGACTCAAGTTCTTCAATTCTTTTAAGAAATCTCTCTTCAGCTCCTGCGAGCATTTGACAATGAATCAACAACTTAATGACAATTTTATGAAAGAAAAACAGTTAAATAAAGAAGAACAATTAACACAAAGTAAATCATATCCTAACCAAGGCCGTATGCTCATCTTGAAGACTAACGTTAACACCTAAATTATTTCTGGCGTCATCTAGAACTTTCGCAGCCCAAGAAAATTCATCGCCATTATTTATGAGAAGAAGGGAGCGAATTTGATTTTCTCTTTCGCTAAGTATAACATTTTTGCGGTTAGATTCATCTCGTTCAATTTGAACCTCAAGAAGAGTCTTTTGGAATTTCGCTAATGCTTCAGCACCTTGTCTAGCGATGCGATCTTTATCATCTATGAGATCGCTGATCTTGGTTCTTAAATCCTTAATTTTCTCTTTAGAATTAAGATAGAAACACTTAAATTGGTTGGCTAAGCCCAAACTGGATCTATGGTCAATTTCTAAGAGGCGAAATTTGGATTGGATTTCATTTATGGGAAGAGATTTAATCTTGTTATTTGAAAAACTATTCAAAGATTTATTGAGGTGTTCAAGAAGGGTATTATTATCCATAGAGTCAGGGAATGAGCGAAGGAGAATGGCTTCATTAGAAAGGTTATAGACGTCTGCGAAAATGGTAAATCAGATGAGGGAAGATAATGAGAAAACAAAACAAAGGAAAAGAGAAAAGTTTCATACCATAAAGTTGCTAGTTGGCACTTTGAAGACTAGATATCTTGTTCTTCTGAGTGGAAGAATCAGCTTCTAATTGTTTATTCTTCTCGCGAAGAGTAGCAGCTTCAGCTTCTAGTTCTTCATTTCTCTTGCAAAGTGGAAGATTCTTCTTTTCAAGAACCCCATGCCTTTTCTCAAGATCTAAGGCAACAACGAAGGAAGCTCTCCCAGTCTGCGAAGGAAAATGAAGAAACTATCAAGATATAACTTAAAATCAAAATTATGAAGAAGAAGGGGAACGAAAACATACCAAGACACCAAGCGAATTTATAAAGCTGGGAGTCACTGATCTGGAGACTCCATGAAGAGAATCATCACCATCCAGTAAAGGAGCATCGCATATACTCACAAGAGCTTTGCATGTACTAGAGAGACTATCATCCCCAATCCCTTGCATGGAGTCAGAGAAGATGCTAGACAGTTGTGCCATAGAAGATGCAGACGGAAAATCTTCCCTTGCGAGAGGATATCAACATCATCATTATCTTCATCATCAGAGCTTTCGCTGGATTGAAGATTTGAAGGAGAGGGAGAGTGAATCTTTTGTTTCTTTGAAGGTGGGGCAGTGGACTTCTCCTTGCGAAGAGGACCTTTACCCTTACCTTTAGTCTTCGCAACCTTAGAAATTTCTTCTTCTTCAACAACCTCAACATCAACCTTCGCACACGAATGAAGATAAGAAACAGAGGCAACAATATTGTTAAACATAATAAAAGAAAGTATTTCTTACTTCATCCGTGATCGAACGGAGCGCCGCTAGGGTACTTGCCTTAGCAGTCCTTTTGTAGCTTCTTCTTAGCTTGGTAACTTGAAAATTTCGCAAGATCAATAGGTATAAAAAGGAGTGAAGATTATAAACTGAGCGAAATTTAAGAAAAATACCTCTTTCGCCTTCTCGGGCCAATTAAATACCCAAGGTTGACAATTGGCGAGATTCGCAGGAAGCACATTTGAACCTGAAATATAAGGTCCCTTCAAAGCCAGTGGAAAGATGCACCATTTGTCGTCTTTAGAGTGATGAGGAATATTATTTTTGCCAGAATGCCAATCAATGTCCTGCATGAGTATTTTATCGCCGACAACATTTTCTTTCCTCTTCAAGCGAGCACCCCAGCGAGTTCTATCATTTTTCATGTTTATTACTTCGTAATTTTCGAAGAAGCTCTCTATTGTGTATTTTTCGGAGAATATTTCTAGATCCTAAAATTCAGGATCCCTGACTTCTTTTGGGTAAGGAGATCCTTTACTAGCACCGCGGTTGGCGAATTCAAGTATTAAACGGATACAGTTCCCACTTAATTGGTACACGACTCGCGAGAATTTCGCATGAGCAAGAATTTCATAAAATATGGGAAGATTAGGATCATAGAGAGGAATGGGAAGGCCAGCGAGAATCTGACCAAGCGAAACTATGATTTCCTTATCATCACAATGATGATCAGTAAACAATTTGGCAGAAAGAATGGATTTAGATTCTTGATTGGGAATGGTGGTTAATGTGAAACCCTTCTCTACGAAATTTTTCTGAAATTTCTCCAGAGAAGTTTCATATTTACGACCAACTGGAGGCATTTTTAGTATGGGAATGAAGAAAAAACTGTAGATCAAAAGAAGTAGAAAGAAGAATATTTACAGTAGCAGAAGCGGAAGTTACGGAGAAACGATGAAGAGAAGTTGCAGAAAATATAAGAAGGAGAGAGGAGTTCTCGAGAAGTTAAACACATTTAATGCGAAGAGTAGGCGTGAACGGTTGAGAAATACTTGATTGAAAAAGACGTGTCAAGAAATGGATGGAAGAAGAGATACGTGTAATAAATTCTGCGTAAAAGTACTTAATCATGTCAATACTGGAAGAATATGGAAAAATGAGCAACTGCGGCATTTTGAAAGTACTAGTTCTCATGACATTCTCTCCTTCGTGAGAGAAGACATGAGAAGAGGCAAGATCTAGGATCGAGAATATCGCAACACCAATATCCTTGCGAAATCCTTGAGCGACACTTTGCGAAGATATCGCAGATTGGTAATAAAAATGACGCAACGGATGACGACAGCCTGAACACGAGAAAGATGTGAATACTTAGCGAGATTTAGGAGTGTTGCAAGATTTAACATTTGTGCACTTGCGAGAATGTCGCAAGTCAGATCCGAAAATAAAGGACAGCTTAGCTGTCATCCACTATGTAATGTCCTATATAAAGAGCCGAACAGGCTTAAGGAGAGGAGAGATCTTTTTAGGGTGGAGAGAAAGTTTTGAGGAGAGAGAAAGTCTAGAGTAGCAATTATATTCTTGATTTCATTTCCTTCTTGTAAAATTTCTAACTCAATTAATAAAAGGTGAATTGTTGATCTTAAAGATGTATTGAATGTTTTGAATTCTTGTGAGGGATGTATTATAGGATTTTCTGCAACTACAGGTAACTTGTGTGACCTGTTAAAGCACTACTCGGTCGAACTCGCAATCTTTACTATCTCAAGCTTGTTTGTTAAGTTTAGTTTCCAAAACTATAAGTCTTGATTTCTAGTCTACTCATAGCTAAGTCTCGGATTAGGATAGTAAGTGTAGTTGAGATTTAGACTCCAAGGCGTTCATCGAATGAATACGAAGAACTACTCAAGGGAACTTGTGTAACATCATCAAAAAAGGGTATGTGGAGACTTGAACTCATCTATCACTCAAAAGTCTATCTACTCTATCTCCTATTTGAGACAAAAATTCGTATTTCTATATAGACTTCAATTATACACATTTGGTATTTGAAGTAGAGTTTATCTCGCTTATTTATTTCTCGAAACATGTGTTGGTAAGATTTTGCTTTAGCCAAGTTCATCTTTTATTCTTGATGCAAGTCAAAAGATGATCATGTGAAAATCGCCTTGTAACATCTGACATGATTTGTGTGAGACAGTCATTTGATGTACACTCGGAATATTTTGTATTGATCATTCGATCACTTGAAAATTTCTTTGAAGCTAATAGTTTGTGTGAGACAGAGATAATGTCGTCTTCCAAGAATGTTTCAATGATTGAAATGAGGGTTTAGAACATGTAACCATGATTGGATATAAACATAGTGTGTATTCACATTTGTGTAAAGTCCAAAACCGGGAACCATGGTATGCGTACACGTACGCGTACTGGTTGGTTGTTGGAAGTCCGGGAACTAAGTATGTGCATCCGTACCCGCACTGGCGGAAGTTCAAGTTCCGTGAATTTCTGCTGGAGTTTGGAAGTGTAAAATGGTATGCGTACACGTTCGCATACTAGCGTAACCAAACTCAGTCCGGCTACTTAGGTATGCGTACACGTTTGCATACTTAAGTAGGTTATGTTCTAAAATCGGTTTGTTCATGAACTAATACATACATTTATATAATAAGGAATGCAATCTTTTGCAAACCGTGGCTATAATGTTCATGAAATGATTCGAGTGAATCAATATCGATTTTGCTGCAATTGTGTCTTGTATACTTCTATGAGAATATAAACAATTGAACAACTCTCTAACTAGTTTCAATTGAGTCATTTGAACTAGTTATGCGTACCCGTTTGCATACTTAAGTAGGTTATGTTCTAAAATCGGTTTGTTCATGAACTAATACATACATTTATATAATAAGGAATGCAATCTTTTGCAAACCGTGGCTATAATGTTCATGAAATGATTCGAGTGAATCAAAATCGATTTTGCTGCAATTGTGTCTTGTATACTTCTATGAGAATATAAACAATTGAATAACTCTCTAACTAGTTACAATTGAGTCATTTGAGCTAGTTATGATAAAGATTGTTAGAGCATTACTCGGTTGAACCCACCAAGCGTTGGTATGTCAATTTTGGTTGTCATATTTGAGTGAACCAAAACTCATTTAAAGAGTCGCTTGATTATTTACTAGAGTCAACTTCGTATAAGTTAGCTAGAAAGTTACTAGGATATGAGACTTACAAGTATTACGTGAAGACTTGAAGAATGTGAAGAAGTAAAGAGATACAACGACGACATCATCCTCCCTCTTGAGGTTAGTAATATTTGACTTGAACTGTTTCATTCCTAACATATTTTTCAAGTCGTGCATATTGAAAACATAACTGCGAAGCTGTGAATGATTATACTCTAGTTAGACATAGTATTAAGGAATTACAATACGGAGTATAACGTCTATCTTTTGAACTTCGTATATAAGACATCGACATAATCGTATGAATGCTATTGTGATTATGTATGGGTATGGGTGAATATTTCGTCCTAGGAAACAATGTTTTACATATGTTTAAAGGAAGTACAATTCATAAACTTGTTTTGTGAATCGAAATGGAAATCGCTAGGCTTATTGGTATTGTTATTCATTGCAAATATTTGGATTACCAATATGTGTGTTTAGTATAACCGCTCATAACTTGTTTATGTATCTTGGTAAAACTATTCACAAGGCCTGAATTTTGTATTGGTATGAATTTTATTAGTGAAACCAATCTTAAGTAATCACTTGAGATGATATGATCGATATGTTGTAATTGGTATGACCAACTCTAGACATTGGGAAACGATCCTAGTAAGAGGTGCAACCGATCACAAGTGTACGAAATCGATCCTTGTAAAAGGGGCAACAAGTCTTAGTAATTGGTAACCGATCCTATGAATTGTGCAGCCAAATGCAAGTTAAATACCATAAATATGTGGTAACCGATCCTAGTACCTAGTCAACCAATTTTTGGAAAGCTAGTGTGACCGATCCTAGTACCCACATGGAGGTAGAACCGAAACTTGTTTTGGTAGAACCGTGAAACCCATGAATGGTGATTTGATAGGATAATCAATCACACAGTTCTTGGAAGTCAGATGAACCAATTCTAAACTTGTTTGGAAGTATGGAAAATAGGTTCCAAGATTGTAAATATAAAAAAAAGTATTTACAAAGTAAGATGTCGACACTAAAGGAGAATCCCGGATCGAAATAAATTGAGAATCTTTTAAATAAGGTTTTTAGTTTTATATGCTTTTAATTTCCAGCAATTAAAATGCATATCTTTAGAAAATAAAAATTGGTAATGTGCATTTACTAATTTGAGATTTTGTACCGAGATTTCGGTCAATATTTGGAAAGAGCATTTCCAGGAATTATGGAAACCGAATTTGGAAATATATTGCATATCTTGAGAATATTTTCGGTTTTGGAAATTCCTTGGTGTCCAAACTTCCTTGGTCTATAAATATTGAAGTTTGCATTTCGATCAAACTAATCCTCGCAGCCAACAAAACTACCTTGTTGTGTTATTCTTGGTGGAGCCGTCTATTCGGAGAGGAAAGTACCTAATTAGGCGAAATCTCTTACGACCGGCTCGTTTTAAAGACTTGTTTGGGATTGGGAAGCTCTACGAGTACCGTTGGTGGGAAACTAGATAATTGCAGTTTATTATTAGTTTTCGATTGATTTGATTGACTAACGGTTGTTGAACTTTGATTGCACCTAGTTCGTTTATACTTGAGAATCTTCTCTTGATATAAGATTCACTCAAACTAGATCGAAGTTTCGACGGGGATATTTAGACTGTTTGTAGATCTAAAGACGTCTTGTGATAATCCATTGTTAACAGACTCCTTTCTGTATGTGATTGATCACAAGAGATTCAAGTTGATTGTGTGCAGGTGTTTATTAAAGATCTAAGAAGGTTTGAAGACAAAGAAGATTTTTGATTTGATTTCATAATCTTTGGTGTGCACAAAACTTGATCGGCTGGGGATCCAACTATAATTGGTTTATCTTCTTGATAACCTTAATTGATTAGTTGAGTATATCGGCATCAATACAATTCTTTGTGATTCAAAGTATTGATTACATAGTATTAATTGGGAGGAGTCGAGCTCTGCGGATCGGCGACGGACTCAGAAAAAAAAATTTATTCGTAATTCTCGTTTTCAGTGCGAATCATCAATCTTCAGGTGGTTTTTGGTGATTAATTCTTACATCTTAATGGTTTGCATCAATAGTTCAAGTGTTTTTTCATGATTAATTCACCTGAAACTGTTGAAATTAATAATTTTAGGGCAACAATGAATACATCTAAGTTTGGATCTAATTTTGGTGATGATAAAAATTCTTCAGAGGAAAGTTTAAAGGAACCTC
Source organism: Papaver armeniacum (assembly GCA_023531295.1). Taxonomy (NCBI): domain Eukaryota; kingdom Viridiplantae; phylum Streptophyta; class Magnoliopsida; order Ranunculales; family Papaveraceae; genus Papaver; species Papaver armeniacum. The sequence goes on from JAJJWW010008178.1 coordinate 617,247, forward strand.
CATCTCTATACATATCAGATGAGGAAATCGATGAGAGTTTAACATAATGGAAATTTAGTCTAATTGGTAGATTGGATTTTGTGAAGATGAAGTTTGTTGTAGCTGTAGCATCATTAAGGAAATAATGGAAGCTTACAGGTAACTGTCAAATGATTCCTCTTGGTAAAGGTTTTTTCATAATCAAATTGAGCAATGAAATTGATATGAAATATATTTGGAATGGCTATTGGATGATCGAAAGTCAAGTTTTAAAGTTAAGGGAATGGGAACCAAATTTTAATCCTGCTGCTCAAAAAGTAACTCTTTTGCTTTTGTATGGATTCATTTTCCTGGTTTGGGGATGGAGTACTAGAAAGAAAAAATCATTATGGATTTAGGTGAAAGATTTGGTAGAGCTAAAAAGTGGATGAAACTACTTTAAAAAGAGAAGTTGGTTATTATGCCAGTGTTCTTGTGGAAGTTGATATATCAAGGCACATTCCAAATCAAATTGTTGTTAAGTCGAAGTATGGGAGCTTTACTCAAGAAGTACAGATACCTCAAGTACCAAAATTTTGTAGTAATTGTAACGGAAAATGGGTCATTTGTCCAAATATATTTATAACCTGGTTCAAATGGACGAGTAAAAATTAGTATGGGTGAAATGGACAAAAATACAAAAAATAGCAAGGATGAAACTGGATGCATCCTGATGTAAATTAAAAAAAGAAAAAGTATTTGAAAATGGGTAGGATGAAACTGTTTACATCCTGGCTATTTTTGTATTTTTTGTCCATTTAAACAATATCAAAATCTAGATATCTTTTTCACCCAGGATTTGTTGATTTTGGTCTTTTTAACCAATTTTGTGTAATTGTAAGGTGGTAGGTCATTTGGCATCTGAATGTAGAACAAATAATGCTAACTTTAACTCAAGAAGTGAGCCAGTAAGGAAGGAAAGAAAACAATGGAGACCAAAAGAAGGAAGTAAGGTTGGCTTTGATATTGGTCTGCCTAATGAAGAGAAATCAATGGTACAACAAGTTAATGATTCAGTGATGAGGAAGTTGTGGATGCTGTTGTGCCACCATTATTATCTACTGAGGAAAAAATGGATGGAGTTATGGATAAGCAATTTACTCTTGATATACAAAAAGATTTTCCACTGCTATCTGCAGAAAAATTGCTTAATGTAGCTTCAGTCACTTTTCAGATTCCCTCACAATTATCTGAGAATGAAATGACTACATCTATAGGACAAGAAGTGGTTAAAGAAGTTATTAATCTATCAGGTGAGAAGAACACAATTACTGGTACACAAGGTGGTGGAAATCAGATAAATTCTAATAAATTCCAAATTTTAAGAGAAGTAGCTGAGGAATTACAAGCAGATTTTGGTAGTAGTTCTTTAGCTGCAAATAATGGAAATAAGGCAGCTGGAAAAAAAGGAAAAAGTATGAAACCAATAACTAATGTGACAACAAGAAAACAAGCAGCTACAGTAAATTCAGTGGTAACAAAAGGTATGAGAAGTCCTTCATTTTCTCATTCAAATTCTCAATGAAGGTTATTTTCTGGAATATCAGGGGCCTAAAAAGATTAAGAGCCCAAGATAAATTAAGAAGTTTAGTGAATCAATTTTGTCCTGCTTCGTTGTGGATTGCTGAGCCTAAAGTATCTACTAATGGGAGTTCAATAAAGAGTTTAAAGCTACCGGGTATGTGCAAGAAACTAATTCATAATTCAACTCAAGGTGAAAAAGCAAACATATGGTTATTCTGGCATCAAAGTTTAGCTGCTCCCGCTGTTGTGTCTATCACCAAACAAGAAATTACAGTTGCAGTTGGGAGTGCTATGGTTACTGGTGTACATGTAGACTGTCTGACTATTAATAGAAGAGAGCTTTGGGAAGAGCTGGTGGATATTAGTGAAATGGATTGTCCTTGGCTAGTTATTGGTGATTTTAATGTTGGGCTGAATAATGATGAGAAAAAGGGTGGAAGAAGACCACTGAGAGTTTCTATACAAGACTTTAGGGAATGTTTGGATTTATGTAAGTTAATGCAAGCTGCAAGAACAAGTATTCAATTTTCTTGGTGCAATAACAGAGCTGGAAAAAAAAGAATTCTGTGTGATTTAGGCAAAGCCTTCATTAATGTTAAATGGCTGGAGCAATATGAAGGATGGATCTATAAGGTGGGAGTAAGAGGAAATTCTGACCATGGAGCCCTCCTTGGTTATGTGATAGGAATCCCTAAACCTACAAATATTCTTTTCAGATATCAAGAAGTGTGGACTCCTCATCCTGATTTCTTAAATCTTATAAAAGAATCTTGGAGTGAACCAAGTGAGGGTAATCCAGCTTTTAAGTTTACTTTTAAGCTCAAAAGATTTAAGCAACAGGTGAAGCAATGGAATTGGAGTGTGTTTGGGGACTTAAGGAATAAAGTACAAGAAACAGAAGAAGATGTACTAAAGGCTTCACTATTATCAGATGCATATCCTGGAAATATAAAGTTGTTGAATGATTTAGTTATTGCCAGAGGAAGACAAGAAATAGCAGCCCAACAGTACAATTCTTTAATGCATGCTAAGTCAAGAATTAAATGGATTAAAGGTGGTGGTGCTAATACAAAATTTTTCCATGCTAATATGAGAATAAGACAATCTCCGAATGCTATTGTGGAATTAGAGGACAAAGATGGTAATGTAGTTACTGATCAAAACATAATTGCTAAAATGTTAGTGGATCAATTTCAAAACAAATTCAAGAAACAACCAGTTCAGTTGTCAAATGACATCTTTAAGGTGATTCCAAAAGTTATTTCTGCAGAAGATAATTGTGTAATGGATGTTGTTCCTTCTTGTGAAGAGATTAAAAATATTGTATTTGGGATGGATGCTAATTCTTTTCCTGGTCCAGATGGATTCCCTGGAAGCATTTACAAATTTTCTTGGGAGGTAGTAGGTAAGGATCTTATTGAGGCTATTCAGTACTGTTGGAAATGTAGATTCATTCCTAAAGGCTTCAACTCAAACTTCTTATTTACATTACCAAAAGTGAAAGGAGCAAAAAGGGTAGATCAGTTCAGACCAATTGGACTGGCAAATTTCATCTTTAAAGTGATTACCAGAATAATAACTACAAGACTCAGCAGTATAGTAAATAGATTGGTTTCTATTCAGCAAGGAGCTTTTATAAAAGGCAGAACCATTCATGAAAAAATAGTGTTGGCTTCTGAGATGATCAATGAAATGAATATAAAGAGAAGAGGAGGAAATGTTGGGCTAAAATTGGACATATCACAAGCATATGATTCCCTGAGTTGGGAATTTCTCTTTGAAGTTTTAAAAAGATTTGGTTTCTTTGAAGTTGGAATTAGCTGGATAGGAACCTAATTTATTTCAGCTAGAATTTCTGTTTTAGTTAATAGGGGTCCTTGTGGTTTCTTTGAAGTAAGTAAAGGGTTGAGACAAGGAGATCCATTATCTCCCATTCTGTTTGTGATAGCTGAAGAAGTTTTGAGTATAACTATAACTCAAATGGTGCAAGAAGGAAAAATTCAAGCAATGGTTCAAATAAATGGTGTTCAACCATCACATTTACTCTTTGCAGATGATATTTTTGTGTTTTACAATGGACATAAAAAATCTCTGAACAAGTTAATGGAGGTACTAACTAGCTATCAAAATGCTTGAGACAAGTTATTAATAAGTTGAAGAGTAAATGCTTTGTTGGAGGTACATATGATGTTAGAAGAAAAAAATAGCCGAGCACTTGCAAATGGAATTATCCCCGAATTTCAGGACAAGTACCTTGGTGTTATCCTTAATCCTGGTAGAGTGAGAATACATCAAGTGTGGGGGATTGTAGAAATGATGCAGGATATGCTTGCTAGTTGGAAAGGTACTTTACTGGCTTTTCCCTCTAGACTTACACTAGTTAAATATGTGTTAAGAAGCTATCCAATATATACTATGTCAGTGTATAAATGGTGATAGGGTGTAGAATACATCCTATTTACTATTTATTGTTTATGCTTTCTTTGCTATTTTTCTTGTAAATTATGTATTTTACGCCTGTTTTGAGTTTTGTAGCTGCTTTGGAGTCACACGGAGGGAAAGAAGAAGAAATTACTCTATTTGAGCCAAAAGGGCAAAATTGTCATTTCAGGGGCGAACACTATTTGGAGCCCAGTCAAGGTTAAGGGGCAACTTTTGAGAGGAGTATTAAAAGACAACCAGCAATGGTTAGGGGGCTGCAAGCTGTGTAGCCCTTATCAAAGGGACCAGACACTGAATAACCCTATTTAAACCCAACCCTAAATCGAGAAGATATTTTCTCTTCTTCTCATTTACTCTCCTCCTTTTCACCTGACATTAAAAACAGCAGCCGCTACTACTGAAATTGAGAACAGCTTCATAGCAGCCGGAAAATTGAGAGATTGAGATCGAGAAGAGATTGGGTGTGCTGGTGCTGTTGTTGAATGCAAGAGGAAGAAATTTGACATGGGTTCAGGTTGAATTGAGAGATACAGGGAGTTGTTGTGACGGAAATTGAATAAATGATGAGGGTTTGAAGCAGAAAAGGGAGAAGATGATGGACGAGAAATTCAAGGTGTTTTAAAGGAATTCTGAAGCTGAAAAGAACACACAAAGGGATTTAGGAGATGGGTTTGTCTCAACATGTCATGTGTGTTGCTAGAATTGAATCTGCTGCTGTAATTAGAAATTTGGGTTGACGATATTATCAAGAAATTTGAATGAAGAAATGGGTCGAGTCTCAGATTTGAATCTGTTGGTTGGGTTTGCTGCCATGGTTGCTGCTGTTGTAGAATGGGAGATGGGTCTGAGCAAGAATAATGTTGGCAATGATGCTGATAGTGTTGAGGAGTCTGTCAAGGTTGATTCTCGATTTCATGGAGTACTGAGATTGCATTTGAAGTACAATAAGAATCGATTGCTTCCATAGGTACTGTTGGCGATGAAGAAGTGAAGATATTCAAGGGTTTGGTGGTATTGTAGATGGTGCTGGTAATGGCATTGCAGGTGCTAAAGCTAGTACTTGTGTGGATGGTTGAGAATATGGAGAAGTTGAGTCTATTTTGTTGATGAATTGGCGAGGTGGGTTACGTGAAGCTCAAGGGTTGAATCGAGTGAGAATTGGTCGGATGGAGGATGAGAAAAATTGGGTTGGCTCGGGATTGAACTCAGATGAATATTTTGCTATACATGGAAGAGTGACTATGTTCTGGTGCTTTTCTGAGATAGAGAAGGGTATTGTTGGTTTGTTGGTTGCCAAGGATATGAAATGGGTTCTGGTGAAGATTGCTTCGGAGATGTATTGCAGCACAAGATGATTTGAGAGATACAGGGAAGGTCAAGAGGACGTAATGCTGTGCAGTGTGGTGCTGTGTTGAGCTATTGGAGCTGTAATGAAGCCACATATGATGAAGGAAGTGGTGAAGCTGGCAATAGATGGAACTGCAGGTGGTTTGGTGCTACTCAGATTGCAGTTGGGGTTTTGGATGTGAGCGCTTGCGGGGGTGAAAGCACTTGGAATTGTTGTAAGTCTTTGTGGCGGGATGGTTGCGGTGGAGTGCAGTCCTGGAATGCAGTGTAGTATTGAGATTGGAGGAGGTCTTGCAGCTGTGTTGAATGGCCAGGGTATGATGTAGATGAATGTCTAGTACAGGGTATTGCGGTCGAAGGAGATGGATATTTGAGCTGGAAAAAATGGAAACTGGAGTGCAGGTTAGGCTGTGTTGCAGTTGTGATCTTGAGGTTGAAAACCAGTTATGAAGCTGTGATGCTGTGGTGGCTTGCTGGGGAGGTTGCCAGATGGTGTTGGTGGAAGCAGCTAGACAGAATTGGAGATACTTCTCTGGCTGTGGCAGATGCTTGAACTGAATTGAATGAAATCAGATGTATGCCTAGGATATTGCAGGCTGAATAGGAAGTTAGAAGAGGTTGTGGTGCTGTGTAATGATGTTTGAGATGCAGGGAATTATAGTGTGCAGAATGCACAACCATCTTGGCTGGAAGTGAACAGTGATGCACCATCCTGGTGCAACACAAAAATTTGGCCTGGCAAACCAAATAAGCTCTGACTCAGCTGAGTTGACTGACTCAGGTCTGACTTCTGAGTTGAGTCATTGACTCGGTGATTGACCCGGTTTGACTCATGACTTGACCGAGTTGACCCGACCGAAGTCGACTCGATTGACCGAGTGGCCAAGTTTGACTTTGCTGGTCACCCGAGCTATTTTCCGGCGATTCTTCCGGCCAATTTCCGGCCATAATACCAGTTTTCCGGCAACGGATTTTGGACATAATTTTACATGGGTTTTTTTCTCAAACATGGCCTTGGTAGGAATAATTGGAATTGGATGGAGAATTTGGTTCAAATTTGGAAAGAGAAGATGGAAGATTTGAGAAAGGCTTGAACTTGGAAATTGAATTGCTAAAGGAAAGGGGGTTCTATTCCTTGGAAGATTTAGAGAACATTGAAGCCTATAAATAGAGAAGTTCTCTACAACTTTTAACAGATCTTTTACACACCTTTTTACTCACACAACACTTGTGTTTTTGCTTTCTTTTCAAATTCTTCTTTTAATTATTTGTGTGAACTTGAAAAATTCTCCCTTTAATTATTTGTGTGAATTTCAAAAACATGAGTAGCTAATTTTCTTATTGATTGAGGATGAATTCCTAGTTCTTAATATATGATTTGAGTTTTGTTTCAATTCTATCTTGAAGTTTTTTTTCACATGATTATCGTTTGTTTTTACTAATAGGAATGTTTATACATTCATGGTTGTTTGATAGGTTATTTAGAGTGCACGCTAAATTGATTTGTTAACTCAACCTAAATCTAGTATAAGTTAGGGAATAAGTAATCGTTCTCGACACTTTACACAAGTAGAAAACACGAGACCTTGCGGAGGGATTCCGTGGAGCGATTGTGTGTAAAAACAACGCTAGAAAGTGGACCAAGCGAACACGAGTTTAACTACTAGTACTAAACCTAAATTCATAAATCTTAATGCATTCAGGGAATTACATCTTGTAAGCGAACCTCAAGGTGGTTCTTTTGAATAGAATATGATAACTAAACGGACTTGTTACTCAGTGAAATAAGGGATTTTAGGGCTAGCTAAGCGAACTGCTATCCTACGGTTGGTGATAATCTGTGACTAATAACAAGTAGAAAAGAACATAACTTGAATCATTGTTTTGCAACGAAGAAGGATTCCTTGATCTTGTCTCTCTTATTAATTTCAACTTTATCTTTTAATTGCTTTGTTTACTTTCTTTTGCTTTACACCCCCCTTTTGTGACAATTTTTACAACTAAGAATCTCTTGCTCCTCGTGGGAACGAACTTGACTACACTATATTACTTGTTAATTAGGTGGAAAAATATTGATTAATTTGTTGTAGTTAACGACACGCATCAAATTTTGGCGCCAGCGCTTGGGGCTGTGATGGACGATTTTTCGTTGTTTTTATTTTTCTTTTTGCTTTATTCTTGCTTTGTTAGATTCTATACCGTATCTAACTTAGTTTTCAAGAATCTTGTTTCAGGTGCTATACCTTTGGTGAATGCTTAAAGAGGGCAGACCGAGTCCAACACGTCTTCGATCCGGCACTCAACTAAAGGTTTTCATTTGAGCGGTTAACACTCCGCTTCCTCCTTCTTCATCAAGTGAGTTCGCAGATTCGGACATAGAAGAAGAAGCAATGGCTGATCGTACACTCAAGGACCTAGCTTCTCACAAGCTCGATACGCAACAATGGTGTATCCAAACCGACTCAACCTTCGATATCAAGCGGGGTTGATTAGAGAGTTACCAAAGTTTCATGGCATGGTGAATGAAGATCCAAACAAACATCTTATGGACTTTTATACCATAGTCGTGGCCATGATTCCACCGGAGACTAATGAGGATGGAGCAATGTTGAAAGCTTTCCCGTTCTCTTTGGCGGGCAATGCTAAGGAGTGGTTGTATTATTTACCTTCCGGAAGTATCACAACATGGAATGGGATGAAGAGACTTTTCCTCGAAAGATATTTTCCCGCATCAAAAGCTACTCAAATTCGCAAGGAGATTTGTGGGATGAAGCAAAATATGGGAGAGTCATTGTATGAATGTTGGGAGCGATATAAGAGATTGGTGGCAAGCTGTCCACATCATAAATTTAGTGACGTTATGATACTCCAATACTTCTACGAAGGACTCCAACCAAGTGATAAATCTCTTCTTGACTTGTGGTGGTGGTGCACTAGTGAACAAAAGCGGTTGCCCAAGCTAGGAGTTGATTGAAAGCATGGCGGCGAACTCGCAAAAATTTTATACAAGAGGTGAACCAATGATTAGGTTGGTGCATGAAGTTAGTAATTTATCATCACATCTTGATCAAAGGATGGGGGAACATAGAGAGGGTAATGCAACGAATGGCGCGGTTATTATTCCGGATGGTGAGACCGAACAAGTGAATGCTTTATATCCAAATCAAAGGACAAGAGTCACGATCCATACTCGAATACTTACAATCCCAGGTGGAAGGATCATCCTAACTTTAGCTATGCAAATAAGCAAGCGGCGATTCCCAATCCGTATGAGCAACAAGGTGGTTTCCAACAATCACGCCTTCCAACCTCAACAACAATTCCAACCACAACAAGTCAAGGAGAAAGATTCGTCAATTGATGACAAGCTCAATGCATTGATGCAAGGTATCACCACTTTGGTTCAACAACAACAAAAAAAGACCGATTCGGCAATCAAGGATTTACAAATTCAAGTAGGGCAATTGGCGACCGATGTGAACCTATTGAAAGCTCAAGCGTCCACAAAGCTTCCTTCACAACCATTTGTTAATCCAAGGGAGAGCGTTAATGCGATTACTTTGAGGAGTGGGAAACAAGTGGAGCAACCAAAGGTGTATGATGAGAAGAGAAAGTGAAACCGCACCAAAGGAGAATACAACCCCAACCAACCTACCCAAGGAGACGGTTCCTATTTTCACAACTCCACCACCATTTCCTAGACGATTTGCTAAATCAAAGAAAGAATTGGAATACATGGATATTTGGGACATACTTAAGAAAGTACAAGTCAATATTCCACTCATTGAAGCTATTCGTCACATTCCTCGTTGTGCAAAGTTCTTAAAGGAGTTGTGCATGAAGAAGAAAAGGTTGAAAGGAATGAAGTCATGAGTGTGGGGAAAATGCTTGGCGTTCATTCTCAAGAAACTCCACCAAAATTAAAGGACCCAGTAGTTTCAATATACCTTGCACAATTGGTAAAACAAGGTTTACTCGAGCTTTGCTAGATTTGGGAGCATCGGTTAATGTCATGCCTTCCTCGATTTATGATTCTTTGAATCTTGGTCCTCTTAAAGAGATCGGGGTAGTTCTTGAACTTGCTAACCGATCTAATGTTTACCCGAAAGGGATTGTTGAGAATGTTTTGGTGCAGGTTAATGAGCTTGTATTTCCGGCCGATTTCTATGTCTTGGACATGAATGATGATAATTCTTCCAAGTCTACACCTTTGCTATTGGGTAGACCATTCTTAAGCACCGCCGGAACAAAGATTGATGTCCAAAATGGCACCTTGACTATGGAGTTTGATGAAGCACTCATCCACTTCAATATCTTTGAGACAAAGAGATACCCTAGTGATGTGAAGTCATGTTTTCCCGTGAAAGACATTGATGCGGGCTAATGAATCTTGCAAGAGCTAAGTCGGGCCGTCGACTTTAAAACAAGCGCTTAATGGGAGGCAACCCATAGGTTTTGTATTTCTTATCCTTTTGCTTTTTGTTATTTCTTTTTCTTGTTCCACATCATGTTAAAATTTCCCACCTTGTCTTTACTAGGATTTATTCAATTACATTGAGGACAATGTAAGGTTTAAGTGTGGGGAGTGGTTAAGCATGTATTTAAAAAAAAAAAAAAAAAAAGTTTTACATAAAACCTCCAACTTTTAGAGATTTTAGAGTCACTAGCATACTTCTAGGTATGTTTACATAGAGAATTGACGACCGACATAATTGAACTTGGAAGTGTTAGGGAACTACATTGGATTTCTTGCTTGTTAGAGTGTTAAATAATGGATTTAATCATGCCGGTGATGCAAATTTGGTGCAGGGAGAAATGCATTATTAGAGTTGTTGATCAATCATTAGTGGAGACTACCCGTATTTATATCATGTGAGACACCGAACATAAATTTTTCCATCTACTAAAGAGCTTTCTTTTGAGTGTGTGTCACCATACGTTAATTAGGGGTAGAATGGTGAGCTACCCAACCTCCCACCAATAGAAGCACTACTCTTTGATCTCTTGAGTGCTAATTTTGTCAATCATAAGGGTGACGTCTATAGATGAAAGCCTCCTTCTTGTAGTTCGATTTGCAGTTAGCACCATGATGTGACTCAATAATGTTGTAGAAAGTGGTAGTAAGGTTGTCGTTCACTCGGACTTGATGAGATTGATTTTTAAGAATTAATAAAAGAAAAAATACAGAATATATACAATTTATGTCACAAGACGGAGAGATGTCTTTGGGACTGGATTCGCCAAACTCATAACAAAAGGTTTAATTTATTTATTCTCAACAATTAAAGCTCAATAAACAAAATAACACCGAACTCTTATTTTTGCCAAGGTAGACTCTCAAAAGATTAATTGTATCCCTAAGCATAGATTATCTAAACAAAGCATAACCTATCTAATTGAATAACAACCAATTTAATCAAATCATAATTCTATTTTAATTAGTGCAAAAGTCAAATAAAGAATTAATTAAAATTACCCATGTATGAAATTTGTCTTCCTCCGTCGTCCCCCAAAGTGATGGGTTCTAGCTCATCATGTTGAAACACGCTCAAAATCCATTTTTATTGCTCAAAGGAGGTGTACAAATGATGAAATGGAGAAAATAATGAAAATCGATTGTTTGCAACGATTATACGTGTTGCAAATCTTTGTTACAAGGAATGATAAAACCGTTACTTCTTTTAAGTCTCGCCCCCTCCGTAGTACGACCTCGGTTAAGTGTCGTAGACACTGTAGAAGAACGACTGCCTCTGGTAGTTCGTTCTTCGTGTTCTTGGTGCAGCAGCAACAGCAGAGAATAACTCTGCAACTCGATTTTTCTTGGCTCTGTAGCGTTCCAAATCCTCCCAAACTCTCCGTCGCTTCTCTACTCGACCCCAGCACCTATTTATATCCCAACTGAAGAAGAATATCACGTCAATTAATCCGGAATCATCCTCACTTACTCTGCCAGATACGGGAATATTTTCTTCCCTTTTTCTTCTCCTGCACGCGTCTTCCAGATGAAAACTCTCCATAATTAATTCCTACACGCTCTTGGTTGATGCTCGAGTCACAAAACACGTTAAAAATCTCATGCAGACCCGTGAAAAACTCCCCTCGACTCTCCCGTGTACGTGCTGCTCTGATTTCTTCTCTAGGATTATCCAGCCAATTTTAGCTGAAGAAATCGACCACACCACGCCTGTTATGCTCAAACAAGTCCATACAATAAGTTTCAGCGATTGAGTCTCATTAAAACGCCTTGAATTCTCGAACTCTAAACTGCCAGGGAAGAACTCTTTTTTTCCCGCCAAAACTGCATTTTGAAATGTTGAAGATGGTGTCCCCCTAACCAAACCAGGGGTGCGAATAAGAAAAGGTGCCCAACTGAGGTGCCCCTTAGTAATTGGGTTACCCCTTATCCAAAGTGGGAGTCCGAATAGCAAATGTCCTCCGGGGGTGTTCCGCGCAACTTTTCGAGCCGATTTTTCCAAAAAAATAATTATTTCCAAAAATACCTAAAAATACATAAAACACCAAAATTAATACAAAATCGAGTGCCAACAATACCAACATTGAAGACAATTCGGACACAAAATTGTGTCTATCGGATACCCCCAAACTTATTATTTGCTAGTCCTAGAGCAAATTTATTCTAAAAAATAAAAATCATTTGAACCCTAGGTGGCCCTAGTGGCGGAGTGTTGTCTCCGGAGGGTTTACCGAGAGGTGTACCCACAAAACCTTTACTCCAGGACCCTAGCTATCTACACGGAACAGCAGGAAGGCACTAAAGAATCTCCTTGGTTGGCATACTTATTGACTACGGGAGGAAGTACCCCGATGCGAAATTCCAATTCTTTGTACACGAGTTTGCACTCAAGCATACTAAAATTCATATAAAGTGACAGACTCTACTCGGATAGTCGCACTATGGACATCAATACTAGGAGTCAAAACTAATCACATGGATAGATCAAGAAGATGGATATAGAGAAGAACATAGATGGTTTTGATGTTTACTAAGTGATCGGTGTTTCCCATATCAATGTCGAAGGCCTCCGCCCAAAATGAACCTATCCTAATGGACTGAGATACTACTCTGACTAATATCAACACACTGGCATATACAAGGGTTCCAGTGGTCGACTTTATTGAATTTATTCCGGTTGGTCTGATGGTCTGGTCTCTCTTTCTTTTTTTTTTTTTTTTTTTTTTTTTTTTTTTTTTTTTTTTTTTTCACTTTTTTTTTTCACTTTTTCTTTTTTTTTTTTTTTTTTTCTTTTTTTTTTTTTTTTAATATCTCAATCACTCTAATTCACCCTAGCATCGGTAACAACTTGATTCGTGGGCCCCACCTAATCACTTAGAGAAACATAGTTTAAAAACAAAATAAAAATAAAAGCAAGTGAAAAGGACTCAACGAGATATGGTGAAACTATCATGTTATTTCTTTTCGAACTACTGTGCTTTTATGAATAGACTCTTTAGATGTTGCCATCTAATCAGTTAGTTCCTCAACTCCTACTGACCAAAATGCTTCCATCCACTTAGATTGGTTAGTGCCATCCTTAATAAACATAAATTTCTAGGCTCTGGAGTTTAACAATGCAACTAAAATGTTTCTCCCATACCCCCAAACTTAAATCTAACATTGTCCTCAATGTTCTAAAGATGAAATTAAAAGCATGAACAAGAAGAAAGCTGTTACCACTTGAAGAGTAAGGAAAGATATTACAGAGTGTTGCAAGAGCATGGGTTACCTCCCAAGAAGTGCTAAGTTTAAAGTCTTGACCGGACATAGGAAAGGATTAGTCACCTCGAAGAATCATATAAAGCTTGATCGGAATAAGCTGCGGGTCATCACGGATCAAAAAGTGCTAACCACAAGAAGAGGAAACGCACCCACGGACCATGAAGATATCCAACACACCCTTATATATTGTTTTGTTTAAGACAACTACATCTAGTTGTGGTTCGGGTTCGGAGCTCTATAAAAGGGTCTAGATAACATATTTTCATGGGTTGCGTTTCCTTATGAGTTAGATCGAATGTTCGGGTTCTAGAGTCCTGGAAAAACTCAAATAAAAACTTAGAAGCACATAATAATAACCTAAATATTGCGGATCCTTAAAGTCAATCGGTTTTGACTCACACAATTGACCACGATGAAATGGCGATCAATCATAATAAAATGTGTCGATACTAATTTCCTAAAGTACTTAGGTTTAGTCTCAAGACTTAATAAGCGACACATCCGAAACTTATACGTTCCCACGATTGGTTGAAAAATATTTGGTGGGAAAACAAAATCAATCTGGGTATCATAGCTGAGCTAACCACATCAACCGAGAGGATGGGTTTCTAATAAGCCGAACTTCCCTATGGACATTACTAGGTTCGGGAAAACGTGTGTGAAGATAATCTTTTAAAATGGTTGAGGCACATATGTCAAGTCCCAAGTGAGGGACCTTTCTAAGAGTTAAGGCACATGGAGAATGATAATCACCCCCAAACTTAGAGTTTTCGAGTGTCTCTAGAAAGACTAGTCACAACTTCCTAATTTCAAGGTCATCGATTCTGAAAATGGTCAATTGATTCTTCTAAGTCGGGTTCATCCTTACTCATCTCTACGAGTTCATATTCTTTGTCTAAGACTAATGTTTCTAAATCGCTAGACTCTAAAACAATATTCTCGAAGAAACTCGTTCCTCAAAACTATCAAACCGTAATCATAAGGGAATACTACATCGTCTAAAACGGGGGTATCTCTAGTCAAATCCTCGTCCTTTTGAATAAGTGAATAATTATTAAAATTATTTGGATTTGAACTAGAAATATTATCATCGTTAAGCTCAATTGGAGTAACAAATTCCTGATCACTATGCCTACTGATTTCAAATTCTTCATCAACACTATCCTCATCATAATCATAACATGAAAATGGTTGAACCTCATCTAAATTAGTGTTACCAAATCTAACCTCGTCATCTTGATTATAAATATCCTCATTTTCATGAGTATTATTAGAAACACTGTATTGGGAATTAAGATTATTTCGAGCAAGTTTTTCGACAATCCTATTTGTACTTTGATTAAATTGCTTAAGAGTCTCTTCTAAAGACATCCTAGTTGCCTGCTCTAGGGACTCATCACGGAATATTTAAGGTTTCCTTCACAAATAAGGAATGACTCTTGAAAGCCTCTTCTAGAGAAATAGATGAATTGTTTTGCTCATAAGACCGATGCACGTGTGGATAGTAAGTGGGCTCACCATGGTGTGACCCATAACCTTCAAAAGGTTGGCGTTCCCAATCACTATTCACACTATGGTCATAGTAGTAATGTCCATATTGTTCGATTGGATATCCGTTGTATTGGCTATACCGAGTTTGACATCCTAACTTCAAGGGAATTCTACACAAACACAAACAAGGGCGACTCGACCACAACAAACCTACGATTTCTAGCAAACAAAAAAGCATGATGGCTCCACTTAGATTGTTTTCTAGACCAAGCTTCTAATCCTTGAAAGGGAATTCGTTACAAATTAAGCAAACCCCTGCGGATCAATCCGAGTCAAAGTAAGTTGAATCAAGGCGAGGAAGCTTAGTGGAGCTTTGATACCCAAGGCCTTACCGCTATTACAAGGCGGCGCAGATCACGCATTCAACTTCACGAGACCATCATGAACTTCAAAGTATGCTAAAAAGAGTAACCAATATTTTTCGAAAGACTTTCCTACTAAGCTCGTTACCCTATCGGTCTCGTTCTATTCAAAATTTTAGGCTTAGGTTCGTGTTTGGTTTCGTTTTTTTTCCTAAGGCGGGCAAGAAGAGAACGGTGATGAAATCCGAACTCTTATCTTGTATGGCCAGTCCTTGCCCTTTACGAGGAATTTAAAGCGGCCAGATTCGGTTCCTCGACATATATTCACACGAAATCATCCGAGTAAACCCCGACGGGGATTCGCGGGTGTTTAGAATTCTTACCTCCCGTTCCAGACGGGGGATGAACCGTTGAAGTCGACTCGGGCCACGACTCCTATGTCGTGTACGAACCCGAGGGGCCGAGGTGATATCGTAATCACCGTCCTTCATCTAGTTGTGGTTCGGGTTCAGGCTCTATAAAAGGGTCTAGATAACATATTTTCATGGGTTGCGTTTCCTTATGAGTTAGATCCGAATGTTCAGGTTCTAGAGTCTGGAAAAACTCAAATAAAAACTTAGAAGCACATAATAATAACCTAAATAGCTGCGGATCCTTAAAGTCAATCAGTTTTGACTCACACAATTGACCACGATGAAGCGCGATCAATCATAATAAAATGTGTCGATACTAATTTCCTAAAGTACTTAGGTTTAGTCTCAAGACTTAATAAACGACACATCTCGAAACTTATACGTTCCCACGGTTGGTTGAAAAATATTTGGTGGGAAAACAAAATCAATCACGGGTATCATAGCCCTGAGCTAACCACATCAACCGGAGGATGGGTTTCTAATAACTGAACTTCCCTATGGACATTACTAGGTTCAGGAAAACGTGTGTGAAGATAATCTTTTAAAATGGTTGAGGCACATATGTCAAGTCCCAAGTGAGGGACCTTTCTAAGAGTTAAGGCACATGGAGAATGATAATCACCCCCAAACTTAGAGTTTCGGTGTCTCTAGAAAGACTAGTCACAACTTCCTAATTTCAAGGTCATCTGATTCCTGAAAATGGTCAATTGATTCTTCTAAGTCGGGTTCATCCTTACTCATCTCTACGAGTTCATCTTCTTTGTCTAAGACTAATGTTTCTAAATCGCTAGACTCTAAAACAATATTCTCAGAAGAAACTCGTTCCTCAAAACTATCACCAACCGTAATCATAAGGGAATACTACATCGTCTAAAACGGGGTATCTCTAGTCAAATCCTCGTCCTTTTGAATAGGTGAATAATTATTAAAATTATTTGGATTTGAACTAGAAATATTATCATCATTAAGCTCAATTGGAGTAACAAATTCTGATCACTATGCCCTCTTGATTTCAAATTCTTCATCAACACTATCCTCATCATAATCATAACATGAAAATGGTTGAACCTCATCTAAATTAGTGTTACCAAATCTAACCTCGTCATCTTGATTATAAATATCCTCATTTTCATGAGTATTATTAGAAACACTTTGTATTGGGAATTAAGATTATTTCGAGCAAGTTTTTCGACAATCCTATTTGTACTTTGATGGTAAATTGCTTAAGAGTCTCTTCTAAAGACATCCTAGTTACTTGCTCTAGGGACTCATCACGGAATATTTAAGGTTTCCTTCACAAATAAGGAATGACTCTTGAAAGCCTCTTCTAGAGAAATAGATGAATTGTTTTGCTCATAAGACCGATGCACGTGTGGATAGTAATTGGGCTCACCATGGTGTGACCCATAACCTTCAAAAGGTTGGCGTTCCCAATCACTATTCACACTATGGTCATAGGAGTAATGTCCATATTGTTCGATTGGATATCCGTTGTATTGGCTATACCGGTTTGACATCCTAACTTCAAGGGAATTCTACACAAACACAAACAAGGCTGACTCGACCACAACAAACCTCTTTTGATTTCTAGCAAACAAAAAGCATGATGGCTCCACTTAGATTGTTTTCTAGACCAGCTTCTAATCCTTCGAAAGGGAATTCGTTACAAATTAAGCAAACCCCTCTGGATCAATCCGAGTCAAAGTAAGTTGAATCAAGGCGAGGGAAGCTTAGTGGAGCTTTGATACCCAAGGCCTTACCGCTATTACAAGGCGGCGCAGTCACGCATTCAACTTCACAGAGACCATCATGAACTTCAAAGTATGCTAAAAAGAGTAACCAATATTTTTCGAAAGACTTTCCTACTAAGCTCGTTACCCTATCGGTCTCGTTCTATTCAAAATTTTAGGCTTAGGTTCGTGTTTGGTTTCGTTTTCCTAAGGCGGGCAAGAAGAGAACGGTGATGAAATCCGAACTCTTATCTTGTATGGCCAGTCCTTGCCCTTTACTAGGAATTTAAAGCGGCGATTCGGTTCCTCGACATATATTCACGAAATCATCGGTAAACCCCGACGGGGATTCGCGGGTGTTTAGAATTCTTACCTCCCGTTCCCGGACGGAGGATGAACCGTTGAAGTCGACTCGGGCCACGACTCCTATGTCGTGTACGAACCCGAGGGGCCGAGGTGATATCGTAATCACCGTCCTTCCTGTGCGATTTAAATTTAAATAACCCTTCCTTAGGGTTTAAAATTAATAATGTAGATAGTCAAAATAAAGTCCAAAAATTAAAAATTACAAAAATAATTACCTAATTACAGTTTCTAAAAAAAAATAAAAATAATTACACTATATACAAAGTTTTCTTCTTCACTTCGTTCGGATCTCTCTTTTCTTTCTTATTTTGGCTTTGCT
Organism: Papaver armeniacum; assembly: GCA_023531295.1. NCBI lineage: Eukaryota > Viridiplantae > Streptophyta > Magnoliopsida > Ranunculales > Papaveraceae > Papaver > Papaver armeniacum. The sequence goes on from JAJJWW010008178.1 coordinate 634,997, forward strand.
TTTATTTTGACACTTTCTCTTTTCTTTCGCTCCACTCCAAATACGAAAGCAAACGAAATACCAAAAACGCGTAAAAAAGAACAAAAAAAAAAAATAATAATAAAAAAAAAAAAAAAACCTAAAAACAAATCTATACACAAGTCGCGTCGAGCGCGCCAAAAATTGATGTGACTCAATAATGTTGTAGAAAGTGGTAGTAAGGTTGTCGTTCACTCGGACTTGATGAGATTGATTTTTAAGAATTAATAAAAGAAAAATACGAGAATATATACAATTTATGTCACAAGACGGAGAGATGTCTTTGGGACTCGGGATTCGGCCAAACTCATAACAAAGGTTTAATTTATTTATTCTCAACAATTAAAGATCAATAAACAAAATAACACCGACTCTTATTTTTGCCAAGGTAGACTCTCAAAAGATTAATTGTATCCCTAAGCATAGATTATCTAAACAAAGCATAACCTATCTAATTGAATAACAACCAATTTAATCAAATCATAATTCTATTTTAATTAGTGCAAAAGTCAAATAAAGAATTAATTAAAATTACCCATGTATGAAATTTGTCTTCCTCGTCGTCCGGTGATGGGTTCTAGCTCATCATGTTGGAAACACGCTCAAAATCCATTTTATTGCTCAAAGGAGGTGTACAAATGATGAAATGGAGAAAATAATGAAAATCGAGTGTTTGCAACGATTATACGTGTTCCAAATCTTGTTACAAGGAATGATAAAACCGTTACTTCTTTTAAGTCTTCCCCCTCCGTAATACGACCCTCGGTTAAGTGTCGTGAGTCTTTGTAGAAGAACGACCGCCTCACGGTAGTTCGTTCTTCGTGTTCTTGGTGCGGCGAAAGCAACGGCGAGAGAATAACTACGCAACTCGATTTTCTTGGCTCTGTAGCGTTCCAAATCCTCCCAAACTCTCCGTCGCTTCTACTCGACCCAAACACCTATTTATATCCCAGGCGAAGAAGAATATCACGTCAATTAATCCGGAATCATCCTCACTTACTCGCGAGATACGGGAATATTTTCTTCCCTTTTTCTTCTCCCCGCACGCGTCTTCCGGATGAAAACTCTCCATAATTAATTCCTACACGCTCTTGGTTGATGCTCGAGTCACAAAACACGTTAAAAATCTCATGCGAGACCCGTGAAAAACTCCCTCGACTCTCCCGTGTACGTCTTTGCTCGATTTCTTCTCTAGGATTATCCGGTAATTTTAGCTGAATAAATCGACCACACCACGCCTGTTATGCTCAAACAAGTCCATACAATAAGTTTCAGCGATTGAGTCTCATTAAAACGCCTCGAATTCTCGAACTCTAAACTGCCAGGGAAGAACTCTTTTTTTCCCGCCAAAACTGTTTTTGAAATGTTGAAGATGGTGTCCCCCTAACCAAACCGGGGGTGCGAATAGCAAGTGCCCAACCGAGGTGCCCCTTAGTAATTGGGTTACCCCTTATCCAAAGTGGGAGTCCGAATAGCAAATGTCCTCCGGGGGTGTTCCGCGCAACTTTTCGAGCCGATTTTTCAAAAAAATATTTATTTCCAAAAATACCTAAAAATACATAAAAACACAATATTAGTACAAAAATCGAGTTCCAACAATACCAACACTGAGGACAATTCAGACACAAAAATTGTGTCTATCACACCATTCTCTCTCTCCACAACAACGGGTCCATAGAAACACCATTATCATCAACAAGGAGCGACATCAAAATTTACAAGGGAAATTGGAAAAGTTCAAGGTTTACAAGCAACGGAATGAGAAAAAGAGCAAATTTCAAATATAAGTAAAGCAACATACAAAGGGCAGATTTTTACATATTTGTTGAGGACTTACAATACAATGAGGTAATTCTATATCCAAGTATAAAGACTTATTTACGAGAGCAAAGAAAATTAAAAGGTGAGAATTATTGAAGTTTATGATTTCGAGACGATACAAGTTGTGAAGAATCAAGCGGTAAAATACTTCTCCCACGGCCACGGTTTGTTTTTATTTTCACTTTGTTTTATTTCTCTTGTTTTCAAAAAAAAAAATGATTGAAAATTTCATTAAAAAAAAAAAAAAAAAAAAAAAAAAAAAACAAGAGAAATATTTGTTTTGTTTTTATTTATTTAATAAGCCGTGGGGAAGGAAAATCTATAAGGAAGTTTCAAGCGACAAGGATTTAAGGTAAAAAGAGTTACAAATTGTTAAGGATTTATGAAATTCGAGAGTTTATCACCGATAGTTGAAACCGAAGACGAAGACCAAGAAGATAAAGACGAGGAGCGGAAGACGTTTCTATTGGATGTCGTGAGAGTGGTGTTATCATAATTGGCAATCGGATGTGAAGGTGAGTAAGTACTCTCATCCTCGGTAATAGTGGTTGATTTCCTTTCTTAGAGATCGTCAGAAAAATGGTTTTTCAAAATGTTAAAAGATGTGGGTTTTTCAAATATTTCGGAAGTTGTCCTTCCCACCATTCAACGTGTTGCAGGAATTCTCTCTTCATTCCTACCTGCACACATGTGGGAACCATAAAAAAGCTGTCTTTTTGAGTGCAATTATCATAAAATCCTTTTTGGTGAAGCAGAAGTTGAGGCGAAATGCTTATTGATCGTTTCTCAAACACGCGTTCTCTCATTATGGTGTGGTTATTTCTCACTCAACATTTAAGAATGAGAATATGTTCTTTAGTATTTCTAACTTCTTATTACTAGAATGCGAAACTCTATGTCCTCATAACTCTTTGGATGCTTGGGGACGCTGAAACGCTTTGAAGTTGTGAGTTTTTAGTTTAATTTTCTCGAGGACTAGCAAAGTCTAAGTGTGGGGGAATTTGATAGGGTGTAGAATACAACCTATTTACTATCTATTGTTTATGCTTTCTTTGCTATTTTTTTTGTAAATTATGTATTTTACGCCTGTTTTGAGTTTTGTAGCTGCTTTGGAGTCACACGGAGGGAAAGAAGAAGAAATTACTCTATTTGAGCCAAAAGGGCAAAATTGTCATTTCAGGGGCGAACACTATTTGGAGCCCAGTCAAGTTTAAGGGGCAACTTTTGGGAGGAGTATTAAAAGACAACCAGCAATGGTTAGGGGGCTGCAAGCTGTGTAGCCCTTATCAAAGGGACCAGACACTGAATAACCCTATTTAAACTCAACCCTAAATCGAGAAGATATTTTCTCTTCTTCTCATTTACTCTCCTCCTTTTCACCTGACATTAAAAACAGCAGCCGCTGCTATTGAAATTGAGAACAGCTTCATAGCAGCCGGAAAATTGAGAGATTGAGATCGAGAAGAGATTGGGTGTGCTGGTGTTGTTGTTGAATGCAAGAGGAAGAAATTTGACATGGGTTCAGGTAGAATCGAGAGATACAGGGAGTTGTTGTGACGGAAATTGAATAAATGATAAGGGTTTGAAGCGAGAAATGGGAGAAGATGATGGAGGAGAAATTCAAGGTGTTTTAAAGGAATTACGAAATTTGAAAAGAACACACAAAGGGATTTAGGAGATGGGTTTGTCTCAACATGTCATGTGTGTTGCTAGAATTGAATCAACTGCTTGTAATTAGAAATTTGGGTTGACGATATTATCAAGAACTTTGAATGAAGAAATGGGTCGAGTCTCAGATTTGAATCTGGTGGTTGGGTTTGCTGCTGTTGTAGAATGAGAGATGGGTCTGAGCAAGAATAATGTTGGCAATGATCTTTGATAGTGTTGAGGAGACTATCAAGGTTGATTCTCGATTTCATGGAGTGCGAGATTGCATTTGAAGTACAATAAGAATCGATTGCTTCCATAGGTACTGTTGGCGATGAAGAAGTGAAGATATTCAAGGGTTTGGTGGTATTGTAGATGGTGCTGGTAATGGCATTGCAGGTGCTAAAGCTAGTACTTGTGTGGATGGTTGAGAATATGGAGAAGTTGAGTCTGTTGTTGATGAATTGGCAGAATTGGGTTCTGTGAAGCTCAAGGGTTCGAACTGAGTGAGAATTGGACGGATGGAGGATGAGAAAAATTGGGTTGGCTCGGGATTGAACTCAGATGAATATTTTGTTATACATGGAAGAGTGACGATGTTACGGGTGCTTTTCTGAGATAGAAGGGTATTGTTGGTTTGTTGGTTGCCAAGGATATGAAATGGGTTCTGGTGAAGATTGCTTCGGAGATGCATTGCAGTACAAGCTGATTTGAGAGATACAGGGAAGGTCAAGAGGACGCAATGCTGTGCAGTGTGGTGCTTTGTTGAGCTATTGGAGCTGTAATGAAGCCACATATGATGAAGGAAGTGGTGAAGCTGGCAATAGATGGAACTGCAGGTGGTTTGGTGCTACTCAGATTGCAGTTGGGGTTTTGGATGTGAGCGCTTGCGGGGGTTGAAAGCACTGGAATTGTTGTAAAGTGCTGTGGCAGGATGGTTGCAGCTGGAGTGCAGGTCTGGAATGCAATTCTGGTATTGAGATTGGAGGAGGTCTTGCAGCTGTGTTGAATGGTCAGGGTATGATGTAGATGAATGTCTAGGACAGGGTATTGCAGTCGAAGGAGATGGATATTTGAGCTGGAACAAATGGAAACTGGAGTGCAGGTCAGGATGTGTTGCAGTTGTGATGCTGAGGTCGAAAACCAGTTATGAAGGTTTGTGATCTTTGTGGTGGCTTCTTTGGGGAGGTTTCCGGATGGTGTTGGTGGAAGCGGCTAGACGAGAATTGGAGATACTTCTCTGGCTGTGGCAGATGCTTGAACTGAATTGAATGAAATCAGATGTATGCCTAGGATATTCGGGCATTTGAATAGGAAGTTAGAAGAGGTTGTGGTCTTGTGTAATGATGTTTGAGATGCGGGGAATTGCGGTGTGCGAGGAAATGCACGGCCATCTTATTTGGAAGTGAGCAGTGATGCACCATCCTGGTGCAACACAAAAATTTGGCACAGCAAACCAAATAAGCTCGACTGGTGAGTTGGTGACTCGAGTTTGACTTTCGAGTTGTGTCATTGACTCGGTGATTGACCCGGTTTGACTCATGACTTGACTGAGTTGACCCGACCGAGTCGACTCAGTTGACCGGTGACCGGTTTGACTTTGCCGGTCACCCGAGCGATTTTCCGGCGATTCTTCCGGCCAATTTCCGGCCATAATACCAGTTTTCCGGCGACGGATTTTGGACATAATTTTGCATGGGTTTTTTCTCACACATGGCCTTGGTAGGACTAATTGGAATTGGATGGAGAATTTGGTTCAAATTTGGAAAGAGAAGATGGAAGATTTGAGAAAGGCTTGAACTTGGAAATTGAATTGCTAAAGGAAAGGGGGTTCTATTCCTTGGAAGATTTAGAGAACATTGAAGCCTATAAATAGAGAAGTTCTCTACAACTTTTAACAGATCTTTTACACACACAACACTTGTGTTTTTGCTTTCTTTTCAAATTCTTCTTTTAATTATTTGTGTGAACTTGAAAAATTCTCCCTTTAATTATTTGTGTGAATTTCAAAAACATGAGTAGCTAATTTTCTTATTGATTGAGGATGAATTCCTAGTTCTTAATATATGATTTGAGTTTTGTTTCAATTCTATCTTGAAGTTTTTTCACATGATTATCGTTTGTTTTTACTAATAGGAATGTTTATACATTCATGGTTGTTTGATAGGTTATTTAGAGTGCACGCTAAATTTATTTGTTAAATCAACCTAAATCTAGTATAAGTTAGGGAATAAGTAATCGTTCTCGACACTTTACACAAGTAGAAAACACGAGACCTTGCGGAGGGATTCCGTGGAGTGATTGTGTGTAAAAACAACGCTAGAAAGTGGACCAAGCGAACCGAGTTTAACTACTAGTACTAAACTTAAATTCATAAATCTTAATGAATTCAGGGAATTACATCTTGTAAGCGAACCTCAAGGTGGTTCTTTTGAATAGAATCTGATAACTAAGCGGACTTGTTACTCAGTGAAATAAGGGATTTTGGGGCTAGCTAAGCGAACCTGCTAGCATACGGTTGGTGATAATCTGTGACTAATAACAAGTAGAAAAGAACATAACTTGAATCATTGTTTTGCAACGAAGAAGGATTCCTTGATCTTGTCTCTCTTATTGATTTCAACTTTATCTTTTAATTGCTTTGTTTACTTTCTTTTGCTTTACACCCCTCTTTTGTGACAATTTTTACAACTAAGAATCTCTTGCTCCTCGTGGAGCGAACTTGACTACACTATATTACTTGTTAATTAGGTGGAAAAATATTGATTAATTTGTTGTGGTTAACGACACGCATCAAATTTTGGCGCCATTGCGGGGGCGGCGGACGATTTTAGTTGTTTTTATTTTTCTTTTTGCTTTATTCTTGCTTTGTTAGATTCTATCATAGTATCTAACTTAGTTTTCAAGAATCTTGTTTCGGGTGCTATACCTTTGGTGAATGCTTAAAGAGGAAGACCGAGTCAACACGTCTTCGATCCGGCACTCAACTAAAGGTTTTCATTCGACGGTTAACACTCCGCTTCCTCCTTCTTCATCAAGTGAGTTTGCAGATTCGGACATAGAAGAAGAAGCAATGGCTGATCGTACACTCAATGACCTAGCTTCTCACAAGCTCGATACGCAACAATGGTGTATCCAAGCCAGAGCTCAACCTTCGAGATCAAGCCGGGGTTGATTAGAGAGTTACCAAAGTTTCATGGCATGGTGAATGAAGATCCAAACAAACATCTTATGGACTTTTATACCATATTCGTGGCCATGATTCCACCGGAGACTAATGAGGATGGAGCAATGTTGAAAGCTTTCCCGTTCTCTTTGGCGGGCAATGCTAAGGAGTGGTTGTATTATTTACCTTCCGAAAGTATCACAACATGGAATGGGATGAAGAGACTTTTCCTCGAAAGATATTTTCCCGCATCAAAAGCTACTCAAATTCGCAAGGAGATTTGTGGGATGAAGCAAAATATGGAGAGTCATTGTATGAATGTTGGGAGCGATATAAGAGATTGGTGGCAAGCTGTCACATCATCAATTTAGTGATGTTATGATACTCCAATACTTCTACGAAGGACTCCAACCAAGTGATAGATCTCTTCTTGGCCGCGCGGGTGGTGGTGCACTAGTGAACAAAACGGTTGCCCAAGCTACCGAGTTGATTGAAAGCATGGCGGCGAACTCGCAACAATTTTATACAAGAGGTGAACCATTGATTAGGTCGGTGCATGAAGTTAGTAATTTATCATCACATCTTGATCAAAGGATGGGAACATAGAGGGTAATGCAATGAATGGCCGCGGTTATTATTCTGGATGGTGAGACCGAACAAGTGAATACTTTATATCCAAATCAAAGGCCAAGGTACGATCCATACTCGAATACTTACAATCCCGGGTGGAAGGATCATCTAACTTTAGCTATGCAAATAAGCAGCGGCGATTCCCAATCCGTATGAGCAACAAGGTGGTTTCCAACAATACTTCCAACCTCAACAACAATTCCAACCACAACAAGTCAAGGAGAAAGATTCGTCAATTGATGACAAGCTCAATGCATTGATGCAAGGTATGCAAGGTATCACCACTTTGGTTCAACAACAACAACAAAAGACCGATTCGGAAATCAAGGATTTACAAATTCAAGTAGGGCAATTGGCGACCGATGTGAACCTATTGAAAGCTCAAGCGTCCACAAAGCTTCCTTCACAACCATTTGTTAATCCAAGGGAGAGCGTTAATGCGATTACTTTGAGGAGTGGGAAACAAGTGGAGCAACCAAAGGTGTATGATGAGAAAGAGGAAATTGAAACCGCACCAAAGGAGAATACATCCCCAACCAACCTACCCAAGGAGACGGTTCCTATTTTCACAACTCCACTACCGTTTCCTAGCCGATTTGCTAAATCAAAGAAAGAATTGGAATACATGGATATTTGGGACATACTTAAGAAAGTATAAGTTAATATTCCACTCATTGAAGCTATTCGTCACATTCCTCGTTGTGCAAAGTTCTTAAAGGAGTTGTGCATGAAGAAGAAAGGTTGAAAGGGAATGAAGTCATGAGTGTGGGGGGGAAAATGCTTCGGCGTTCATTCTCAAGAAACTCCCACCAAAATTAAAGGACCCCGGTAGTTTCAATATACCTTGCACAATTGGTAAAACAAGGTTTACTCGAGCTTTGCTAGATATGGGAGCATCGGTTAATGTTATGCCTTCACCTCAGCAATATAGTTTGTGGCAATCCCAATACCACCTGAAATAGCACCTAAGTACTTCCCATTGCTATCTCTTCCTATACAACCTAAGTGTGCAACTGGTAAGGAGGAAAGGGTGTTTATGTAGCTGAAATTACAGGCGAGTATAAGATGCAAAGGATGGGAAGCTGCCGAGGAGATGATTGTGTTGTCACTACGGTTTGAAATGGAGAAGAAATTGAGCTCTTTTTGAACATGGTACTATGAGTGGTATAGAGTTGTTGCACCTTAAGATGAAGACAGTAAAGATGATCTTTGTTGATTTGGCTGAGTAGTGGTTTGTATAATTCAAGATTGTGCGGTTCATGAGTGCAATGGCCCAGTCGAGGAGTTATGGGGTATTTATTGAGTGGTGAGATGCAGAATGGACACTGGCGAAACGATCTTGTTACGGAGGAAATTGAAATTCTAAATGGTGGATGTATTGCTTTCTTCTTTGGATGGGAATTGCAAGTGCAGAGCTGTAGGCACTGGTGGTACATGAACTGGGTTGCTGCCAGAGATAGTGCTGATGCCGTGAGAATCAAATATTGGATGGATCATTGAAGTTCTGGTGCTGGGACATGGAGCTGAAGTTATTAAGCCAATCTGAGTTTCCAGGGAAAAGAGATTATCTCGTCAAGAATGAACATGATGCTGTTGTCGCTGAGATGTGGTGGAGCTCGAAATGGTAGCTGGAAGTGAATAAATTTCAGGGTTGCGGCCGAGTTAGTAGGTGGATTGGTTGGTAATGCAGGGAAAAGTGCAAAGCAGATGACAATAATAAGAAGTGGAGTTGATATGGAGCATGCCTGTGACAGTATTGCAGGTGAAATGAATAGTGGTGTTAGAGCAGTTTGGCTTCAATTGTTGTTTTTTCACATGTATTACTATCATGTAGGTAAGATTGTATCACACAAACCATGTAAGATGTTACTCGGAAATTTTCACATGATATAAGATGAACTTGGTCGAAGCGAAAGCTTGCCAACACGTATTTCGAGAAATATGTAAGCGAGATAAACTCAACTCAAAATCTCCTTTAACCTTAAATTCCTTACCAATTGCTCCCAGATCATTGCTTTATACAGGGAAGCGTAAAATCACATCAGACTAGCTTGCTGTAAAATGTCTTTTTGTGATTTTATACTATTTGCTTGTGTCTTGAATGTGTTAGAAAATTGCTCGGTCGAACTCGCAAGCATTGTTATCTCAAGCTTGCTTGTCAAGTTTAGTTGATCAAAACTATAGTCTTGATTTCTAGTCTACTTATAGATATGTCTCGGATTAAGATAGAATGTGTAGTTGAGCTTTAGACTTCACAGCGTTCATCGATTGAAGATGAAGATCTACTGAGGATAGATTGGAGGAACTTCATCAAAAAAAAGGTATGTGGAGACTAAAACTTATCTATCCCTCAGAAGTATATTATATTTTATCTCTTAATGAGACTAAGTCGTATAGCTATATAGACATCATACACATTTGATATTTTGAGCTGAGTTTAACTCGCTTATATATTTCTCAAAATATGTGTTGGAAGCTATTTTCTTTAGCTACGTTCATCATATTCTTGACGAGTTTAGTTGGAAACAATTTATTTGTTGAAAACTAAATATTATGTCAAAAGATGATCATGTGGAAATTGTCTTGAAACATCTTACATGATTTGTGTGAAACAATCATTTGATGTCGACTTGGAATGTTTCGTATTGATCATTCGATCACTTGAAAATTACTTGAAGCTAATAGTTTGTGTGAGACAACTATTGTCGCATTCTAAGGATGTTTCAATGATTGAAATGGGAGTTTAGAACAAATACCTTTGTCTGGATACAACATAGTATGCGTACATAGTATGCTACATAGTATGCAAATTGTTTTGGTATGATTCAGGTCCGGGAACATTGTTTGCATACCTAGTATGCAAACTATTTTAACTGTAAAGTCCGGGAACCTTGTTTGCATACCTAGTATGTGAACGATTCTACTTGAGTTAGGTGCAGGGGATTTGTTTGCGTGCCGTTTGCAAACGGTTGGACAAGACTAAAGTCCAGAAGCTATAGTTTGCGTACCTGTTTGCAAACTTAGTGGTTAAAGTTCTAAAATTGGTTTAAGTATTTTTTTCATACTCATGAAAAAACACATTTATAAATTAAGGAATGCAATCTTTGTAAATCGTGGCTTAATGTTCATGAATCGATTCTTATTTAAGTATTTTGTACGATTACGAATCAATCCGATTTTATTTCAATTGGTTCATATATATTTTTATGAGATGGTGAACATTTGAACAACTCTATTTGAAACACAATAAGATTCATTTGATTATTTTCATGATTGATTTTTCATCATATTTGATCTAGATGTGTTAGATGAATGTGGTTAAGACAAAAGTGTTCATATGGCTAACTTCGGTTAACTGTTATTGAGCCAACTCAATATACATATTTAGGTACGGTTACCCATATCTAAATGAAGGTATATTTTATTTGTGTGTAACAAGCTAAGACCATCTAACGGTGGAGAGATATTTATTTGGTTTTAGGTAAACTTAGCTTGAATCTTAAATCAGGTTTTCATCTAACGGCGAATATTGAATGCTTCGTTACTAAGATATCTTAGCTTTGATTGAAAGCAAACCCAGATTTGGAAGACTATATAAAGGTGTTGATGGTGGATTTTCATTCAAGGCTAAAAAGGCAAAAATTATGCATAAACGCTTGCAAAAGATAAAGCCATTGATAAGTGACAAATGCTTCTTCACCTTACTAATTCACCTAGAATGGAGCATGTGACAACAATCCCATTCTATGAATAAAATAAACGAAATTCATCCAGGTTGGAGCATGTGACAACAATCCCATATACCCTGTGAATTTACAACATTATTAATTAATGCATGACCAGCCTTATATTTCCTGTACCCATTACCGGTGCGGTATGAAGACTGAGTGTTGTTCTCAGCAGAGTAACACGAATCTCCAAGCATTAATAATGACGCATGTACGAAATACCATACATGCTACAACTCTCGGTGTGTTATACTAGCCCGATTGAGCATATTTGAACCTGAACTGACCATATCAGTCTCAGAAACGATCACGACCATCCAACTTTACCAGCATGATTGGATGGCTTAGAGGGAAGCATCGCTTACCAGTTCGTCCATCCAAAACAACATGGACGTGAAACCCTAAACTAGGGTTACGGCACATTACATGTGTCGCAAATCAGTCTCAACCATCCATCTTCACGAGGCATAGATGGAGGTATATATATAGATTCAAAGGGCCGGAACATATCAACACAAACACGAAGTGGGCCTTTACACACATGAACAATCGGTCGGAACCAACCATGTTTGGTTGTCCCAATTCGTGCGTGCAAAACAATGCATGAAGCACGGCCGGCCAAAACCCTAATTAGGGTTTGTATCGATCACGTCGTCCATCTTCTCGGCACGAATGGAGGGCCCAAGATTAGATCAAGCGAGGTCCGGTCATACCAACATGACCATAGTGGACCCATCAATCTCCTCACACTGGTCGGCCAAGGCATACCATGCACGGTTATCCCAAATCGTCCGCCCAAACTAGCGTGGATACACTTCCCAATTGCAAACTAATCTCGACGCTCAACTTCGCCAGGACGATTTGAGTGGCTCGAGATCACGTTTTCATGGGACGAGTCAGTATAGGCGTGAACACCAGCCTACCACCTACATGCCGGACCAATCGGCCAAGACCTACCAAGATTGGTCATCTTGGAACGCGCCCCGAAGTGGGCATGATGCGCGGCTTTTGCGGCACCCGGTTATGTTGCGGGAATCGATCTCAACCACTCCTCTTTACAGGTCAAATTGAGTGGCCTAGATCGCACCTTCATGAGACTGAGTGAGATACGGACGTGTACACGGCATACGCAATACACACGCATGCCCGGTCGGTCCTTTCCAAAATACTTCCCATGCTTGGTTTCGACCAAGGTGAAGAGTGATACTGCACACCTCTTCAAAGCCTAATTCCATCAACGGTCGCGAGATGAGTGTCTCAAAGATCATCTCGTCCGTCAACTTCATGGCTTGGTTATACTGACCACAGTCGGGAGTTAATTGGTCGGTGAGGCGTCATGGTAATCACCACCCGTCACTCTACCACACCATGATGCGGTACACATAGAATACACATGATACTTCACAAGTATCGACTTCTGAATAACTCCGTTATTTAGTCCAGCATTACATGCTACTTTACGTCAGGTCCCACGATCCACACACTCGAGACATCAATCATGTCACAGGGCGGGGATACACTTGGGGTATTGGTCTGGCGGTTTACAGCGTGCAGCATGCAACGCGCCATCACAAGAACGTGTTAGGAAGTCATGGACGGTTAGAGATACAGGAAAAGTGGGCAAGACTGGTCATGTTACACCAACACACAACTCCACTACTCCATCACTCCACTTCCCACGAGAGACGTGAATAAGGTTCAAATGACTTGTATAAATAGGTTCTCCTCCCTATTTTTCACAGAACAACGACACAAGTCAAGACAAGACAGAAACCAAGTGTTAATACAAAACGTATTCAAACACCGGAACTGATAGCTTACATCCTGAAAGCCGGTTCAGCCTTTTGTTACAAGTCATAAACAAGCCTACACCTTCACAATCTCAACACCTTCTTCGCTTCCCTCCCTAAGATCAACCCCATCTCCTTCACTTTGTGACCGAAACAAGTCTGGAACGGCCATTTCTTGGTTTAGGCCAGAATTGTGCAGTTGATTTCTGAATCTACAAGCACTCCCTTATGTGAGTGTATTTGTTTAAGGTTTAAATTCATTCCTCATCCACACACCCAAAATTACCAAATCCGGCAGGAATAGTTTTCACCCATAAACAAAAGGATAACTCTATCAACTGGAAAACCTAATACCGGCACTTTCCTGTGTCCTAGTTGCGACTAGAGTCGATTCTTCTTTAACCTAGGTTTTTGCAAAACCATTATAGGTTAACGACTTGAAAACTTCATTTAGGATTCGTGAAGCCAGATCCAACTATTTTATTTGTAGTTGCATATTCTTATCTTACTTATTCTATCGTATTCAATACTGTCTTTTCTAAGATTTGCTCGAGATTTATCTCCGATAGGTAAGATATAAAATGTAATCACAAAGCTCTTCGTCTCATTCTTTGTGATTCCACAATAAATTCTTCTACTACCATATAGTTAAGTTATTGTGAGGTGATTGATATTTCTAGGCTGCTCTTCGGGAGTATAAGACCAGATTATCAATTGGTTCCTGTTCACCTTGATTTATCAAAATACGGAATAAAAACTTCATAGATATTTCTGTGGGAGACAGATTTATCTATCGGAATGAACTTATGCAGAGGAGACAGATTTGTTTATAAGTCTTCGAATTTCGGCTGTACCAACTCTTATTTGTGGGTGAGATCAGCTAAGGGAATCAAGTGCGCATAATCCAGTGTGGTTCTGGAGGCGTAAGGAACGCGAATGTACATTAATCGGTGTGAGACTTGGTTAGGGATAAACTACATTTCAGTCTGAAGTTAACTTGTAGTAGGCTAGCGTCTGTAGCAGCTTAATACATTATGGTGTTCAATTATGGACTAGATTCCGGGGTTTTTCTGCATTTGCGGTTTCCTAGTTAACAAATTCCTGGTGTCTGTGTTATTTTTTTTCCGCATTATATTTGTTATATAATTGAAATATCACAGGTTGTGTGTAGTTCAATCAATTGGTAAATCCGACCTTTATTTGTTGGATATACATTGATTGACACTTGGGCATTGGTCTTTGGTACCGTCCAAGTATTTCTCACATCAATCAGGCTCATAGATTTCTATCTGTTTGATTTATTGATTGATTTGAGAAAAAGAGATATAAATCTTTGACATCTTTCCTGGTTGAGCTTTCTTTATAAGCTAGTGCTCGGAATAATATTGGAGTTAGTCCATACAGATTGTCGAACGAATTATTGGGTGTGGTTGTTATACCCCCACTTTTTCATAATGCATAAATGAAGAACCTTGGTGATGTTAAATCACTTACATTTTAAATTTTATGATTGCATTTTGAATTCCATGCTTGGAATGTTCTAACTCATGCAATCATCGTATTAGGTGCTAAACGACGAAGTTGAGGATAACCGAGCTAATAACGATGGCATTACAAATATTGTGAACCAAAGTGGTGATGTAATAATCTTTGCACTTCAGGTTCATGAGGTTGCCTCTACTGAAATTGTCGAAGAGATTGAAACCCAAGTTGTTGTCGCTATAAAGGTGGAGAAAATAGGTCCAATGGTTGAGACTCGCATGATCTTTCACGAATACCCAAATGCAAGGGTTGATTTTGATCTCCATTCAGCGAGCCACTCCCATATCATGAACTAGTCGGTGGATTTAGTGTCTCCATCGGATACACTAGCTTGTATCAGAAAATATGGGAGAGGTATGGTCACATCGTCATCCCAAAGAACCCGAACGTGTTTACTTTTTGATAATGAAAGTAGGATCTATTTAGCGTTATAGATGACATGAGGGAGATTTGGTTCTCAAAATATGAACAAATTGAAACAAAATCGGATTGATTCATGAACATTAAGCCACGGTTTCCAAAGATTGCATTCATAAATTCATTTGTTCATGAGTATGAGAACATACTTAATCGATTTTAGAACTTGTACCACTAAGTTTGTAAACTGGTACGCAAACTATAGGTTCCAGACTTTTGTCTTGTCCAGCCGTTTGCACGGCTATGCAAACAGCAGTCCTGGACCTAACTCGGGTAAAACCGTTCACATACTGGTATGCAAACTTGGTTCCCAGCCTTTACAGTTAAAACTGTTCGCATACTATGTACGCATACTGTGCTTATCCAGACAAAGGTTTATGTTCTAAACTCCCATTTCAATCATTGAAACATCCTTAGAAGACGACTATAACTGTCTCACACAAACTATTAGCTTCAAGTAATTTTCAAGTGATCGAATGATCAATACGAAACTTTCCGAGTCGACATCAAATGATTGTCTCACACAAATTATGTAAGATGTTTCAAGGCAATTTTCACATGATCATCTTTTGACTTATTATTTAGTTTCCAACAAATAAATTGTTTCCAACTAAACTTGTCAAGAATAATGATGAACGTAGCTACAACAAAAAGCTTCCAACACATATTTCGAGAAAAAGATAAGCAAAATAAACTCGGCTCAAAATATCAAATGTGTATAACATAAAAGTCTATGTAGCTATACGACTTAGGCTCATTAGGAGATATAATAGAATAGACTTTTAGGTGATAAATAAGTTTTAGTCTCCACATACCTTTTGTTAATGAAGTGCCTCCAAGCTCTCCTCAGTAGATCTTCGTCTTCAATCGATGAACGCCGTGAAGTCTAAAGCTCAACTACACATTCTATCCTAATCTGATACATATCTATAAGTGGACTACAAATCAAGACTTATAGTTTTGATCAACTAAACTTGACAAACAAGCTTGAGATAGCAACGCTTGAGAGTTCGACCGAGCAGTGCTCTAACAGTCTTTGTTTGAAGATCTAAAGTACGTATAGAATTTTCCCACAAGTCTAGCTATTTTATAATCAACAGTCATCAATACACTCATGGTTATTATCTTGCGGATAGGATCTATCCAAAATGGTCAACATTGGTTCAATGTTACCGTCAGCCTCCTGCCGGCGAAATGTATCGTTTATACCGTCATTTTAACAAATGCAAAATGGCATTGAGGAATGATGTAGAACGGGATTTTGGAATTTTGAAGAGGAAGTTCGCTATCATTTATGGGCCATATCGTGGTTTAAGTCCTCGTGAAATGCACAAGACTATGCTCACTTGCATAATTCTACATAACATGTTAATTCAGGAAACCCGTCGTGATAAGGAGTGGACTATGTAGATGACAAAATATAGCATCTACCCAATACCGAGACGGTATACGAGTTCCTACGAGCTAGAGTGTTGAGATAAAACCTAGGTCGAGGTTGGGTAGACGAGCTACGTGCAAGACTTAAAGGACATAATACTCTCATAACCACGACATGAAGATGAAGAATACACCATGTGCACGATATGGGTTATGGAGCCCACAACGATGATAAAGACCAAAAACACAGCTAGAAGTCAAGACTAAGAGCCCACCACCTGGAGTAAGAGTCGCGTGACAAGAAGGTCTACCCGGGTCGAGGAGATCATTCGAAAAGCAAGTGATGTTTAAGTGGATAATGACTCATCCCCAGCTAGATTAAGGCAGTTTTCAATTAGACATGCTTCATGTGTGATAGATACGCTAGTATAAATATCCAAAAAGGCTATGCTTGTAAACCAAGTATAATGTGCACAACTTTTACTGATCAATAAGAAATATTTTGCGGTGATTCTCTTTATTGATACTTTCTGGACTGACAATCTGACCAACAGAGAAAATAACCATAATCTTCCCCCCCTAACCAGTTCGAATCGAGATAATCACCTGTAAGAGTATTGTAATTGATAAGGATAAGTGATCAATTAGATGAATCATCAAATAAAAACTCTGTTTGGGTACTATATGAAGTTTCTACTCCCATGACACGAAATATGCATCTTCAGATTAACTATGAAGATGAAGATTTGAAGCGTGAAATTCAACCCGAAAAAGCTTTCCTGCAAGAAACTATGGGCAACTAACTAACTATATTCATAACCAGAGTATGTATGACAGCTTAAGAGAAGATCTGAGAGTGAATCTCTGGGCGGAGTATGGAAGAACCGGTGGGCATGATTATTAAGATTTATTCCATGTATTAGTTTAAACATTCAATTTTTTATTTGTTTGTAGTTTGTTATTCAATATTTGTTTTATAAAAATATTCAATTGTCACTTGGCGCTTTTTAGTTGATTGAGTGATAAACACTCTATCGCCAACAACTAGTTTTCCCCAACGGATTTCAATATATACCCACTCATCTCATTTCAAAATCACACCTTCTGCTCTCACTATCTAATTTAAATCAATATGCCTAATCCCAACTTTACTCGATACGAAGATTTATCTCTTTGAAGAAAGTATGTAAGATACTATCCGAAGAGGGGTGAAGAACCTCGCCAAGATGGTTTAGTCAGTCAGAGTTATTGGGGTAAAGTTCATGTGACCTTCTGTAATGTCACAAGTAACCCTACCAATCAGGATCGTTCACAACTATTCTGTCGACTTTTTTACATAAGAAAACAATTCAAAGATTTTATAGCTTTCTTTCAGATTGTAAGTCGGTATATATATATATATAGAGACTTAAAGGTGAAACCTATAACGAAACAGTTGTGCGATCTCGAGAGAAACGACGAAGATGGAAAATAAAAAAAAATTTGAACACGAAACTCATTTACACATCCTCATGGAGTTTCTCATTACATGTATGTAATTTTAATACGATGGAATAATGTTAATACGGTGTTATAATTAAGTTAATCTTATTAAGTAGATTACAACAATATTTTAAATTAGAATTAAAATTAATACATCAATTATGCAGAGTTACTACTACATCGAACTCATATCCTCATCATTATCACCAGATGGGTTGTTATTAAATTAAAACTTGTTGTTCAATATGTGCTTGTAGATTGTCAAATTCAAGTACGTTATGCTTGTCATAGTCATAGACAAATTTTTCTTGAGAAAGCCGACTTTTTTCTCGTCTCCCTGTTTTGGAATTTTCCGTCAACCGCTCTTTGCTTCTCGGCGGTCTTTTGATGTTCTATAAACAACGCCATGTTAAAACCATCCAAGCTCTCCTCAGTAGATCTTCGTCTTCAATCGATGAACGCCGTGAAGTCTAAAGCTTAACTGCACATTTTATCCTAATCCGAGACATATCTATAAGTGGACTACAAATCAATACTTATAGTTTTGATCAACTAAACTTGACAAACAAGCTTGAGGTAGCAACGCTTGAGAGTTCGACCGAGCAGTGCTCTAACAGCCTTTGTTTGAAGATCTAAAGTACGTATAGAATTTTCCCACAAGTCTAGCTATTTTGTAATCAACAGTCATCAATACACTCATGGTTATTATATTGCGGATATGATCTATCCAAAATGGTCAACATTGGTTCAATGTTATCGTCAGCCTCCTGCCGGCGAAATGTATGGTTTATACCGTCATTTTAACAAACACCAAATGGCATTGAGGAATGATGTAGAACGGGATTTTGGAATTTTGAAGAGGAAGTTCGCTATCATTTATGGGCCATATCGTGGTTTAAGTCCTCGTGAAATGCACAAGACTATGCTCACTTGCATAATTCTACATAACATGTTAATTCAGGAAACCCGTCGTGATAAGGAGTGGACTATGTAGATGACAAAATATAGCATCTACCCAATACCGACAGATGTACAGGTTCCTACGAGCTAGAGTTTTGAGAGAAAACCTAGGTCGAGGTTGGGTAGACGAGCTACGTGCAAGACTTAAAGGACATAATACTCTCATAACCACGACATGAAGATGAAGAATACACCATGTGCACGATATGGGTTATGGAGCCCACAACGATGATAAAGACCAAAAACACGGCTAAGTCAAGACTAAGAGCCCACCACCTGGAGTAAGAATCGCGTGACAAGAAGATCTACCCGGGTCGAGGAGATCATTCGATAAGGAAGTGATGTTTAAGTGGATAATGACTCATCCCCAGCTAGATTAAGGCGGTTTTCAATTAGACATGCTTCCTGTGTGATAGATACGCTAGTATAAATATCCAGAAAGGCTATGCTTGTAAACCAAGTACAATGTACACAACTTTTACTGATCAATAAGAAATATTTTGCGGTGATTCTCTTTATTGATACTTTCTGGACTGACAATCTGACCAACAAAGAAAATAACCATAATCCCCCCCCCTAACCAGTTCGAATCGAGATAATCACCTGTAAGAGTATTGTAATTGATAAGGATAAGTGATCAATTAGATGAATCATCAAATAAAAACTCTGTTTGGTTACTATATGAAGTTTCTACTCCCATGACACGAAATATGCATCTTCAGATTAACTATGAAGATGAAGATTTGAAGCGTGAAATTCAACCCGAAAAAGCTTTCCTGCAAGAAACTATGGGCAACTAACTAATTATATTCATAACCAGAGTATGTATGACAGCTTAAGAGAAGATCTGAGAGTGAATCTCTGGGCGGAGTATGGAAGAACCGGTGGGCATGATTATTAAGATTTATTCCATGTATTAGTTTAAACATTCAATTTTTAATTTGTTTGTAGTTTGTTATTCAATATTTGTTTTATAAAAATATTCAATTGCCACTTGGCGCTTTTTAGTTGATTGAGTGATAAACACTCTATCGCCAACAACTAGTTTTCCCCAACGGATTTCAATATATACCCACTCATCTCATTTCAAAATCACACCTTCTGCTCTCACTATCTAATTTCAATTAATATGCCTAATCTCAACTTTACTCTATACGAAGATTTATCTCTTTGAAGAAATTATGTAAGATACTATACGAAGATGGGTGAAGAACGTCGCCAAGATGGTTTAGTCAGTCAGAGTTATTGGGGTAAAGTTCATGTGACCTTCTGTAATGTCACAAGTAACCCTACCAATCGGGATCGTTCACAACTATTCTGTCGATTTTTTTACATAAGAAAACAAGTTAAAGATTTTATAGCTTTCGTTCAGATTGTAAGTCGGTATATATATAGAGAGACTTAAAGGTGAAACCTATAACGAAACGGTTGTGCGATCTCGAGAGAAACGGCGAAGATGGAAAAAACAAAAAAATTGAACATGAAACTCATTTACACATCCTCATGGAGTTTCTCATTACATGTATGAAAGTTAATACGATGCAATAATGTTAATACAGTGTTATAATTAAGTTAAGCTTATTAAGTAGATTACAACAATATTTTAAATTACAATTAAAATTAATACATAAATTATGCAGAGTTACTACTACATCGAAGTCATATCCTCATCATTATCACCAGATGGGTTGTTATTAAATTAAACTCGTTGTTCAATATGTGCTTGTAGATTGTCAAATTCAAGTACGTTATGCTTGTCATAGTCATAGACAAATTTTTCTTGAGAAAGCCGACTTTTTTCTCGTCTCCCTGTTTTGGAATTTTCCGTCAACCGCTCTTTGCTTCTCGGCGGTCTTTTGATGTTCTATAAACAACGCCATGTTAAAACCATCCAAGCTCTCCTCAGTAGATCTTAGTCTTCAATCGATGAACGCCGTGAAGTCTAAATCTCAACTACACATTTTATCCTAATCCGAGACATATCTATAAGTGGACTACAAATCAAGACTTATAGTTTTGATCAACTAAACTTGACAAACAAGCTTGAGATAGCAACGCTTGAGAGTTCGACCGAGCAGTGCTCTAACAGTCTTTGTTTGAAGATCTAAAGTACGTATAGAATTTTTCCACAAGTCTAGCTATTTTGTAATCAACAGTCATCAATACACTCATGGTTATTATCTTGCGGATATGATCTATCCAAAATGGTCAACATTGGTTCAATGTTACCGTCAGCCTCCTGCCGGCGAAATGTATCGTTTATACCGTCATTTTAACAAACACAAAATGGCATTGAGGAATGATGTAGAACGGGATTTTGGAATTTTGAAGAGGAAGTTCGCTATCATTTATGGGCCATATCGTGGTTTAAGTCCTCGTGAAATGCACAAGACTATGCTCACTTGCATAGTTCTACATAACATGTTAATTCAGGAAACCCGTCGTGATAAGGAGTGGACTATGTAGATGACAAAATATAGCATCTACCCAATACCGACAGATGTACGGGTCCTACGAGCTAGAGTGTTGAGAGAAAACCTAGGTCGAGGTTGGGTAGACGAGCTACGTGCAAGACTTAAAGGACATAATACTCTCATAACCACGACATGAAGATGAAGAATACACCATGTGCACGATATGGGTTATGGAGCCCACAACGATGATAAAGACCAAAAACACAGCTAGAAGTCAAGACTAAGAGCCCACCACCTGGAGTAAGAGTCGCGTGACAAGAAGATCTACCCGGGTCGAGGAGATCATTCGATAAGGAAGTGATGTTTAAGTGGATAATGACTCATCCCCAGCTAGATTAAGGCGGTTTTCAATTAGACATGCTTCCTGTGTGATAGATACGCTAGTATAAATATCCAGAAAGGCTATGCTTGTAAACCAAGTACAATGTACACAACTTTTACTGATCAATAAGAAATATTTTGCGGTGATTCCCTTTATTGATACTTTCTGGATTGACAATCGACCAACGAGAGAAAATAACTATAATCTTCCCCCCCTAACCAGTTCGAATCGAGATAATCACCTGTAAGAGTATCGTAATTGATAAGGATAAGGATAAGTGATCAATTAGATGTCTGGATTATATTTATTCAACACCTTTAAAATATGTAACTACTTTTGAATTGGAAAAATGTCCACCTTGTTAGAAGATGACTTTATAAATATTGAAATATCATAGAAAGTAGTCTTTTTTGTTTGATGTTTGTGCTATGATGCTACTCCAACTGTGGATTAATTGAGGGGTTCTATTGTGGTGAATGGTTTCTTGTTGTGTAAGAAGGATGCGGATTCTAACCATCACTTATTCTTGCATTGCCAGACTACTAGATCAATCTGGTTATATTTCTTAAAAGGCTACAATCTGCAATGGGTTTTTCAGCAATCTGGTAGACAAACTCTGTGAGAATGGAATAGGAAAAAGAGTGTTAATCTGTCAAGGAGGAGGAAATTATGGGATCTAATTTCTTTTGCGATCTAGTGGGCTATTTGGATCGAAAGGAACAACAGGGTGTTCCATGGCAAGTATAAGACACTAGTTGAGATCATTGACAATCTAAAAGTCTTCATGTTTAATTAGTCTGTGGGTACTAACTTGTTCGAGGGTATTACTCTTGATTTAGTGTCGAGTAACTGGGATGCAGCTTTAACAGTTCTACTATAAGTGAGCTTTGTATCTTTTTTTTCTTTTCACCATAGCCTTAATGGTGGCACTGTCTTTTTAATCTACTGCCCTACTTGAGTCCAAAAAAAAAAAAAAAAAATCACTGAAACATCCCAAAATAAAATATTGGTTGGTAGTCAAAGTAGCTAATGGACGGCAATATGGATTAACAATACTCCGTAACCTCTTAACAAGAGCTTGGAGGCCATCTGGATGGATGACTATTACAGATTTTGGTCCAGGCACAAAAATGATCAAGTTTGAACTCAGGTGCGAAATGGAAGCTGTTATGAAAGGGTCACCATGGTCGGTCAATGAAGATTTGCTGCTCATGGAAGTTGGTGATCCAAATAAACTCCCAAATGAATACACTTTTCAGTTTGCAGAGTTCACTATACAACTTTATGGTCTCCCTTCACGAGCTCTCGATGAGAAAACAGAATCCTTCATTGCAGCAAAAATTGGAACTCCATATCCAATCCCAGCAAGCAAGTCACCGAAATGGGGTAAGTATGCCAGAATTCGAGTTAAAATAGATATCTAAAGCTAATCGTCAAAAGATTAAAGTAACACTCCCTTCAAAGAAAGAATGCACTTTTCGGTTGAAACATGATAAACTACCGAGAGTTTGTTTCTTCCGTGGCCTCTTTGGTCATATCATGAAACAATGTCCTGTTTTATTTAATCTAGGGAATGGCGAAAACATCAATTTTGATTTATAAGAAGGATTTGCTCAGAAAATGAAAGATCTGAAGCTGTCTCGACTCACTGATGAAATTCGGGCTAAATTACAAACCTAGTCTTCTGCATCAGCAAATTGGAACATAAAAACTCCATTGGAGCTGGAGAAGTTGAACCGGCACTACACTATCAGCATCCACCAATCATGAGCACCATTCGTCCACCAAACCGTTCGGATTTTGTAACTGCTGCAATTGACATCAATCCACCAAATCACTCTAATGCCGTGAATGCAGTAATCACCATCACCGGGGAAAAGCCTCAACTGACTCCACTATGATTACTAATTGCAAATTAGCTGGTAACGGAAGCGACAACTTAAACTTCCGGTTAATATTCCAAATCAGAACCCGAGTCAGAAAATAGCAAAATTCAATTCACCGCCACTTCCACTAAAAACTTCACTAGCCCATGCCCACCACGAGCTGAAGATGTGTAATCTGTAATATGCATCATCCGGAGAACACAGAAACACCAACTCGGACTTGACAATATATACATAGCACCGCAAGTGATCAAAAGGTGTACACTCTAAACTACTCAGTAATAGTTAAGTATGAGTCTCTAACTATATTCGATTTATAGACTGGACAAACAAAATGTGTTTCAGAAACCAAAACACAGACAAGACTGGGTTAAGGGTTAATGTTTCTTTCTCTTTGGAGAAACTTGTTTTTCAGCTGAAAGATTTTCTGCTCGGACGTTGCAACTCATTCAGTGAATTACCTCCGATCCGCCTTTACAAATTCAAAAAATGGGCTTGGGGTCTGGGTGCGCAAGTGCCCACCTTTGCCATATGCCGTCTCCGCCAGGACCTTCAAGACTGCCACTGTTAGCAGCATGCTTCTTCCCAGAAAGATGTAGCCGTAGAGAGTCTCTGTCTGTAAATCCTACTAAACATACCTCGCACACTAGTTCTCTCTCCCACCAGTGGCATTTTTCTTTCGCTTTACTACAGTCACATGTCTTTTACCTCTACAGTGCATCTTTAGAGCTTTCGCACCAGAGCACAACACGTCGCAGTCCTTGCAGTATAGAGGGTTTTTCTGATAGATGTGTTGTTTCACTTTTTGTGATACCGGGTATGCTGGATTGGCAAACGGAGCCGTTTCCTTCACCGTGGCAGTTTTCTGGTATGGAGTTAATCCCTGGAATAAGAATAGTAAATGGCTCAGCAGATAAAATGAGCAAATAAAGCACATCAGTACTTACACTTTCGTATTTAAAATTAACAAGAATACTAATAGAATGAAACACTTCATTTATCTCTCTGGGATAGCCAACCCCTAAAAATCCATTTTGGGTTTCCTTTTGTATATGTATCTCTATAAGCTGGACACTATGAAATTGCATTGTATGACATATTAGACCTTAGAAAGATAAAAGAAAACTGGATGTTTAGAAATGTGGTTACAATACCTGCGAAGGGATAGGCAGTCCCTGAAACTTAAAACCAGACTGCAAATCCTGCAATTTCCTTTGGAATTCAAGCTCCCAACCTGACCAACCAAAATCGTGAGAAAGTAGACAAGACACATAACAATGTAATGTTTATTTGTATTCCGCAGCGGATCATGTATGGGCATTAGAAAAACCGAGAAGAGTAATACTTAAAATGTCATTCACAAGAAAAATCCTGAAAAGAACAAGGAGCTTCAAAGAATAGCATAAAAGAGAACTAGTTCAAATAAGTTAAAAATGCTTGAGCTCAAAGCAGTTCTTCCAACAAAAATCAGAGATAACGAAGGCTACATTAGAAGCCAATATGATCAATGTAAACTAATGAATAGAATAGTAACCCAGAGCCAATATGAGATATGTACAGTTGAGGCCAAAGAACACCTTGCAAACTTGAACCATTCTCAAAACAGGATTCCTATTCATGTTCCTAAGCTCCAAATCTGAAGTTGTTCCCTGAGATAAGTCACAGAAGATGCTAATATATAAACTAATATTCACTCCCCCAAACATATATTGCCGACTCCTTTGATTAAATGGAGAAGATAGTTATGTATGTAAACCACTAAACCCACGAAGCAGAAACAAGAAGATAAAGTCACCTGGATGGTAGGCTGGGGAGCTTCACGAAAATCATTACCAGCTTGCAACTTCAAATTTTTAATCTTCCGTTGGTATTCAACTTCCCTTTGAAGAGCCAGCTCCACTGACATTGTTCTCCACATCACCTTCCCACTTGTCGCTTGATCTAAGAATGAAGAGTGAGGAAATATCATTGAGTAACAACTTCTAAAAATACAAACAACTTCTAAAAATACAAGAATCATAAAAAATAATACATATTCCGGTAGTATTAGCAAAAAAATTAATAAACAGACTAGAGAAAAGCAAATTATTGGCTCTGTTTAATTGAGGAAGAACAATGAGAATCAAGGAGTGCATGATAAATGGGATGTCTGCTCAATAAGTTACAGAATCACCTTTAAAGCAGGGAAATTTGTCAGAAGTTGGTATCGTGTTCATTTCCGTAGGTTCCAGAATTGAATGTGTCCCCTGTAATGATTAGCATACATCCATTTAATAGTAACTCGAGACACCAGAGTGCTTTACCATGTTATTTGTTATGCATTAAGTGCCAACTTACCATCCAAGATTTTGAATAAGAGATTGTTACAATCAAACAGATCCCATTAACCTTTACAAACAGGGTTAAGAGAAGGTAGTCATAATCACCTGGTCAACAAGTGGTAGCTCTGTTGAAAATTTCCTGACAAGCTCCACCAAATCATCACGAGGTGGCAACTGCATCCCCTCAATCTTCTTCTGGTATGCAAGCTCCCTTTGAATTGCAAGTTCCACGGGCATGATGTTCCTTTTCAAGCTCTCTTTAGCCACTTTAGCTATATCCGTTTCGTCCCTAACTTCCTCCATTATAATCTTTTCCGCAAAGACTATTGAGTCAGACGTCTCACCTTAAATTTACAACAGTGAAAAAAACACAAGCCATCAATGTTAGTGAACAGTATTTTATATAAATTGGATGCAGAATTCAAGATGTTAAACAAAATCTTAATAGAATCTAAAAAGAAATACGTCAACAGAAGAGCATACAAATAGCACTATCGAAATGGGAAGAAAACTATGAGGGGTGCATGGAGCAAAATTAGGATTTCAGAATTACCTTGTGTGTTAGAAAAACTGTCAGAAGGGGATCTTCTACCAATTTCCCAAGTTGAAGGTTCCCCCTGAAAAGGGTAATGTACTTCACTTAGAAATGGGATGGACGAAGACAAACAGTTTAAATTTCATAAATCCTATTGTTCACAGAATTGTCAAACACTTTGAATAAAAAAGTGACAGAGTCCTTCTAGCATATCTATTCCGCGAGCGTCAACGAGATTATTCAGAAAGTTCTACCAACATATAACTGAGAAACCAGAAGTTTTACCTGGACAGGCATCGAAAGCTCCACAAAATCTCGACGAGGTTTCAACTGCATCCCCTTAATCTTCTTCTGGAATGCAAATTCTCCTTGAATTGCAAGCTCCACAGGCATGAATTGCGTGATGTTCCCATTCACGCTATTGTTAGCCACTTTAGCTATATCCATTTCGTCTCTAGTTTGCTCCTTTACATAAGCCATCAATGCTACTGAACAGTGTTTTATATAAATTAGATGCAGAATTCAAGAATGTTAAACAAAACTCTTAATGGCGTCCAAAAATGGATACATCAACGGAACAACAAACCAATGGCACTGTAGAAATGGGAGAGAACAATGAGGGATGCATGATAAACATAACTAGCAAAATTTGGATTTGAGAACTACTTTGTGTGTTAGAAAAACTGTGAGGAGGGGATCTTCTATCAATTCCCCAAAGTTCAAAAATTGAAGGTTCCCCCTGGAAAGAGTAATGTACTTAACTTAGCAATGTGATAGACGGAGACATACAGTTTAAATCTCATAAATACTACTATTCGGCAGACATCATCGCGCTGATTCACAATGTTCTACAAACATGTAACTGAGAAGCCAGAAATTTCACCTGGACAGGCATTGAAAGTTCCTCAAAATCATAACCAGATAGCTCCTTTTTCATCTCCTTAATCTTGTTACAGTAATCAAGCTCCCTCTGCATAGCCAACTCAACTGAGATAGTCTTCCTTTCCTCCATCTCATCAGTCATGTCTTCGAAGAAGATATTCCCTAACAATCAGAAAAGCCAGAAACATGGTAATCAGCAACAACACTTGTTAATGCTGTCTCTCTATCTCATTTTGGGTATAGCAATTGCAGTCAACTGGAAAAATTAGGACAAACCCAGACAGATTTTCTCACTAAAATCTGATCACCCAACGAAAATTTCATAAAAACTTTGTAACCCTAACGAGAATCTTACTAGAACTGACAAAAACATGAACATTAATCTGATCAAACTCACACCAGAACTGAAAATGTAAAGGGGAATATCACTATTTACAAAAAAAGAACCCAATATTTTTTTTTCAAGAACTGAAAATGTGAAGGGGACTCAAACATCTAATTTTACAAGAACTGACTAAGTTCTACCTGTCTCAGCAAGCAAGCTTGATTCTTCTTCTTCTTCTTCCTCTTCCTCTTCATCATAATCAGCAACAATGTCACCATAATCAGCCATCAAAAGCTCTAACGCCATGACTGAAAAAGACCAAAAATGCTAAAATCCCAAAAGAAGCTAAACCCCAAAAAAGGCTAAAACCTTTCCAACTCTATGGATGATATTAAGGCTGGAAGTTGAACTCTTCCCTAGTAGACTGCAGTCAAGTAGAGAGAATGGGGAAGTTGGAGAGAATATAAATTTTTTGTTTTTTCTTTTTGGTAATTGCGAAGAACTAGTGAGGTTATTTTCGTCAATAAAGTGACATTAACGTACGGAAAATTTTTACACTGCAACTTTCCCGCGACGTGCTATTCGTCCACTGTCAAGCTTTAAATTTGCCCGAAATTGCCCGAGTTTCTACTGGGTTTGGCAGTTGGCACCACGCTGCATCTCACGTAACGTTTTCTTTTTTTGGGGCATGACTTTGATGTACATGCACATAGTATGTTCAAAAAGATTCAATCACATCTTCTTAATTGTTAATTTATTTATTTATTTAATTCTTACAAAAAAAAAAAAAAGTTAATTTATTTAGTTTGACCAAAAACTCTTAATGAGGCGTAGAAAAATCCCAAAAAAACGGTCCCTCTCATAATTTATCACATTGTGGACTCAAACTCAAAGAGGCTAGACCTGCTCTTATGTGAGAGGGCGGTTTTTACATAAATTTTTTTAACGGTATATAAAGAACCACTGTAATTTGGCTAGATAAATATTTTAATTTCAAAATTATCCTAAATTTAATCTGGAAAAAGTAAATAAGGTATTGCCAAAATAAAACATGGCCTTGCACATTATTTTTAAATGACCATACAATGGAAAGATCACTGAAGATTTATAGAATTAATATTCTTATTCATTACTTTTAGCAGTACAAGATATTTATACGAATAAAATATTTTAAATAAAAGAATCACTGAGTATTGGACTTGACGCTAATTTAAATGGTGAGCAAGAATACCATACTCAATATGTATCCTTAACACGTCCATGCAAGTTGGGCCACCGGACGGTCAACTTGTTACAAATATCACTATGGAGTTGGGAACCCAAATTGTTGGTTATATATCAACAAGTTTATCACGAATAGAAATAGATAAGCATTAAGTTGATGGTGTGCAACACGTTCGTGCACGAAGTGATAAACCAATCTCAAATCTCAATGTGTTTATTCTGAGCATGAAAAACGGGAATCGCCATAAGGTAAGTGGCGTCAATACTATCACACCAAAAAACATTTGTGTTTGTTGGGATCCCCAACTCACTAAGTAGGGACTGGACCCAAATTAGTTCAGCAGTAATAGTGGTAATATGGACTTCGATACAGTTTTGTGCTTACGAGAACTCCAAGAAATAAGTGTATTCCTTAAAAAATATGCAATAACCACTTGCAGATCGTCAATAATCAGGGCATCCGGCCCAATCAGTTGTAGATCGTCACTAATCGTGTATCCAGGCCCAAGATGTCGAGTACGTACAAAGACCCAGGTTTGTGGTGATGCACAAAGAAATACCATAATCTACTGTAACTTTTAGATAACGAAAAATTCTTTTGACCGCAAGCCAATATAGTTCGCGTGGATCTTGGATAAACTGACATACCCTATTTACCGCAAGGGAAACATCAAGTTGTGTGAACTTTGAATATTATAATGCATTCACAATGTTGTAATATAGAGTTGGACCGGATACCAGCAAACCATCATAAATAATAATGATAGTTTTTATATATAATGGTGTAAAAACAGGTTTGGCACCATCCATTTTTTACCGAGCTAGAAAATCAGTAACATATTTTCGTTGAGTAACAAACAAACCAGCCGTAGTGAATTGTGCTTCGATACCCTAAAAAGTAATTGAGTGGGCCAATGTCTTTCATAGCAAAAGTCGTGTAAAGAGTCTTAATAAGGGAACAACACAAGCATCCAACGAATCCATAAACCAGCTATCATCCACATTTATCAAGACATATAATGTTTCAGTAGTAGTAATTTTGATGAAAAAAAATACATGTTTTAAAGCCAGTAAACCCCAGTCGAAGGACAAATGTGCTATATATATTGTACCAGGCACGCGGGGCTTGTTTTAAACCGTGTAATTCCTTGTGCAAACGACATACATGATTAGATCATTGTTTATCAATGAACCCCGATTGTTGTTGCATATAAGCTTCTCATCAAGAACATTGTGTAAGAAGGCATTTTGAACGTCAAGTTGTCGACTTACGAGATAATGCTATGGTGTAAAATTTTACAACTGGACTAAACATTTCAGTGTAGTCGATGCCTCCTTGTTGACGAAATATCTTATTCATAAGACGAAATTTGTACCTTTCAACAAAGTCATTGGCATATCATTTAATGTGAAATATCCACTTATATCCGATCGGATTGATGCCTGGTTTTAGAGGAATCAATGTCCACGTTCCCTTGCGTAATAATGCATTAATTTTTAGAATCATCGCTTCCGTGAAGATTTGGAGAATTCTTATTCATTGCTCTTAACGGTACATGGTATTTATAATAAAAGGAGATACATGATATGGAAGGGGTTCTAAAGAAAGACATTTTAAATAAAATAATCACTAAGTATGAAAAGACTTAGACCTAAAGATAGATTAACTAGTAAGCAAGAACACCATGCTCAACCTGTATCCTTAACATCTTTTTATATAATCTATCATTTAAATTTAATGACGATATAATAAATAGATTATAAGTAGCGGCGTCAAAATTTGAGCAAGAACAACAGGCATAAACAATGGCCAAAAATAGGGTAAACTCTAATCAAATTTAGAATCTGCTAGAGATTGCTCGGTTGAACCCACCAATCGTTGGTATGTAAAGTTTGGTTGCCATATTTTAGTATCAGAACTCAATTAGAGTCGCCATATTGGTATGTAAATGTACTAGAGTCAACTTCGTTTAGATTAGACTAGAAAGTCTAGGAATGTTGAGACATACAAGTATTACCTTGAAGACCTGAAGATTGTGAAGTCGTATCGAAACAATGAAGATATCATCCTTCCACTTTAGGTTAGTGATACTGAATTGACTTGTTTCCATTCCTATCGTTGCTTTCAAGTCGTTTAAGACCTGAAAAACATAACATGCGGGGTTATATTTAATACTCTAGTATTACACTTGATCATTTTATCATGATCAAAGTGTCGAGGAAGAATATTTTATTACGAAGTATAACGTTTATCTTTTGAATTTTGTAAATGTGACATCGACATAATCTATGTAACTAGTTACTTGATTGTGTATTGGATATAGGTGTGATTTCATCCTAGGAAAGTATGTTTACGTATGCTTAAATGAATTACATATACGAAACTTGTTTCGTAATCGAAAGGAAATCAATAGGCGTTTTGGTCCGGTTTTCATTGAAGATTTATTGGATGACCAATTCAAACCTAATAAAGAACTTTGGTAGAACCGATGTTGACTTATGTTGAGAGTCTTGGTAGAACCGATCTTTCCTAGTTTGGGATATATGGTGGAACCGATCTTGACTTATGTTGAGAGTCTTGGTAGAACCGATCCTTACCAATATTGGGATACTTGGTAGAACCCATCCTATCTATTGTTGGGAATCTTGGTAGAACCAGGGCCTTACCTATATTGGGATACTTGGTAGAACCGATCCTAGCTATTGTTGGGAGTTATGGTAGAACCGATCCCTACCTATATTTGGAGACTCCGTAGAACCGATCTTAACCTATGTTAGGAATCATGGTAGAACCGGTCCCAAGAGAAAAACCGATCCTCTACATTCACATATTACTTAACGGTTTTGTGTGAGTTTGGAATTGGGGTTTGCTAAATAGGAGAGTTCTGGATGTCGACATAATTTGGACATGAATATAATTCTATATTTTATTATTCAAAGATATTCCTTGATACTCGAGGTGATCCCAATCTGAAATATTGCGAATTTTTAAATTAAGATTTTCAATTATATGTTTTTGATTTTCCAGCAAATCAAAACATATCTCTTTGAAAGTTATTTTAGTTAAGTGTTAAACTAATATTAGATATGTGCTAATGAGATATTTTAAAATTACGGGTTGGATATTAGTTGGAAATATGAAAACCGAAATTAGGTACTTATTGAATATCTTGATAATATTTTTGGCTTTGGAATTTCCTTGTTGTCCAAACAACCTTGGTCTATAAATAGTTGAGTTTTCATTTCTTGTAAACTATCCTAAGAGACAAGCAATCTTCATTCGTGTTGTTTCTGGTGGATCCATCTATCCACAGAGGAAAGTACCCTGATTAGGCGAGATGTCTTACGACCGTTCGTTTAAAGACTTCTGTGGAATCAAAAGCTCTACGAGTACCGTTGGTAGGAAACTAGATAATTGCATTTTTATTTTAGTTTTAGATTATTGATTTGATTGACTAACGGTTGTTAAAACTTTGATATAATTTTGAGAATTTGAAAAGACGAGGGTACCCAAATACACCACTATATTTTTGTTTCAACCTATAAGTCTTCTACCGAATGTGATCATCTATGGACAGAGTCGAGACAATATGACAATTCGATTCACACTTCGTGTAGTCGTCTATGGATACGAGATCGACATAATACAACAACAAGATTACTTGTGTGAATGACTATAGACAAGATCGAGACAATACAACGACAAAGTGTGTACTTGATAATAGGTTCGAAAATAACCAAAAAAATATAGGATCACTATCAAGTATTACGGAGTTAACGTACTTGTGTATTTTACTTAATTGTAATTAACAATTATAATGTGGAAATCAAGGTAAAAGACACTGCAAGATTTTGTTAATGAGGAAACCACAAATGCAGAAAAACCCCAGAACCTAGTCCAGTTTTGAATACTCTCAGAATTAAGCCGTTATAGAAAATATAAACCAACTTCGTATAGTTGGGACCAAGCAGACTACCCCTAGCTATTTAGTTCCCTCCTTCGACTTCTAGAACCACGCACGTGAATAGCAAGTCCTTTGGATCATATTCCAAACAGCAACGGAAAAATCTGTTTAGTAAACACTCTAATCAATCTTGCTAGAAGATATTAATGAGTCTCTGAAAAAGGATCTTATGTTAATCTAATAAACTCCTTTGTCTGGTTAGATCAATCAAAATATTGAATATCGAAATAATCAATCTTTAGATTCGCAATCAATCAATATAGATCTGAAAGAGAAACTATAAGGTGATGTCGATCTCACCCAACTAATCAATCAGATCTATCAAAGATAAACTGATTCTAGTTGGATCCCAGCCGATTAAGGTTTGTACACTAAATCCACAAAATATAAAAACTAATAAGAATTCTTATTCATCTTCAAATCTTTTATTGCTTTCAATTACCTGCACAACACCACTTGAATCTCTTGTGATCAATCATGCACAAAACAGAGTCTGTTAACAATGGATTATCACAAGATGTCTTTAGATCTAACAATAGTTCTAAAGATCCCGTCTATAGTTTGATATAGTCTTAGCGAATCTTATATCAGAAGAGAAGATTCTTAAGCATAACAAACTAGGTGTAATCAAAATTTTCAACAACCGTTAGTTAATCAAATCAAATCGAAAACTAATAACACTGCAATTGTCTAGTTTCCCACCAACGGTACTCGTAGAGCTTCTTGATCCCACGGAAGTCTTTAAACGAGCGGTCATAAGAGATTTCACGTAATTAGGATACTTTCCTCTCCGAATAGAGGGATCCACCAGAAAAAACAAATAATGAAGCTTGCCTGGCTCTTAGGATAGTTTGTTAGAAATGCAAAATTGGGTATTTATATACCAAGGCTGTTTGGACACCAAGGAATTTCCAAAACCGAAAATATACTCAAGATATGCAATGAATTCCCAAATTCGGTTTTCCTAATTCCAATAAATATTTGTCCAATATTTCCGAAATCTCTAATACAAAATCTCCAATTAGTAAATGCACATTACTAATTTTTATTCTCTAGAGCTATGCATTAATTGTTGGTAATCAAAGAATATAAAACCAAAAACCTTAATTAAAGATTCTTAATTTATTTCGGCACATGATCACCTTGAGTACCAAGGAATATCTTTGAACAATAAATGATAAGAGTTACTACTCGTGTTCAAATGGTGTTGACATCTTTTCACTGCAAATCCTTATTTCATATTTACATGGATTTGCTTCTTGATATAGGTTCTACCACACTTCTAAACAAGTTTAGAATTTGTTTACATGTTTTCCAAGACTACTATGTGATCGGTCATACCAAGTGACAATGGTTAGTTGTGATCGGTCTTACCAAGTCATATAATGGGTTCAGATCGGTTATACCAATCACTAGGATCAGTTCTACCTAAAACATGGTACCTACTTGTGATAGGTCACACCAGTCACTAGGATTGGTTACACCAATTACAAGGACCGGTCACACAACACTTATGATCGTTCACACCAATTACTAGAGTCGGTCACATCAATTATAAATATCGATCATACCATCTCTTG
This sequence comes from Papaver armeniacum, assembly GCA_023531295.1. Classification (NCBI taxonomy): domain Eukaryota; kingdom Viridiplantae; phylum Streptophyta; class Magnoliopsida; order Ranunculales; family Papaveraceae; genus Papaver; species Papaver armeniacum. Next base: position 669,089 of record JAJJWW010008178.1, read on the forward strand.
GTGATTACTTAGGATCAGTTACACCAATCACCAGGACCGGTCATACCAAATCATAAGTCTAGGTATTTTAATCGGTTATACCAAGATACATAACCTGAGTTAAGATCGGTTCTACTAACTCACACATATTGGTCATCAAAGAATAAGCAATGAATAGCCTACCAATATACCTAATAATTTCCCTTTTGATTCACGAAACAAGTTCATGAATGTACTTCCTTTAAACAAATGTAAACCATTGTTTCCTAGTGTTGAGGGGTGATTTCAGATTTAGTTTCTACCCGTCCTAGCTACACCAAATGACCTCACTATACCAAGAATAGTAAGAGAGAGAGTTCCCTTTTTATTGTACCTTGTCCTTTCTTATATAGGCTTTCCCCAAAACCCCTATTTTTATTACATCATAACACATGTCATAACCTTCCTTAATTACTCTTAATGCCATTCCTTAATATAACATCCTTCTTCTTTCTTAATTCCTTCCTTGTCCTTCTTTCCTCATGGGTATTTTCCCGTTTGGGCTTGGGTTTAATTCCCAAGTCCCCATATCTCATACTAAGCTCATCTCCCTTCTTAGGGGCACCCTAGGCCCGTTAAGGGGTATTTTTTTTTCATGTATCAACATTAGTCCCCTGACTATTGAGTCAATTATCAGATGACCCAATGGTCAAATCCTTTTGCACCATTAGTCACCACGTGCCGTTGGAAACGGGGCGGTTACTGCATCATTTATGGTGATTTTTTCCTTATATAATAGTGTCGGGCTTTCAATCCGATCATCAGCTTCAAATTTTCGTTTCCATTTCATTCTTTTCCTGTTGGATACTTTGCTCAAATGGCTCACTCCCTTCATGGATACGTACTAACCCTAGCACCAATCCCCACGCTAGTTTCAATGTTCAAAGAGCTGGAATTGGCGCGCATATTATTGGTAAAGACCGAGGTCGAGGCGCTTTGTAAGCATAGGTTGACGAATAGGGACTCTATGCGCTCTCGGTTTGCGGAGCGTTACGAAGTGCGCCAAGCCGCTGAGTAGGTCGGACGCTTAACGCTTGCAATCCAGCATGATTTGGACGACGCTATTACATCTCGGCATGCTGCTAATTTATTACTCACCGAATCCTCAATGATGAAGGAGACCATAGAACACGCCATTACTGATTGTCGTTCGCATATCTCTGGTCATGCGGCCTCACGCCTTCTTGGATACACTCTATCTTTGACGGCTATTTCGCGCTCGTAAACCCATCTTATCCTAAGGACGAAGTCGCGCACTTATTTGTGTTGAGAGAAGAGGTAGATGTATTGTGGACTCTCAGGAAAATCCGTCGGGAAAGGCGCGTGAAGATCGCGACGAGCATGAGGGCACTCTTGCACTCGCTCGGGGGATCAAAGGCTAAGGGAAAGATCATTCGGGATATCCAAGTAAGTTAATAGGTGACGCCAATTAGGAGTTTTCCCAAGCCAACATTCGGTGTGATGAAGGTCGTCTCATGGCGGAAGCCGTGGACATGGACATTGTCGTTGTCGCGCGTTGATAGCCGGCTAGGTTGCGTACAATTTTGAGGACGTCTTTACTTGCTTATCGCTCCTTTTATGTACCTGTTTTTGTGTTTTTTTTTGGTTATGTATTTACTTCTTTTGTTGCTTATCACTAGACTTTTCTTCTTTCTTAATTCCCTTCTTATCTTTCGTCTTATGGATGTCGCTATGCTGGCTTTGGGCCTTAGTCCCCAAGTCCCCAATGTTTATATCAGGGGCTTTCTTTCTAGGGGTATCCTAAACCTGTTTGAGAAGCATTGCTTTCGCATATCATTAACGTGGGTTGACACGTATCATAGCATGCAAAAAGAGATATATGGGGTCATTGCATCGTAAACCACGTCATTTCCCCTTTATATATGGGTCTCATTTCTTGGATTTGGTCACTATTTTCCTTTCAAATTCACCATCTTCTTTCCTCCTTTGATTAATAAGTTGTCAGCATGTCTAGCTCTCTCCACGTGTATGTATTGTAGTTGGCGCCTGTTCCCATGTTGGCTTCGGCAATGTTTAAACACGATGAGCTGAAGCGATTGTTGCTCGTGAAGGCTGAAATTGAAGCGCTTCAGGAGCAGAGAGTGGCGAACATGAATACTATGTGTGCCAAATTTAGGGAGCGGGACGAGGCGTATCGGGATGCCTATATATTCGGACTTATCGGCCGCGTGTCGTTGGAGATTCAGCGTGCGTTGGATGAGGCTATCACTGCTCGTGATGCGGCCGAGCGATTATTCCGGATTCCTCGATAATGATGGCTACTATTGATCGCGTCATTTCGATTGTCGTTTGTGGATTTCTGGCCAGGTCGTACAACCACTTCTTGGGCACATTTTGAACTTATCTGTCGCGTCTTTGCTTATGCCTCATCCCTACCTTGAGGATGAGTTGGCGCGTCTATTGGTCTTGAGGGAATAAGTGGGTCTGTTATGGACGCTCAGGTTGATTCGTCGGGACAAAGTGCGTAAGGAATATGATGAGCATAAGGATACTCTTTCGTTTTCTCATGGAGCTGAAGCTAAGGGTAAAATTATTCGAGATATTCACAAGTTGGTACATAAGTCTGATCCGGATCTTCGTTTAGCCACCGCGCAGTGTGATGACGGGCGTTTGATGGTGGAAGCATTGGATGCAGATATTGTTCGTTGTCGGGCATTGATGGCTGACTAGGCTTTGTGTCCTTTTAGAGGTTTTTGTTTTTTATGTATGTCCCGTTTGTTTTTCTTATACGTCTATTTGGAACATGGTATGAATAAGATTTTATCTGAGTTAGGATATTCTTCTGTGTTTATTTGAGTAGGTGGCTATGTTGCGCCTACCTCCTCTTCCCCCTTTTCTTTTTTTTTGCGAAGGGTGTTAGGTGGAGTGGGCGTTGGTAGAACGCGCCTGCTCCCCTCTTTTTATTTCGAAAGAGTGTTGGGTAAAGTGGGCGCTAGTGAAACGCGCCCACTCCCTCTCTTTTTATTTCGACAGGGTGTTGGGTGGGGTGTGCGTTAGTAAAACGCGCCTACTCCCCCTCTTTTTATTTCGAAAGGGTGTTTGGTATAGTGGGCGTTAGTGAAACACGCCTACTCCCACTCTTTTTATTTCGAAAAGGTGTTTGGTATAGTGGGCGTTAGTGAAATGCGCCTACTCCCCCTCTTTTTATTTCTATAGGGTGTTCGGTAGAGTGTGCGTTAGTAAAACGTGTCTACTCCCCCTCTTTTTATTTCAACAAGGTGTTGGGTGGGGTGTGCGTTAGTAAAACGCACCTACTCCCCCTATGTTTATTTCGACAGGGTGTTGGGTGGGGTGTGCGTTAGTAAAACGCGCCTACTCCCCCTCTTTTTATTTCGACAGGGTGTCGGATGGGGTGTGTTAGGAAAACGCGCCTACTCCGCCGTGCAGTCGCATTTGGCTTTTCTGAGATCTTTTGTAGATTTGTCAGTCAATCAGGCGCCTTTGGATTTCCTGAGACCTTTTGTAGATTTGTCAGTCGATCAGGCGCCTTTGGCTTTCCTGAGACCTTTTGTAGATTTGTCAGTCAATCAGGCGCTTTTGGCTTTCCTGAGACCTTTTGTAGATTTGTCAGTCAATCATGCGCCTTTGGCTGTCCTGAGACCTTTTGTAGATTTTTCAATCGATCAGGCGCCTTTGGCATTCCTGAGACCTTTTGTAGATTTGTCAGTCGATCAGGCGCCATTGGCTTTCCTGAGACCTTTTGTAGATTTGTCAGTCGATCAGGCGCCATTGGCTTTCCTGAGACCTTTTGTAGATTTGTCAGTCGATCGGGCGCCTTTGGCTTTCCTGAGACCTTTTGTAGATTTGTCATTCGATCGGGCGCCTTTGGCTTTCCTCAGGCCTTTTGTAGATTTGTCAGTCGATCAAGCGCCCTTGGCTTTCCTGAGACCTTTTGTAGATTTGTCAGTCAATCCGGCGCCTTTGGCTTTCCTGAGACCTTTTGTAGATTTTTCAGTCAATCAGACGTGATAGACGCATTTATGTGTCTAATTTGTCCTCAATGTTTCGTATTGTTAGTACTCGTTTTTTGTCCTTATTATAGTGTTTTGTGTGTTTGTAGGTATTTTTTGAAAATAATGATTGTTGGAAAATTCGGCTCGAAAAGTTGCTCGGAACACCCATGGAGGACATTTGCTATTCGGACTCCCACTTTGGATAAGGGGTAACCCAATTACTAAGGGGCACCCAACTGATATTCGCACCCCCAGCTGTTGGATAAGGGCTGACCTTCTTCTTCATTTGAATTTTATTTTGGCGGGAAAATTGTGGCACTACTGTCAGATTTTCAGTTCGTCATTTGGAGGGGTTATAATGCGATTCAATGGCTAAAATTTCATGGGATGACCTTGACTAAGCGTAAAAGGCGTGATATGGGTCGATTCGTCGTCCAAATTTGGCTAGATAACTCGTGTTGGAAGAAAACAGGGAAGCACGTCAACGGGTGAAGAGTTTCACGAGATTTCGTGTGGTTGCAGTGAATATTAATCCTTCTATAGCGTTTATGGAACGTGTTGTGGTCTGTTTGGAGTGTGTTAGCCTACATGCAACGTAAGAAGTAGATGAAGAAGGAAATAATCCCGTAAAAATGGAAAGATTTTATTATGAGAGAATTTGATGAGTTATTGTCGTGATTTCTTGCCCCTGTCGAGTATAAAAGAAGCTCTTGGAGGTCAGAGAAGGGTTACAGAGAGTTTGGGAGAGTTTAGAGCATTACGGAGCTTAGAAAGTCGAGTTGCAGAATCACCATTTCTGCTGCTGCTGAAGAACACGAAGAACATAAGACGCACGAAGGACCGTCGTTTTCGCTACAGTGACAACGACACATCTGAGGGTTGTAGTTCATAGGACAGTCTTAAAGCAACAATGACAGTTTATCTTTATCGTTCTTTGTAACAGTGTTTGCAACAATTATAATCGGTGCAAACACCCGATTTTCATCATTTTCTCCATTTCATCATTTGTACACCTCCTTTAAGCAATAAAAATTAGTTTTGAGCGTGTTTCCAACATGATGATGAGCTAATTCTCCCACAACCAAGGCAATGAGGAAGCTATTTATGCATGAATAAGTGATAACCATTTTATTTTCTCTAATTTATAATTTATAATTCACTCAATCACTGCTTTAGCAGAGTTTTAAATTGTTTGCATAATTTTCTTCATTAGTTGTGATTCAATTAGATAGGTTATGCTTTATATTAAGATAATCTATGCTTAGGGGATACAATTAATTTTTGAGAATTTGCCTGATTATTTGTGAATTAAGAAACAAGGGTTTTAAAAGATAATTAGAGTTTTGGGTTATTTACCGTTATTCATTCATGTGTAATAGTGGAATCAGTGTCTTGGTTATTCCTAAAATCTTGAAATCAAATTTTGAGTTAAGTTTTGTTTGTTTTTAAGTTTTATAAGTCTAAAATCTATTGCTTTCACAAGTCTCAACGAACCTTATTTACTACAACATTATTGATTCTTATAAAGGCGCCTTTGGCTTTCCTGAGACCTTTTGTAGATACACACCATTTTTGATAACTTACTTTTATTGCTTAGGGCAGATGTTTATACATGGTGTGACTCATGCGTGAAATTTTTTCAACCACTTGCCGTTGATAGGCGTTTTGACCTTGGTTCCGTTCATACGCCTAATCTTATAGTATCCGCTTTCTGCCACTTTCCTTATCTTGAACGGGCCCTCCCAATTTGCGGAAAACTTCCTTGCGCTGGCATTCCTTTGTACGTGGGAGGCGATTTTTAAGACCAAGTCATCCACCTTAAATGTCTTCTCCTTGACGCTTTGGTTATAGTAGTTAGCCGTGTGTTTTCCGTAGGCTTAGCGAATCCTCGTGTTCTCCTTTCCTCTATTGTGTCCAAGTGGGAAAGACGACTTATTTCATCTGGTGTGGTATGGCTAGCCATTGGCACTCTTTGCGAGATGGGATCACTATCTCATGAGCGTGTGCGTCTTCCCCATAGACTAGTGAATAGGGTGATGCTCCGTGGAACTACGCTTCGAGATCGTATGCCCGGAGCGCGGCAGAATCATTCATGTCATTCTCTATGATGATCGTACCTTTGTTCTGCGAGGATTCGGATGAGCATTTTGTTCGTTGCTTCCGCTTGCCCATTCCCTTTGGGATAGTAGGGAGTTGATGTATGAAGTCCTGTGTTGTATTGGCAGAGCGGGTCGATCACATCTTTATTTTAAAACGACTTGGCATTATCTGCTCTGATTATCATAGGCGCACCGAACCTATAAATGATGTGTTCTTTAATGAACGCGGCTACTGTAGCTCCAGCATAGTATTTGAGGGGTATTGCTTCAACCCATTTTGACGCATACTCTGTGGCTGTTATTATGTATTTATGGCGCTTCGAGAACGTCGGGTTGATCGGTCTTATTTGGTCGAGCCCCCAACTATGAAATGGACACGGTTTCAATATGTTGTGTAGCAGAGTGTGAGCCGCTTGGATCAGGTTTGCATGTGTCTGGCAGCTTAAGCATTTTCGGACATATTCCGCGGTATCGCTTTCCATGGTTGGCCAGTAAAACCCTCCTTCATAAAGTTGTAGGAACAGCTTCCGCATTCCCTGATGCTCAGCGTCGTGGGACCGGGTCATTACCTCTAATGCTTCCCGATCTGACAAACATCGCAATACGGCATTGTTATAACTTCTGCGATAAAGAATGCCTCCGTGCATGAAGAAACGCGTCGCCTTCTTTTGGACTTTCAGGGCCGCCTGTCTGTCACCAGGTAACTTCCCATGTTGGATGAAATCAATGTAGGGTTGTCTCTAGTATGCCTCCTGATAGGTGTCGAAAACACCTTGATATTTATCTATTGTTTATGCTTTCTTCGCTAAGTTTTCTTGTAAAATATGTATCTTATTTTTGCTTTTGAATATTTAGGTACTTTGGAGTCACTTGGAACTAAAGAAGAAGAAACGGGGGCAAAAGTCTCATCTCATGTGCAAATGCTTTTGGAGGCGGATTATTTCTCACAATTTACTTTTATTTCTTCATCTTTGTGCAGAAAAGTATGTTGGCTTTAGTGATGCAACTTTTAAATGCGAAAAGCACGACAACTTTAATGATGACTCTCATTGAAGAGAAGAGTGAATATGAGAAGTAAGAGACGAGCTGTTTTTGGCAGAAGATTTCTAGGAAGGAAAAGGCGTTCATTTGGAGCGAAAAGGAGCACAAAGGACCAATTCACAGGCGAGTGAAACTAGCTACGGTTGCGCAAGGAGGAGATGAAGAATGAGGTCGAATAGAGAATTGGGCTGTCGGTTGCTGGAACTAACAAGCCACATAATCTGTTTGTGGCCTATATAAAAACAGTGGGTGTAGATATCCCAATGCACGGACAGAGCCTGATTTAGGTCGAGTTGCTTCTCAGACAAATTCAATTTTCCCTTTACTCATTAACTCATGCTCCCTGAAAACAAGAATGGAGGCGCTGCTATGAGAGCTTAAATGAGACAGGGATCGAATCCTTCATCAGTTCGAGTCACGATAGTCTACACTCCTTGCTACGTGCCGGAGATCGAGATGGGGTTTGTTCATCAGCGGATTTTATGGTTTGGTGGCTGAAATGGATTCAGCTTGGAGATGATGTTGCTTGCCTGAATTGTGCGAATAATTTTGTGGGTATCTCAACAGCGGCAAGAGCAAGAAGATGTGGTCGTTTCCGATGGTTCTTAGCTCAAGTTCGATGCGAGAGAAGCACCGGGACGAGTCCGAGAAATGGGTTTGCTCTCAGATTTGTACAGCCAACAAGAGGAGCTACAATCGAAGGTTTAGTTGATTAACAAGAGAATCCAAGGAAGAGAAGTCATTTGGGAAGGAGACGGAATGGCCTTAGAAACAAACAAGAAGCTCAAATATGTATCATCGTTGAGAATGCAAAGAAGGTGCTTGAGAAAATGCTTGAATAGAAAGTCCTTCCCAAAATTCAAGTTCAGTTGCCATGAGTTGCGACACCAGCTGTTGCCAAGGAGTGCCATGGGTCTTGTGATTGTTTCCAAGGAAGAGGTCATGTTCAGTTGAAGCAGACCAGTAGTGGTTGATGGAGAGTTGGCCGTTAAGCTTTGAGTTGTATTTAAGCCGGAAGGTTAGTCAACGAAGGAGCTAGGTAGCTGGTTTGCCGTGAGCTTGTTAGCTGCTTATAAGAGTTGTTGGCAACGACTAGGACTCATATTTAGAAGCCAGCGACGGGAAAGAAGATTTGGGTTTTGAGAGATTTGAGCATAAAAGACCAAGACAGGGGAAGCTTGATGTTTGGTAGTGTTGGTGAGGCACGGGAGTTAATTTGTGAACTGGGTTCAAGCTTGCGGCGGTGTCGGAATGCGGTGTATGTCTGCTGCCGCTACGGTGTTGTATCTTGCGTTGATGCATTTGTTGCTCGAGATGAAGTCGAGAGAAAGGAGATTGTTGGTGTTGCGCGGGACGGAAAGAGATGGGTTTGAGTGGTCTACAAGCCATGATCTTTGGTGGCGAGTAAACCGGGGTGCCGAGTGCAATATGCATGGACTGAGATGGTGCTAGTGGTTGATGCTAAAGAGATACAACTGAACTGGTGGCGCTGGTTGCAGTTAGTTACCTATGCTATAGGGTGATGGCTGGAGTTAAATGGCCTGGACTGGGGTTGATGATGCTAAGTCCATGTGTGTGATTACTTGGCTGCGAAATGAATCAGGTGCAGGGAAGTGGTTATAATCTCGGTGAGGTGATGTACTGGCGAGAATTTGAACGGGTGGAGGTCCAAGAGATGTTTTCGAGTACAAGAACTTAAGGTCCGAGCTTCATGGATGTGGCGGTGGAGTGGTTAATTCATTTGACAGAACTCTTGGTCTCGGTTCGGTAGCAAGGATGATCTTGGTTGATGATTCGAACTTGTTGTGGAGGTAATTGGTCGAGTGCTAAAACCGATGGAAGAAAGTGCTGCGGTGATTGAATTTAATGAGGCATGAATGATGATCCGGTCGTCTTGGGTTCATGTTTTGTGAGCTTTGTGCAAACGGAGAGGTTTAGCAAAGCAACATCAATGGAGAAGGTGAAACGAGCATGGCGATGTTGGCTGGAGTTTTAGGGGTTCTCGACATGGAATCAAAGGCTAGAATGGTGGCATTGTTTGTAGTGTGGGTTGAATTAGCTCCAGCAACAATGGTTGATGTATGGAACTGCAGGTTAAGATGTTGAGTTCTTTGTTGGCTCTTAAAACGGGAGAAGATGATGGGTTGTGCTCGAGTATCTAGCATTTGTGAAGTGATTACAGGTGCATTTCAAGTAGGAGCTGAAATTGTTGGTCTTGTTGATTGAGCTTGAGAAATTTGTTGTTTGAGATGAAATTAGGTGGTAAACTTGGTGATGCTATGTTAATGGACGTGAGATGAAGGTGTACGGTGCTAATTACGGTGGACTTGTGGAGGTGGCTCGAGGTGTCATTAACAATGCATTACGGGGAAGGAATGAACATGTCTTGATGGTTGTAGAAGGTCGACAATTAAGGGAGGGTAATTGTGAACTGGTGGTCAAGAACGGAATTGGAGAAGGTTGGGTGGCTGGATCTATTAAACCGAGATGGGGTTGGATGAACCGAGAAGAGCGGCTGGGTGTAGGTGTGCATCTCATTTTGGAGGAATGATGTGCGAGAGGGGTTTGGATCTTTGTGTCGGGAGCGAACAAGGAAGTGGAGCTATTGAGCTTGGGAAGATGCATTGTCTGTGTTGTTGAGTGAGGCGGTGGTGCGAGAGATTGATTTGCGGCGAGAATATAGAGAAGAAAGGTCTTGCTGAGGTTGAGTGCGGTGCAGAGAAACAACATGATCTTTGTGATCTTTGCTGCTATTACTGACTTCTGACCCGTGTCGTGGTGCTTGGCTTGTGGCGTATGGCCGAGGTTCTTCTTGGTGGAATGAAAGCTGCAATTGCGGGCATTTGTGATAAAGATATGTGTAGGCGATTGCGAGTGGCAGGAGGAGCTGTTAACTAAACTAGAAGCTACTGGTTGGTGCAAAACAGACAGCCCTCTTGGCCGTAAGTCGCCGAGAATCATACCACGCCCATCTTGGCCGTGGATCGAATTGCACAGGAGACTACATCCATCTTGTTTGTCTTGCTTATGGCGATGCAATTGGCTTGGCTTGGACTAATTCAACTCAACTAAGTCAGTTGACCGAGCTGACTCGCTGGGTTTGACCGAGCTGATCGAGTCAACTCGGTTTGACCGATTCAACCGTGACCTAGGGTGGACTTTGCCGGTCACACGAGATATCTTTCGGCACAATTAGGCCAACTTCGGCATTTATCCCATTTTTCCGGCGACACGTTTTGGGGCATATTTTCACATGGGTTTCTCACACATGGTTCATGGGCTTGGTGGACTTTTTGGTGATGGACTTTGAAGACCTAATTTTGGAAAGTGGGAAGGCTATAAAAGAAAAGGTTTCTATTCTTTTGATATAACACGTATTCTTCTTGGAGATTTGCGAGAGAAATAGGAGCTAGGGTTTGCTTTCATTTAATATTTTCATCTTCTTTACTTTATTTTTCCATTATTATTTGATGATGAACTCCAATATTATGAGTAACTAAAACTCTTCTTGATTAAGGGCGATTTCGAAGCCCGAAATATGAATCTATATTTGATATGAAAAACTTGTTCTCTTGCATTCATTAATGTTATTGATTGATTTCTACCATGCTATTATTGTTTAAGGATTATTTGTTGATTGTTTAAGTTCGAAATTAAATAGTTGATTCATAATCCTATTGCTAGTTTAGATTTTCTTCGACCCGTAATTGTCTAGAGAAGATAAACGCAAGTAGCAATATATAGGTTTTGATGATGGGACTTTGTTAAGTACCTATATGTAGAAATCAACACTAGTAGGTGATTCATGCTTTTGAGTTCATCACTAGGATCAGCCTTATCTCTCAGAACTTAGAGCATTTGTTTAAGTCAAACCTAGTAAGCGTACCTCTAGGAAACTTGGCAAGTAGGAACCGGTAGTCGAGCGCTTCCGTATCCGGTGAGCTAGGAGATAATAACGGAATAGTTGAGCGTACTAATTATTCCAGGGTTGTTAGTAACATGATAATGTGAAGAACATAGCTATCTATCAATTTGGTTTGTATTAGTGGTCTAGAATGAACCTTTAATCAATTACATCTCATATTTGAATACATTTTACAATTTTCAGCATTTCTACAACAAAAATCATCTTTGCTAAGAGTATTTGCATAACAACTTGAACTTCATACCTCCCTTGGGACGATCCTACTTACATTATACTACTTGCTAGTTAAAGAGAAGTAGAGAAATTTATTTTTGCGAGATTGACACCTCGTCAAAATTGGCGCCCACATTAGGGGAGGCGTGTGGCAAGTCTAGTTGTTATTTTTATTCTTAGTTGTTACTTTTGCTTTTATTTTCAATTTCTATTTACTTATTCAACCTCTTAGAATCGATTTTCAGGTACTAATTCTTTGGTGAATGCGTGGAGAGGGCAGACCAAGTCCAATTGGTATACGTCTTCGTTCGGGCACTCTACTTAAGGATTTCATTCGAGCGATCAACACTCCACTTCCTCAAAGTTCTACACCAAGTGAATTCTCGGACTCGGACGAAGAGGAAGGCAACACAATGGGAGGTCGACCACTGCTCCAAGAACACTCAAGGAGCTCACTTCTCCAAACCTAGATCGGCAGCCTTTATGTATTGGTGAATGGAACCATTGAGTTGAAACCACAATTGATTAACTTGCTGCCCAAATTCAGAGGTTTAGCGGGAGAAGATCCTAATCGTCACTTGCAACAATTCCATCATGTGGTGACTAGTATGAAGCAAGCAATTGCAGATGCGGATATGGCTATGATGACAGCTTTTCCTTTCTCTCTTTTAGATCTGCGGAGAGTGGTTCTTTTGCTTACCATTTGGAAGCATAACCACATGGAATGGGATGAAGAAATTGTTCCTTGAGAAGTATTTTCAAAGCATCAAAAGCATTTGTGATTCGCAAGGAGATTTGTGGTATTAGGCAAGTATCGGGAGAGACTCTCCATGAGTATTGGGAGCGCTACAAGAAGCTTTTAGCTAGCTGCCCACACCACCAAATCAGCGATCAACTTGTGATTCAATATTTCTACGAGGGGCTGCTTTCTAATGATAGAAATTTGATCGATGCCGCAAGTGGTGGTGCACTTACCAATAAGACCATTTGCGGAAGCTACAAGTTTGTTGGAGAATATGGCTGCGAACACTCAACAATTCTACACTCGAGATGAATCGGTAAGGAAGGTGAATGAAGTTGGCAATTCTTCACACATGGAACAAAGGATGGGCAACATGGAGAGAATGATGACTCAAATAGCTGCGGCTGTCATACCATCATCATATACCGAAGATGTTGAGCAAGCAAGTGCTATGTACCAAAATCAGCAAAGGCCGAGGTACGATCCGTACTCCAACACATACAACCCAGGTTGGCGTGATCATCCGAATTTCAGCTATGCCAACAAGCAAGCTGCTGCAAATCCTACTTTCAATCAACAAGGAGGATATCAATTCATGCAAAGACCACCACAAGAAACTCAAGGCACGAGTATAGATGACAAGTTGAATCTCATTCTCAACACAATGGTGCAAGATAAGCAAAAAGACAATGGATATGAAGGACATCCGAACACAAATGGGTCAATTAGCTAATGCCGTGAGCAAATTGGAAGCACAAGCGGAGGAAAACTTCCTTCGCAACCAATAAATCACAAGGAGAATGCCAATGCTATTGAGTTACGAAGTGGGAAGCAAGTAGAGAAAGGAAACATCACCGGTGTCCCATGAACCTGAGTTGGAGAAAGAAGAGGGTGAAACAACCCCTAAAAAGGCTGACCAGTAACAAATTCTAACTCTAAAACTCATGTTTCTACTTATGTTACTTCTCGCCTTTTCCTAGCGGGTTTGCAAAGTCGAACAAGGAGACATTGTACCAAGAGCTTTTGGAAATCTTTAAGAAGATTGAAGTGAACATTCCACTCATTGAGGCGATAAGGCAAGTTCCACGTTGGGCAAAGTTCTTGAAGGAATTGTGCACTAACAAGCACAAATTGGCCGTAACGAGGTAATGAGTGTGGGGGAGAATGCTTCGGCATATCTTCAAAAGAAACTCCCACCTAAGTTGAAAGACCCCGGTAGTTTCACCATACCATGTACTATTGGTAAAATCAGGTTTGAACGTGCTATGTTAGATTTAGGAGCATCCATTAATGTTATGCCTGCCTCCGTTTATGAATCATTGAATCTTGGACCTCTTAAGAATACCGGTATTGTTATACAACTTCTTTGATAGGTCTAATTCTTACCCGAAAGGGGTTATTGAAGATGTTTTGGTGCAGGTTAATCAACTCATATTTCCAGCTGATTTCTATGTTCTTGACATGATGGATGAAGATTCACCATCGTCTACTCCCTTGCTGTTGGGTAGACCGTTCATGAGAACCGCTAGAACAAAGATTGATGTTTTCAAGGGCGCTTTAACTATGGAATTTGATGACGAAGTCATAAGTTTCAATATCTTTGAGGCTATGAGATATCCTAGTGATGTGCATTCTGTTTTTCAATTGATATTATTGATTCTCTAGCTCAACAGATTTTTGAATTGAATGGTGAAGATGCTTTAGAAAAAACCATAGTGGAAGGTTTAGGTTATGGAAAATACAAAGACATTGAAAGTGAATTGTCTATTTGTGATGAGCTTAAAGAGGCTGTTTTATCTCTTAACTCATTACAAGAAGTTCCACCAAAGTATAATGTGTCTTATGTTTCTTTGCCGCTTACTAATGAGAAACTTTTACCGTCGATTGTGCAGGCACCTATTCTTGAGTTGAAACCTCTTAGGATCACCTTAAATACGTGTATTTAGGTGACAAGGAAAAAGTTCAGGTGATCATTGCCAACAACCTTACCAAGGTGCAAGAGGAGAAGCTTGTTCGAGTGCTAAGAGAGTACAAGTCTGCCATTGGGTGGACCATTGCCGATATCAAAGGAATCAGTCCTTCCACATGTATGCACCGAATACTTATTGAGGAGGGGGCAAAACCAACAAGAGAAGCTCAACGTCGCTTGAACCCTCCGATGATGGAAGTAGTCAAGAAGGAAATCCTGAAGTTGTTGGAAGTAGGGGTGATCTATCCCATATCCGATAGCAAATGGGTGAGCCCGATTCAAGTCGTTCCAAAGAAGTCCGGAATCACGGTGGTGAAAAACGAAGATAATGACTTGGTTCCAACTAGAATCCAGACTAGGTTGGAGAGTGTGCATTGATTACCGAAAGCTCAACTCTACCACCCGAAAGGACCATTTTCCCTTACCATTCATTGATCAAATGCTTGAAAGGTTGGCTAGACATGCTTTTTCTTGCTTCCTTGATGGTTTTTCAGGTTATAACCAGATTGTAATAGCTCAGGAAGATCAAGAAAAGACGACATTTACTTGCCCTTTTGGAACTTTTGCATATAGACGCATGCCATTTGGCTTGTGCAATGCTCCAGCCACTTTTCAACGTTGTATGGTAAGTATATTTTCAGATTATGTGGAAAGCATCATAGAAGTGTTTATGGATGATTTCAGCGTGTATGGTGATTCTTTTGACAAATGCTTAGATAACCTTGCACTTATTCTTAAACGATGCGTAGAAACTAATCTTGTGCTTAATTGGGAAAAATGTCACTTTATGGTCAATCATGGGATTGTGCTAGGTCATGTTGTATCCTCTAAGGGGTTAGAAGTTGACAAGGCTAAGATAGATTTGATTCGGAACTTACAATACCCCACAAATGTGAGGGAGGTTCGCTCTTTTCTTGGTCATGCAGGTTTTTATAGGAGATTCATCAAGGATTTCTCCAAGATTGCAATGCCCTGTGTAAACTCTTGCAAAAAGATGTGGCCTTTGATTGTGATAAGGAATGCAAGGAAGCTTTCGACACCTTGAAAGAGTTGTTGACTACCGCACCAATCATCAAACCACCGGACTGGAGCAATCCATTTGAGTTGATGTGCGATGCAAGTGATTATGCCGTTGGAGCCGTGTTGGGACAGCGAGATGGCAAAGTTCCATATGCCATTTATTATGCTTCAAGAACTCTCAACGGAGCACAAATCAACTACTCCACTGCGAAAAGGAGCTTTTGGCCATAGTGTTTGCACTAGAGAAGTTTAGATCTTATTTAGTGGGTACGAAGGTGGTTGTTTTCTCCGAGCCATCTTTGCACTTCGATACTTGCTCACAAAGAAGGATGCTAAGCCAAGGCTCATAAGGTGGATTCTTCTTCTTCAAGAGTTCAACTTGCAAATCAAGGACAAGAAGGGCGGTGAGAATTGTGTGGCGGATCATTTAAGCAGATTGGTTGTGTCCGAAGAAGCGATTCCTTTGCATGATAGCTTCCGGATGAGCAACTCTTTGCGGTTGGTGGCACAACTCCATGGTACGCCGATATCGTTAACTTCTTGGTGACGGGACAAGTACCTAGTTCCATGTCTACATTCCGAAACACAAGCTCAAGAAGATTGCTAAGCAATATATATGGGATGAACCTTATTTGTGGAAGCATTGCTCCGATCAAATGATCCGCAGTGCGTACTCGAATCCGAGTTCAATCAATTCTGAATTTTTGTCACTCATATGCTTGTGGTGGCCATTTCGGAGCCAAGAGGACAGCCCTCAAGGTTCTCGAAAGTGGTTTTATTGGCCTACATTGTTTAAGGATGCATATCTATGTTGTAAGGCTTGTGATAGGTGTCAAAGGACAGGCAACCTTGGTGCTAGAAACCAAATGCCGCAAACACCAATTCTCGCTGTTGAGATTTTGATGTTTGGGGTATCGATTTTATGGGGCCTTTTGTGAATTCCAATGGGAAATTTTTATACTTCTTCTTTGTAGATTATGTTTCTAAGTGGGTGGAAGCTAAAGCCACCCCTACCAATGATTCTCATATTGTTTGTGAGTTTGTGAAGGAACATATCTTTTCTAGGTTTGGAACACCTCGAGTGGTGATTAGTGATGGAGGTTCGCACTTCAAGAGATCCTTTCACGCTCTTCTAAAGAAGTATAACGTTTCTCATAAAGTTGGCACACCGTACCATCCACAAACGAGTGGACAAACTGAAATTTCCAACCGGGAGATTAAGTCAATCTTAGAGAAGACGGTGAATGTTACAAGGAAAGATTGGAGTTATAGACTCAATGACGCTTTGTGGGCGTATAGGACAGCTTATAAGACACCCATCGATATGTCTCCTTTTAGGCTTGTCTATGGCAAACCTTGCCATCTTCCCGTCGAACTTGAACACAAAGCTTATTGGGCTATCAAGGTATGTAATATGGAATTAGATGCATTTGGTGAACATAGGAAACTTCAGCTCAATGAGTTAGAAGAGATACGAAATGATGCATATGAAAGTTCACGCATTTATAAAGAAAAGACCAAGGCTTTCCATGATAAAATGATTTCTCGAAAGAGTTTTGAAGTAGGGCGAGAAAGTACTTTTATTCCATTCTCGTCTTAAATTGTTTAGGGTAAACTTAGGTCCAGATGGATTGGACCATTTGTTGTTACTAATGTGTTTGCGCATGGTGCGAGTTGAGATAACTAGTCCCAAAACAGGGCTGATTTCCAAGGTTAACGGCCATCGCTTGAAACCATACTATGAGCGGTTTGTGACGGAGAATCGGGATATGATCACCTTTGAGTGATCCACTCCCCCTGGAGGAGTAATTGGAGCTGAACGTCGGGCTGACGACGTTAAACCAAGCGCTAAGTGGGAGGAAACCCACCGGTTTTGTATCTTTCCCTTTATCTTTTTATTTTTAAGCATTTTATCTTTATTTTCTTGTTTTTGCATATCATTTGCGGAATTTCCCACCTTGAACCTTCTTTGGATGATTCAATTTTACATTGAGGACAATGTAAAGATTAAGTGTGGGGGAGCATATATATGTTTGTATAGTTTGTTTTATGCCTTAAAAAAAAAAAAAAAAAAAAAAAAAAAGAAAAAAAAAAATTGTGCTTTTTGAACTCCGAAATCTAGAAACTTGTGCCTTTAGGATGACACCATTAGTGGATGGAATCATTTTGATTGCAGGAGTTGAGGAACCCATTAATTAACAAGAAATGAACATAGCTCAGGAATCACAAATAAAATGATAGTCGTTACCATATCTCGGAATATCACCATATCGCGTTCTATTTTTATTTTATTTTCCATATTTATCTATTGTTCTCTAAGTGCTTTGGTGGGTCACTAAACATCGACGTGTTATTACTGCTAGGATGAAATAGAGTGATTGAGTTGCTAGAAAAAGAAAAAAAAAAAAAAAAAAAAAAAAAAAAAAAAAGAGACCGACCAATTAGACCAAACGGAATAAGAATGACACTTGGGAATAACAGTATGTGTGAAACGTAGTCCCTGTCTCCGTCGCCTAAACAAGCGTGGAATGCAGGATCCAAGGCAACTATCACGTACTTGCTGACAAGAAGCATGCGCTTGGATCCAAAAGATCGAATCATGCTGTCACATAAAAATCAGAAAAAAAAAAAAAAAAGTAAAAAAAAAAAAGAAAAAGAAAAGAAAGTATTTTATATTTGGTGAATAAAGTCACTCCTGGTTCCCTTGTATATGCCAGTGAGTTGATGTAGAAATAAGTTTGTTTACCACTGGTTCCCTTGTATATGCCAGTGTGTTAACACTAGAATTGACCAAGTAGCTCAATCCAATAGGATGCATAGGTTCATCTTGGCGGTGACCTTGACGAGATATGGGAAACATCGAACACTTGTGAACATTCGCCAACATCTACATCTATATCCATCTTCTTTATCTTTTCATTGTGATTGTGGTTTGTTAGTTTCCGAGTATTGTGGCTTGTTCGACTATCTAATTAGAGCTTTATTTACCTATATATGAACTGAATTTGTGCAAGGTACCTCCTCCTGTAGTCATTTTGGATTCGTTCATTGATTTGTCACAAATAGACGGAGTTGGAAATATAGGTTTTGTAGGCAGACCTCTTGTAAACCTTCACGAGACTAAAACTCGTCCACTAGGGACACCTAGGGGTTCAAAGGCTTGTTACTTATGCTAAAATTAACCGTTGCCTCGACGAGACGGAGTTGTATGTATCTTTTAGAATTATTTTGTTTGATTTGCTCGAGGACTAGCAAAGTCTAAGTGTGGGGGAATTTGATAGGTGTCGAAAACACCTTGATATTTATCTATTGTTTATGCTTTCTTCGCTAAGTTTTCTTGTAAAATATGTATCTTATTTTTGCTTTTGAATATTTAGGTACTTTGGAGTCACTTGGAACTAAAGAAGAAGAAACATGGCAAAAGTCTCATCTCATGTGCAAATGCTTTTGGAGGCGGATTATTTCTCACAATTTACTTTTATTTCTTCATCTTTGTCTGAAAAGTATGTTGGCTTTAGTGATGCAACTTTTAAACGAAAAGCACGACAACTTTAATGATGACTCTCATTGAAGAGAAGAGTGAATATGAGAAGTAAGAGACGAGCTGTTTTTGGCAGAAGATTTCTAGGAAGGAAAAGGCGTTCATTTGGAGCGAAAAGGAGCACAAAGGACCAATTCACAGGCGAGTGAAACTAGCTACGGTTGCGCAAGGAGGAGATGAAGAATGAGGTCGAATAGAGAATTGGGCTGTCAGTTGCCTGGAACTAACAAGCCACATAATCTGTTTGTGGCCTATATAAAAACAGTGGGTGTAGATATCCCAATCTGTACGGACAGACCTGATTTAGGTCGAGTTGCTTCTCAGACAAATTCAATTTTCCCTTTACTCATTAACTCATGCTCCCTGAAAACAAGAATGGAGGCGCTGCTATGAGAGCTTAAATGAGACAGGGATCGAATCCTTCATCAGTTCGAGTCACGATAGTCTACACTCCTTGCTACGTGCCGGAGATCGAGATGGGGTTTGTTCATCAGCGGATTTTATGGTTTGGTGGCTGAAATGGATTCAGCTTGGAGATGATGTTGCTTGCCTGAATTGTGCGAATAATTTTGTGGGTATCTCAACAGAGGCAAGAGCAAGAAGATGTGGTCGTTTCTGATGGTTCTTAGCTCAAGTTCTGATGCAGAGAAGCACTGGGACAGAGTCCGAGAAATGGGTTTGCTCTCGCATTTGTACTGACCAGCAAGAGGAGCTACAAGCGAAGGTTTAGTTGATTAACAAGAGAAGCCAAGGAAGAGAAGTCATTTGGGAAGGAGACGGAATGGCCTTAGAAACAAGAGAAGAAGCTCAAATATGTATCATCAGCGAGAATGCAAAGAAGGTGCTTGAGAAAATGCTTGAATAGAAAGTCCTTCCCAAAATTCAAGTTCGGTTGCCATGAGTTGCGACACCGCTGTTGCCAAGGAGTGCAATGGGTCTTGTGATTGTTTCAAGGAAGAGGTCATGTTCGGTTGAAGCGGACCAGTAGTGGTTGATGGAGAGTTGGCCGTTAAGCTTTGAGTTGTATTTAAGCCGGAAGGTTAGTCAACGAAGGAGCTAGGTAGGCTGGTTTGCCGTGAGCTTGTTAGGTTTGCTTATAAGAGTTGTTGGCAACGACTAGGACTCATATTTACAAGCCGACGGCGGAAAAGAAGATTTGGGTTTTGAGAGATTTGAGCATAAAAGACCAAGACAGGGAAGCTTGATGTTTGGTAGTGTTGGTGAGGCACTGGAGTTAATTTGTGAACGGGTTCAAGCTTGCGGCGGTGTACGGAATGCGAGTGTATGTCTTGCTGCTGCGGTGTTGTATCTTGCGTTGATGCAGCTGTTGCTCGAGATGAAGTCGAGAGAAAAGAGATTGTTGGTGTTGCGCGCAGATGAAGAGATGGGTTTGAGTGGTCTACAAGCCATGATGTGGTGGCGAGTAAAGCGGTGCCCGGTGCAATATGCATGGACCGAGATGGTGCTAGTGGTTGATGCTAAGGAGATACAACTGAACTGGTGGCGCTGGTTGCAGTTAGTTACCTATGCTATAGGGTGATGGCTGGAGTTAAATGGCCTGGACTGGGGTTGATGATGCTAAGTCCATGTGTGTGATTACTTGGCTGCGAAATGAATCAGGTGCAGGGAAGTGGTTATAATCTCAGCTGAGGTGATGTACGACTGAGAATTTGAACGGGTGGAGGTCCAAGAGATGTTTTCGAGTACAAGAACTTAAGGTCTGAGCTTCATGGATGTGGCAGTGGAGTGGTTAATTCATTTGACAGAACTCTTGGTCTCGGTTCAGTAGCAAGGATGATCTTGGTTCAGTGATTCGAACTTGTTGTGGAGGTAATTGGTCGAGCTGCTAAAACCGATGGAAGAAAGTGCTGCGGTGATTGAATTTAATGAGGCATGAATGATGATCCAGTCGTCTTGGGTTCATGTTTTGTGAGCCTGTGCAAACGGAGAGGTTTAGCAGCAACATCAATGGAGAAGGTGAAACGAGCATGGCGATGTTGGCTGGAGTTTTAGGGGTTCTCGACATGGAATCAAAGGCTGGAATGGTGGCATTGTTTGTAGTGTGGGTTGAATTAGCTCCACAGCAACAATGGTTGATGTATGGAACTGCAGGTTAAGATGTTGAGTTGCTGTTGGCTCTTAAAACGGGAGAAGATGATGGGTTGTGCTCGAGTATCTGGCAGCTGTGAAGTGATTACAGGTGCATTTCAAGTAGGAGCTGAAATTGTTGGTGCTGTTGATTGAGCTTGAGCTGTTGTTTGAGATGAAATTAGGTGGTAAACTTGGTGATGCTATGTTAATGGACGTGACAGATGAAGGTGTCTGGTGCTAATTACAGTGGACTTGTGGAGGTGGCTCTGAGGTGTCATTAACAATGCATTACAGGGAAGGAATGAACATGTGCTGATGGTTGTAGAAGGTCAACAATTAAGGGAGCTGGTAATTGTGAACTGGTAGTCAAGAACTGAATTGGAGAAGGTTGGGTGGCTGGAGCTATTAAACTGAGATGGGGTTGGATGAACTGAGAAGAGCAGCTGGGTGTAGGTGTGCATCTCAGCTGGAGGAATGATGTGCAGAGGGGTTTGGATGCTGTGTCAGGAGCGAACAAGGAAGTGGAGCTATTGAGCTTGGGAAGATGCATTGTCTGTGTTGTTGAGCTGAGGCAGTGGTGCCAGAGATTGATTTGCAGGCTGAGAATATAGAGAAGAAAGGTGCTGCTGAGGTTGAGTGCAGTGCAGAGAAACAACAGATCTTTGTGATCTTTGCTGCATTATTACGGCTCTGACAGTCGTGGTGCTTCTTTGTGGCGTATGGCCGCAGGTTCTTCTTTTGGTGGAATGAAAGCTGCAATTGCGGCAGCTGTGATAAAGATATGTGTAGGCGATTGCAGAGTGGCAGGAGGAGCTGTTAACTAAACTAGAAGCTACAGTTGGTGCAAAACAGACAGCCCTCTTGGCCGTAAGCTGCAGAATCATACACAGCCATCTTGGCCGTGACTGAATTGCACAGACTACATCCATCTTGGTCAGTCCGCTTATGGCCAATGCAATTGGCTTGGCCTGGACTAATTCAACTCAACTAAGTCAGTTGACCGAGCTGACTCGCTGGGTTTGACCGAGCTGATCAGAGTCAACTCAGTTTGACCGATTCAACCGGTGACCGGGTGGACTTTGCCGGTCACCTGAGATATCTTTCCGGCACAATTCCGGCCAACTTCCGGCATTTATCCCATTTTTCCGGCGACACGTTTTGGGGCATATTTTCACATGGGTTTCTCACACATGGTTCATGGGCTTGGTGGACTTTTTGGTGATGGACTTTGAAGACCTAATTTTGGAAAGTGGGAAGGCTATAAAAAGAAAAGGTTTCTATTCTTTTGATATAACACGTATTCTTCTTGGAGATTTGCAGAGAGCCGGAGCTAGGGTTTGCTTTCATTTAATATTTTCATCTTCTTTACTTTATTTTTCCATTATTATTTGATGATGAACTCCAATATTATGAGTAACTAAAACTCTTCTTGATTAAGGGCGATTTGAAGCCAGAAATATGAATCTATATTTGATATGAAAAACTTGTTCTCTTGCATTCATTAATGTTATTGATTGATTTCTACCATGCTATTATTGTTTAAGGATTATTTGTTGATTGTTTAAGTTCGAAATTAAATAGTTGATTCATAATCCTATTGCTAGTTTAGATTTTCTTCGACCCGTAATTGTCTAGAGAAGATAAACGCAAGTAGCAATATATAGGTTTTGATGATGGGACTTTGTTAAGTACCTATATGTAGAAATCAACACTAGTAGGTGATTCATGCTTTTGAGTTCATCACTAGGATCAGCCTTATCTCTCAGAACTTAGAGCATTTGTTTAAGTCAAACCTAGTAAGCGTACCTCTAGGAAACTTGGCACGTAGGAACCGGTAGTCGAGCGCTTCCGTATCCGGTGAGCTAGGAGATAATAATGGAATAGTTGAGCGTACTAATTATTCCAGGGTTGTTAGTAACATGATAATGTGAAGAACATAGCTATCTATCAATTTGGTTTGTATTCCGTGGTCTAGAATGAACCTTTAATCAATTACATCTCATATTTGAATACATTTTACAATTTTCGGCATTTCTACAACAAAATCATCTTTGCAAAGAGTATTTGCATAACAACTTGAACTTCATACCTCCCTTGGGACGATCCTACTTACATTATACTACTTGCTAGTTAAAGAGAAGTAGAGAAATTTATTTTTGCGAGATTGACACCTCGTCACCTCCTCAGCAGTGCAGACTTCCGCGGGTTGCAGTGGAGCTTGACAGTCGGCACATCTGTCTTGGAGTGCTGCCGCTTGAGCTGACATGCTCGGCCAATATACACCCAACCTTTGAAGTTTCCTGTAGAGATGAACAACGCCGGTTTTCCCACATGTCTCCGCGTGCAACTCCTGGAGTAATTTCTCCGCTTCTCTTTTATTCACACACCTCGTGAGGGATCCTCCGGCTGCCCTATAGTACAAGGCCCCTTGGATCATTAAAAATTGCTTCAAGGCTTGGGTGGGAATCACCCGACCTTCATCTATCAGAGTCAGGTCTTCGATATACACCCGCCTCCAGTCATCTGCTTCCTCGAAAGACAGGTCTTCTTTCCAAGTGCTGGGCAACTGCTTTCTTCGTATCGTGACTGTGCCCTCTTCTTCGTCGTTTAATTGTACCTTACTTGCTAGGGTTGCTAAGTCATCCGCGTGTTTATTTCCACCTCTGCCAGTATGGTCCAATGTTGACCCCATTTGGTTTATCAACCTTTGAGCCTCCGCCCGATAGGGTGTTAAGTGTGGTTCTTTGACGTGAAAGTCACCGTTTACTTGGTTTGTTACGAGCCTCGATTCGCCTTTGACTTCTACGTTCCCCAAATTGAGCTCCTTTGCAATTCGGAGTTCCAGAATCAATGCTTCGTATTCAGCGACGTTGTTACTACACGCGAAGTCCAGTTTAAACGAGTATGAGAGCAGCTCGCCTCGTAGGGATTTGAATACTAATCCGGCTCCTCCAACAGTACCATATGATGACCTATCAAAGAACATGGTCCAGGTCTTGTCAACGTCTGCCGCCGCTACCTCTCCGGGTATATATTCATGTACCTCATCGTCTCCTTCTTCTGGAAACATAGCTATAAGATCGGCTATCGCCTGTCCTCTTACCGCATTTGGGCGCTGATATTGGAGCTCGAATTCCGACAATTATAACAACCACCGAGCAGTTCTCCCTGTTAGTACAGGATTCGAATCTAAGTAAGCTATGGGTTTTGCCACTGCCACCACAATGGTTTCGTGCGTCAAAAGGTAAGGACGCAGCTTCTGTGTCGCGTATATGAAGGCTAGACATGCCTGTTCTATGCGCGGATATATCAATTCCGCGTCTCGTAGAACCCGGATAACATAATAGATAGGTGACAACTCGTTTCCCCCCCATGTCTTGTGTGAGGACTGCGCCTATCGCCGAGCTGGTAAATGCCTTGTAGAGGTAGAGGGGGACTCCTCGTATCGGGGGCCTGAGGACTCTGGGGCTGACAAGGCATTTCTTTAGTTTCTAGAATGCAACGCACTGTACTTCTCCCCACATAAAGGGTGTGTCTTTCTTCAGCATGGGAAGGAACGCAGTCATTAGCTGTGCTAAACCGGGCACGAAGCGTCGTATGTACGATATACGTCATATGAAAGCCTGTAGCTCTTTTGTGCTTGATGGTGGCGCCATCGTCGTGATCGCCTCAACTTTGATTGGATCCACTCGAATTCCCTCATTAGTCACTACGAAGCCCAGGAACTTCCCCGATGTTACCTGTAGTTGCAGGAAATCCCACAATACACCCCTCACAAGAATTTACTTTACTAATCCATTTGAAGATGAATATCTATATATTTTTATTGATTATCTTCTTGAAATGTTTACAAGGATAGATAGAACAGAGCTAAAGAAATTACAATCACTCTAGATTTTCTCTCCTAATGACTTGCTTAACAATTCAAAAAAGAACTCTCCTCTACAATGAGACTAATTCAACCCTTTATATAGGGTAATACACAGTGGATGACAGCTAAGCTGTCCTTTATTTTCGGGAATAACTCGCGAAGTGTCGCGAGTGTTATAAACATTTTTCCTTGCGACACTCCTAAATCTCGCCAAGTCTTCACATCTTTCTCACGTTCTGGCTTTCGTCATCTATTGCGTCATTTATATTTCTTCCCTGCGACGCCTTCGCAATGTAGTCGTTTATTACTCTCGCGAAGTATTGATGTCGCGATATTCTGCTCCTACATCTTGCCTCTTCTCATGTCTTTTCTGCGAAGGAGAAAATGTCATGAGAATTTATATTTTAAAATGCCGCAATTGCTCATCTTCTTCTCGCGATTGTTCACTTTTATCCTTTTTATTCCTGTACGGAATTTATTACAGGTGTTTCTTCTTCCACTCTTTTCTTGACACGTCTCTTTCAACCACCTCTTCTTGACCATTCACGTCCCATCTCGCATTAAATGCATTTGTTTTCTCGAGGATTCTCTTCTCTATATATAGTTTTCTTACCCTTCTCTTTTTCTCTTTTATTTTCCCTCTGCAACTTTCCTTTAACTTCCTTCCTCTGCAATTTGCGTTTCTGCTACTGTAAATCCCTTTTTCCTTCTCTTGATTTTTGCTTCTCACTTCATTCCCATACTCTAATAATGGCTTCACTTGGTCGTACATACGCACCCCTTTTCAATGATGTTCAAAAAAGTTACGGAAAAGGGTTTTATCTTATCAACCATTCACGATCAAGAATCTTCATCTATACTTTCTGCAAAATTGTTTTACGATCATCAATGTGATGATCATAAAATCATAGTCTCATTAGAGTCAACTCCTCGCAGGACTCCCCATTCCTCTATACAATCCCGAGATACCATTATTCTATGAAATCCTTGCTCATGAAAAATTCTCGCGAGCTGTTTATCGGTTGAGTGGCGGCTTGCATCCGTTTAATGCTTGAATTCGCCAACCGCGGCCTGGTAAAGGATCTTTATATCTGATAATGTCAAAGATCTGGATTTGTAAATTTAGAGATAGCAGCTGAGAAGTATACGTAGAGAACTTCTTTGCGAATTATACGATTATAAATATGAGAAATGATAAATCTACATTTGGGGTGCTCGACTAAAGAAAAAAAGATAATGTTGATCTTGATAAGCTTGCTCATGCAAGATATTGGCGGCATTCGGGCAACAATAGTACTCCTCGTCATTTCAAAGATGAGAAATGGTGGGTTGTTCCTTTATTTTTGAGTGGACCTTACATCGCGAGGTTCACATGTTCTTCTGCACACCTCGCGAATTATCATCCTTGGGAGTTTAAGTGGCCTAAGAAGACAAAAAGAGGTATATTTCCTTTTTTCAATTTCGCTTTGCGACATTTTGTTCCTTTTTACTTATTAAACTTTCCAAAAATTTTAGATTGCCGAGAATGAGAAAGAAGTATAAAGAAGATCCAAAGGCGAGTACCACAAAGCGATACTCCGATCGCTCACGGATGAAGTAAGAAACATTTTCTTTTGTTATTTTAAACAATATTGTTGCCTCTGTTTCTTATCTTCATGCGTGTGCGAAGGTTGATGTTGAAGAAGCTGAAGCTGCTAAGGTTAAAGGCAAGGATAAAATCACTTTTCGCAAGGACAATTCTTCTGCTCCGCTTTCTAAAAAACGGAAAACCCATTCCTCTTCTCATTGTAGTTCTCAATCCAATGAGAGTTCTGATCAGGATGAAAATGTGGTTGGTATTTCCTCCGTGAAAGAGAATCACTCGACTACTTCTGCTATGGCGCAATTGTCTAGTGTTTTTTCTGATTCCATGCAAGGAATGGGAGATGATCACTTATCTGCAACTTGCAAAGCTCTCGCGAATATTTGCGATGCCCCGCTATTAGAGGATAATGAATCTTTTCGCGGAGTTTCCGAACATTGACTTCCAGCCACTTGAATGCTCTCAATGCTTTGGTATATTCATATTCCTTTGCTTCTCTGTAATTTCTATTATAAGCTTTATCTTAACAATTTCTTTATTTTCCTTTACAGTCTGGGAGAGCTTCCTTTGTTGTTGCCTCAGATCTCGAAAGAAGACGCGACAACCTTGAAAAGAAAAATCTCCAACTTAAAGAGAAGATCGAGAACTAGAAATTGAGGTTGCGATGTCTCGCAAGAAAGATGAAAGAATTCAACAATTGGAAACTGAATCTGCTTCTCAGAAGACTAAGATGTCTACTCTTCAAACCAGCAACTTTATGGTATAAAACTTTTACTCTTCAAGTCGTCTTTACTTTGTCAGCTACTATTCTTTGCCTGATTTATTATTTTCGCAGACATATATAATCTCTCTGAAGAAGCCATTCTTCTCCATTCATTTCCCGAGCCTATGGATAATGATGTTCTTCTCACCCATCTCAACGAGTCTTTAAGTAACTCGTCAAACAAAATTGATTCCCTTTCGTTAAATGAACTTCGAACCAAATGTCGCCTCTTAGAGATTGAGCATAGAGCTAGTTTAGGTTTAGCCAACCGATTTAAACAAATGTATCTTGATTCCCATAGAAAAATCGAACTTTTAAGGAAGAAAATTAGTGGCCTTATAGATGAGAAAGATCGTATTGCTAATAAGGGTGCACAGGCATTAGCAACATTTCAAAAGTCTCTTCTCGAAGTACAAATTGAACGAAATCTTTTACCCCCCCTAAAGATAAGTTAGGTAAATACTTAATCCGAAAATCTTTGTTATTCCCCTTTTGTAGTCTAAATACTACACAACAGTATGATATGTTTCTCCCCCTTAGTCAATGTTTTACTCTTTCGTTAGATATAACGTTTAAGCACAATTGTCATTTCCTAGTGATTAAAAATCACTTGTTTACTCCATATATTTCTCCCCTTTTTTGTCACAAAATGACTAAGGTTCGAGCAAATAAAGGACAAACCGAAAGGATCTTACAAGCCTATAAGACTTGTATACAACCTATAAGAGTTAAGCACGGAGGTTTCACATACCATTTTAGATAACCAGTATTAAAACCAAACTACAAAAGTAATTTAGTTTCAATATGTTATCAAGGAAACAATTGCCCGAAGCAGTTTTCCATAATAGTCCAACAAATTGACTAAGATACTCAATTCCCTTGTTGAACCGATTGTGTATGTACAATCGCTTGTTTCGATAAGACCAAAATAAAGATCAGAATTAACTTTATTTCTCTCATCATGCTCTAATTATTCAGATAATAACTTAGACCTTTCCCTTTAGACAATACAAACACTAGGTTAGTTAACTAGTTTTTCTTGTCAAGGCATTCGATTAAACTTGAATAACTAAATCCTCTAGTTTAATAAATCTAACTAAGATCATAATATTAACTTAGTTTCTCTTAATCGGAATCGATTTGGACTAAACAAATGATCCCATATTTTATTAAGCCATAAACAGTACATACAAACCAAAATAGATTGACTTGCACAATTATTTTCTTAACCGGAAGCAATTTAAACAAACACGGACATTATAGTACCGCAATTGCACCGAATTTCGTTAAGCAAAAACACTTGATACCCAATAATAAGGAAGATACTAAACAATAAGCCAAGTAAATTGACACTGTTTTTCTTAACCAGAAACAATTGAGTCACATAACATCCATACACAGCGTAATAAAAAATATCAATTGTACCGAAATTTTGTTAAGCAAAAGAAAAATATATGCAATATAAACAGGCTTTTCTTAAACAGGAAAACGATTAAATAAAAAATTTGTTACCTCAAATTCCGCAGCCTCTTCTCCATAAAAAGATATATCATTAAGCGCAAGGTCAAATAAGAACTCTCCCCCACTGTGTTGTCATCCTCTCGCAAGAACAAAAGAACAACAACAAAAGCAACATTTGCCAGAGAAAGGTTGAATCGGTTTTAACTAATGCGTGCCAATAGCAAAAGTTGAAAACTGAAACACATATGTTATGCTAAGCACAACTCATGTAAACATAAATTGATTCAACATATTGTGAATTTTCACATATGAGTTTCAATCGGAACACCTTATGATCCTTTGATAAAGCCTGCCAACATGGGCTAGAACTTAATCCCTATAAATCAAAAAGCCACACAAATCATAAGGGTTACATCATATGAGATCGAATATTAAGGTTAATAAAAACCGAAATCAGACATCTCATAAACCGAAATCACATAGCAAAAATATAGATATTATACACAAGCTATGTAATCAGAAGCTATCACATGAAATAGAAATTATGAAATAATAATTTTATTCATAAATAAATAATTGAATAAAATTATTATTTCATAATTTCGGTTTCATGTGATAGCTTCTTCATAATAGACATTATACAAAAAATAAAAATAAAAAATTGATAGTTTTATTCAAAATAGACATTATACAAAATATCGAGATAAATCAATACATTGATGTCTATTTTCTCTAAAAAATAATCTTCAACTCTCACAGAGTTTCTCGGTTTGCTTTGGAGTCAGATCAGGAGATCTCAGAGGATCCCAATCATCTCCAATGATCAATAATCTTGAATCAAGACTCATAAGATTGTTATTTACTTCCTTTCGCAAATCCTTTTCCATGTTTCATACTTCACATAAAATTAGATCTAATTTTAGTGAAAGATTCTCGATTAAGCTCTGGAGAAGAGTCTGAATCACCATCCGAAGATTCGAGACGAAGTTTCTTGTTATGAAACAATATACCAGACTTTTCAACTTTGTGAGAGTTGTATCTAGAGGTGGACATTCTGTCAGATTTCTATGAAATGAAATCTAAATTTTATTCTCCTATAAATAAGAGAAGTTTTCTCATAATCTTTGAGAATATTATATCATTTAATTACATTAACCGAGAATTTATTCATAAATATTTTTTCAACACATATCCTTACTGTTTATTTTGGAAAATAAATGATACGATTTATGTTTACGATAACCAAGTTATAGGTTATCAATTTTCGGTTGTTGAATTTTTTTTCCCTTAGAAATTTCAACATTCTTACAAATTTGAGAGTCTTTTACTTTTGAACTGTTAGGTTTTTTTCTCAAATTTGAGACAAGATCTTGGTATCTAAAAATCACATCAGTCTTTCCCTTAGTTGACTCCATAAAGTGATTTTTGATTTGGGTTTAGATCTTGCCTTTTTAAATCGACAAAGTTTGTCTCTTTGTAAGATACTAGGACATTGTTTCTGATAATGCCCCCATTTTCTGCATCAAAAACAGGGTCCAGATGTATTCCGATTATAACCCTTAGGTTTGATAGGTTTATCCGACCTTTTCTTGTGACCAATTTTTGGTGTATGCACACCAAAAGTTGACTTACAAGAACAGACAAGTGTATTCCTCAATTTCGAATTCTCTACTTTTAACTTTCTGATTTCATCTTGACAATAGTTGATGGCATTGATGAGTTTAGATACTTGTTCTTTCTCAGAACATAGAGAGAGTCAATTTTTCACAAGGCGCTTGTTAAGTTTTTCTTTATCATTCAGATAACTTAATCTGATTTGATCAAGCGATAATCTTATTCCTTTGATTTTAGATTCAAGATATTAAATTCTTTTATCTTGACAAAGAAACTCTTGTTGAAAACCCTTAGAAGTGAACTCTTCATGAGTATCTAACTTTGAAAGTATTTCCGAATCGTAGATTTCTGCAATGGTTGCAATATGATCGTTCATACAGTCTTGATTGTCCTCGTCAGGGGAATAATAAAGAGTAGAACCGTATGCATTTCTTTTCCATCGAATATCCTTAGTAGGACATTATGGAGAAATATGACCAAAGCCTTGACATTTTTAGCATTGAGAAATGTTATCATCATCATCCCATGTATTCTTTAGTCTTTGGGGTAGAAATATTTATTCTTCATACATGGAGATTTCTCTTCCGATGTCTTAGTAATTTCTTGAACCATTTCGTAATAAGAGACAAATGATGATTTAATTTAGCCTCATATTCATCATCTAAAGCTTCATGATCTTTGAAGTTTTCCGGACTCTGAGTCTGCGGATTTTTAATGACTTTGAAAGACAAGTTTGTGTCTTCCCTTTTTGAAAAATACTCCTGATAAAAAATCTTTAGTTTTCCTACAAGAGAACTTCTTTATAAGGAGGAAAGATCATTAGCTTCGATGATCGCATGTTTCTTAAACTCGTATCTAGATGGTGACGATCTGAGAATCTTGCACATTATATCTTTTTCAGAAATAATCTTTCCAAGAGAGAAAGAGGCATTGACAATATCAGATAGTTTAATATGAAACTCTTCAAAAGTATCATTATCATCTTGTTGATGGTGGTTTTTAGTATAGGGCGAAAACTGTAAAAGTCTATCTACCTGACCCGACATCAGATGTAGTAGACATTGATATGTCTGTATTCCACATGGAATTTGGAGAATATATCAAAATCTGATGAGTGCCTATGTCTCTCTTCATATTTTATCGAAACTCAAGCTCCTAGATGAATTGATCACTAGTATAGAGCCTACTGAGTATATAAGCTCCTAGCTGCATTACTCACTAATGTCGGAGCCTGCCGAGTATTTTTCCTATGATATGTTCCCTAGCTGAACCCTTAATATTAATATGGCATGACAATTTGTGTTCACTCGTAGCAGAGTAACACGAATTTCCAAGTATCAAGGTTAAGGTCCTTGCATAAAAGTACTCAATCGGAAAGCATACTGCTCTCTGGCAATAAACTTAAAGAACTCTGTGTTAGCACATGGAATTCAATCAATTTTGTGATAAATCACAAGATTCAGATATTATCCTGACTAATTTGCAAAAATTAGGGTTTTGCGCCACTGCGCGATATATTAGACCCATAGGTCGAAATTAAGCTTAGGCGAACTAGGCAATTAATCCGCCATGGATTAGTAGGTGCAAATCCTACCCAAAATCAGAAAACAAGGAATAAAAGGAGCCGCGAGAATAGGAGCAGACAACAATGGGAGGTGTGGCCATGCCATAGGCCAGCCGGCGCCACTTGCAAGTGGCCACACCCCATGTTGCCCGACCGACCTCTGTTTCCGTCGACCAATCAGGTTGCTTTAAACCCGCCACACGCACATGAGTTATGGCTGGGCCCATACTTGCCGGCCCTATTCCCCATCGACCAATCAGGTCGCTTTAAATCCGCTACGTGCACTGGAAGTGTGGCCACGCACATGCTTGGCCGGACCCTCTTTTTATCGACCAATCAGGTCGCTCTAAACCCGCCACAGTATTAAAAGAAGCAAAATTGCGCCAGATGGTCACAACGCCAAATTGGCTTTACAAAACCGCGCAAACATGTCAATGGCATGCCAAACGTGTCATCCCGCTCCGCATGCTAATGGCATGCCAAACATGCCATGCCGCGTCAATGTAATAAACGTGCATGCCAAACATGCCACTTTGCCGCAGCAGCATGCCGAACGTGCCATAAATAGCGTGCCTACGTGCTAATCCACTTTCTGTTCGTGGCCAATGCCATAACAGAGTCTGGTCAAGGTATCCCAACTAGAAAACAATTTTATTTTAGTGGAATTAGTTGAAACCCTAGCTTTGGTCGTGATCAAATTACGCCACTTTGGGTCCCATAACATGCCACGAGCCATGCGGGACCCAGGAAACCCTAAAAATGGCGCCATGCTATGCCCACTCATAGCCGCCCTTGCTCCTGTGGCCATCCCCGTGTTATGGCTTCGCCATAATTCCTTTGGCATGGCCATGGCGCCATTTACACAAAAACGTCACCGTGCCGCAGCCACATGCCACGGGCGCTAATTAGGGTTTCGATATGTTAGACCCTAATTTTGCTAAGGTTGCCACGCCAACCAAGCCAATTAATGCTCCCTAAGGCATTAAGTTTGATATGGCAACTTGAGCCAATGTTGCCGAGCCATATTTGGATCTAACGCCAATATGCCAAAATCTAGTGGCCATGGCTACGCCAGACGCTACTTGCACCACCGTGCCACCGGCATGAGCTAAATATGCCATTACGCCATTGGCATGTGCCAATGGCGCCTGTGCTATTATCAGGTGCCAACAGAATGTGGCCATAATCAATGTCCATCCTCTCTCATGAGTCACAATCTCAGCCGTCCAAATTCGCCACAGAATTGACAGGCCTGTGACAAGTCTAAGGCGACCAGCCAAGACAAGCCTAATAGCATCACATGCCATTCTCCTGCGGCAAGCCTCCCGACTTTGACTTGCCACACACTTTTTCCATGAAAAACACTCGAGACATCAAACATATCACAAACTGGGGGATGCTCATCAGGGTATTGGTCTGGCGGTTTAAAACATGCGGCATGCAACACGCCCGTTATAAGAAAGTATCAGAAAGCAGGGCAGTAAGTGGCGACAAGAAGTAGTGGGTGTAAACTAACCCGTTTCCTTCATAGTGGGAACGCGGTCTCTAGCATTTACACATTACCCCACTTTTCCATCACTCAATCATTCCCAATTTCTACGAGATCAGGGTGCGTTCAATATGACTTGTATAAATAGGTTTTACTTATTTCAACCAAACAACAGTTTTTGGTTAACAACAACACAAGTATCCAGAAAAATACAAAAGAACTGATAGCTTACATTTCGCAAGCCAGTTCCAAATTCTGATACAAGTCATAAAATAGCCACACCTTCAGAATTAACCATTCTGGTCTCAACACCTTTTTCGCTTCCCTCCCTAAGACCAACCCTTATCCTTCACTTTATGACCGAAGCAAGACCGGAACGACCATTTCTTGGTTTAGGCCAGGATTGTACATATTGATATCTCGAATCTAAAGTACTCCCGTGCAGTGCATTTATTTAAGGTTTAGATTCGTTTCTCATCCACACACCCAAATTTACCAAAACTGGAAGAAACAATTTTTACCCATAAACAATTGGCGACCACGGTGGGAGATTACTCAGTCACAAAAAATCAGTTCAAAACATTTTCCATTCCAGTTGATGTTAGGCCAAATTCAATCATTAACCAGAATTCATTTCAATCACCAAACCCAACTTTCCGCTTCATGAGTTACCTCGGTCATCTTAAACACTTCCAAAGTCGCCAATGCTTGAAATCCAATCACCATGGAAGAGTATATAAAACCGGTTGTAGCAAGAGCCAGCAAACATACGCTCGGAGAACGCCACCGATTTTAGAGATGGCACAAAAAATGTTGAATCCTTTTCTGAGGTATGTGCCTCCGCCAAACGATGCAGGCAAAATATGTGGACGTATCGAACGAGAGCAAAGGGGAATGACCAACACCAATGTACCGTCCGCAAGCGCAGTCAACACATCCCATGGCGTCACATCTTCTAGCACTAACACCAGCAGCACCGGAAGCATCCCCCTGGCATGGCGCCTCCTAACCAGAGCCGCCGCTACTCCTAATATTTTTTGGAGCATGACGCCTCCAATCATCACCGGGGCTGCTACCACTTCTTTACCAGGACAAGAGACTGGAGGAGCCAGAGGAAACCAACCTCCTATTACTATTATCAATTTAATGAAGAGACAAGAATTTCTTGCCAAAACTCAGACGGACATGGCCACAACTCGGAAGGGAGAAACAACGAACATTCGAATGATTATGTCAGGGGATTCAGAAGTTAGGTGTTAGATTGTCATGATCCAAATGCGACTGAACCTCAATTGTTGGATTTGTGCATTAATGGTTTATGGGGACTCTGTTCACAAAACTGTATAATCTATGATGGAGCACGTGTGTGAGATTCTCTATTTCTCCAAGGTGCAACGCCATATATTTTTAGCCTTCAACCGTGTTGTGTCAGGCAAGCGATGGTATTCAATTGGAGAAGCTACCGGAAATCCCAATCTCTCTTGGAAGGTACGACTGGTAAATGTAACTGGGGACTCCTAACCTCTACTCACCTGAAAGGTGTCGAGTTTGAAAGTGACCGGTTGTCAGTCGACACAAATATAAATTACACTTTCTTACTACTCAAAATATAAATATAGCAAGGGCAAGAAAGGATCGATCCCACAGAGAGGTCTAGGTTGTCAAATTGTTTCGGTTCCCTATAAATAACACCGGTAGTTTTGTGATTTTTATATAATAAACTAAATAAAAGCAAATAAAGAAATAAGCAAACAAATCAAATCAAGGATGAGAAAGTATTGGTCATGGATTTCGTCTTCAATCACAAACATGTTTTCAACACAATAACTAGAATTGATATTTTAATCTCAACTTTTATCAAAGACCCTAGAATACCTTGATCGCAAGTATATCCCGCAAATCTCCTCATGTCATCAACAAACACATTAAAAGATGCGAATATGAATTCTATCTAAAGGAACAACCTAACGTGTAAAAGCACTAATCAAGTTTAATTCCCTAGATGCATTAGGTTCTATGAAATCAGGCCAATCAAAGCAGTCGAACGTGGAATGCGCACTAATCCGATTTAACAAAGGTTATGAATCACATGTGACTACTAGGATGTATCACTACAAGCAATAATCACAATTATGCTACTTGTAATCGTGGAATCTATCACTTTTGCGTATAATAAATCCTAATCTATCAAGAGATGAAAACAAACTCAATCGATTCGCGACTCGATCAAACAAGCATTCAAATCATATAACAATATTGATGGTGAATCATAAACGATAATATGAGAGAAAACTAATTTATTGAATTAAAACCCATATTTGGAAATCCAACTTATTCCATAACCAATAATAAAACTCTAGCTCATATTAATGGAGTTCATAACAAGAAGAAAGAGAAGTTTCATGTTTCTAATCCCTAGAAAACAAAGTAGAGGCAAAAAGAATAATAAAAGATATCCAAGATATATGAGATATCTCAAAGTTAATAAAAGTCTTCTCTTTATATGTTTCTCCAATTTCCATAAAGGATACTCCTTCCAATATTAGGTCTTCTCAAAACCCATCTCCAAGTGGTCCACCAAGCCCATGTGTGAGAAATACCCATGTGAAATTATGTCCAAAAACCATCGCCGGAAAACTGGGATTATGGCCGGAACTTGGCCGGAATAGTCGCCGGAAAGTGTCTCAGGTGACCGGCAAAGTCCACCAGTCACTTAGGTCAACGAGTCAACTCGGTCAAATCAACGAGTCAAACCGGGTCAAGGTGAATCGGTGAGTCGGCCGGGTCACGTATGAGTCGAGTCTTGAGTAGAACTAGTTAGATCTCTCTGGCTGATTGGGATTAGTTGTCAGGCATGAGCCAATTACACTGACCTGAGTTATGCTGCACAATGATTGTGCTTCAAAGCTCCATCCAGCCATGATGGCTATTCATCTTATACTCTGGCCTGCAATCTAAGCTCAAATTCCTCCATACATCAAAACTACTTTAAACCACCAGCAACTACATCTTCTTGAGCCCTCTCTTGTAACCCTGGCTGAAACACCAAATTCGATGCAACCCCAACTCTAAGTACCAACACCAAACTACCACTATCTGCAATTACTTCTCCTTTGTCGAATTCCTCTTGCCGCAAACCTTGCCTGTCTCGGTTCATCTCTGTCAACACCGTCTTCTCTTCTTGTAAACTTCACAAAGATACCCCGGACTCTCTAGTTCAAGCCAAACTCAGTTCCAGAACATCCCTGCCATTCTCCATTTGTTGTCTTGCAGCAGCACACGATCTCAAGCACATAATAAATACCCATTCCTCCAATTCAGTTCAAGCTCATACATTCAAACCAGCTTGCACCTGCAGTGCCATTTCTCCAAAACATCACCTGCACCTGTAGCTTCTCCTCCATGAACTGCACTGCACAGCTCCAGCTTCACTCCTGTCGCATTTACAGACCAGCCTTCCTCATCTCAGACTCATGTTTCTTCAGCTACTCCTGCTTCACAAAATTGGCACCTCCAGATTCATTGCCACGAACCCATTCAATCTACACAAAACCACCTCGCTCTAGCCACCCTGCAATAGCCATCCCTGTAAACTTCTAACCACCACACTTGCAATCCATCACGGCTGCAATGCCATTACAGCACCCACAAGCTTCTCCCATTCAACTTCAGGTCACAGCTGCCAATTACCAAAGAACCCCATCTCTTCTTCTTGCTGCCATAGTCACCATCAATTCTATGAACTCCTCATGAGCAACAATCAACAACGCCTTGCTATCGCTTCCATTTCAGCTCAAGCAACATTCGGTAGCCCTTTGAGTTGTCACAAATCTTTACCCAACCAACCCACTTTCCACCTGCAATTGCTTACAGCTGCACAGGCCACTAAAACCCATTAGCTCACTCTGTATTTCACCTACAGATCCATTTGCTCATCAGTTTCATCAATTGCCTCAAGCCATTCCATAACAAAGCATGACAACCAAATCGAGACTCTCATCAATTAGATATCTCCTATTATCATGAATCCATCAAAGCACCAATTGAGCCCACTGCAACCAGCTGCCGAGAACTCGTAGCTTCACTCGGCAATATCAGCTTTAGCTTCAACTCCACCTTAGCCTCATAAAGCAAGCATCAATCCAAGAACAACCCATCTATCTGCTGGCTTGTAACACTAAATCCTATAATCCAGAAATCAAAGCTGCAGATGCAACCAAATTTTACTCAACCCTAACTTCGATTTCCATCACAAATTCGTGATTTCTTCATTTTCAAATCTTCTCTGAGAGTAGCCGCAATGTCTTCATGTTCTTCACTGACTCCTTGTTCATCGAATCTAAAATCAGCCATGAACCCAGCTTCTCCTTGTTTATCAACAACCACAGCTTGAACAGATTCAACTCCAGAAAATCCTAACTTCTATTTCATTCAATAGCAGTATCACCACCTCTCTGAATTACGTATACCAACACCAGATTCGACAACAAACCCTTAATTTCTTCTCTATCACAGCAAACCCAATCTTCCAATCAATCCTTATTCTCCTCACTTCATCTCATTGATTCACAATTAATATCGAGCAACAACCTTCTTTCTTTGTTCGTCTGGATCTGAATCCACCATGGTTGCTTCAATTCATGTCGACAGCTCCAATTTCTTGATTCAATTCAACAAACTCTTACGCATATCTGGCTCATCATCTCTCGATCTATCTTTTCATCGGCGAGTCATGGCTACTTTTCTCTCGTTTTTTCTCAATCTCGGATGAGAAATGAACGATGGTTTCTCCGGATGTTAGGTAGTAGGTTGGGATGATTATTGCCACCTGGTCGCTTCTGATAAGGGCTAACCAAATTGACAGCCCCTTAACATCAGCTAATCTATGTTTAATACTCCTCCCAAAAGAGGTGTCCCTTAACCTTGACTAGGCTCCATATAGTGTTCGCCCATGAAATAACAAATTCACCCTTTTTGCTCAAACGAGTGATTTCCGCTTCTTTTCCTCAGTGCGACTCCAGAGTACCTAATAACTCAAAACCACGCGTAAAGTACATAATTCACAAGAAAAATAGCAAAGAAAGCGTAACTACTATATAGTAAATTAGGTGTTTTAGACACCTATCAGATTCCCCACACTTAGACTTTGCTAGTCCTCGAGCAAATCAAACAAAACAATTCAAAAAGATACATACAACTCAGTGTCGTCGAGGCTACGGTCACTTTTAGCATAAATAACAAGCCTTTAAACCACTAGGTGTCCCTAGTGGACGAGTTATAGTCTCGTGAGGGTTTACTAGAGATATACCCACAAAACCTATTTTTCCAACTTACTAGTTCTCAGTAATGATAGCATCCAACGCGCTAAGAAGACATAGAGATTCGCACACTAGTCACAAGAAGTTAGACACATAAATGAACACAATCTCATTCTTAAAAGTTGAGAGAGAGATAACCATCCCTTCGACTAAAATTCGGGTTCGGAGTGATCAAAAGTCTCGACTCGCCTCACAAGAAAGGGTTTTATGATATTGCTCTCAATAAATGATTTTTTTGGGTCACACATGTGTCCAGGTAGGAATGAAGAGAGAATCCTGCGACACGTTGAATGGTAGGAAGGCAAAACCCTCCGAATGTTTTGAAAACCCACATCTTTTATATATTTTTGAAAACCCATTTTTCTGACGATCTCTTCGAAAAGGAAATCAACCATTTAACGAAGGTGGGAATATGCTTACTTACCTCGTTATCCGTTCGGCGTGCGCCTAGCACCACTCTCTGACATCCATAGAAACGTCTTCGGTCTTCTATCGGTGTCTTCATCTTCGTCTTCGGTCTTCAACTCTTGATGATAACTCTTGAACTTCGTAGAATCTCGACAATGTGATTCTTTCCTCTAATTCCTTGTTGCTTGAAACTTCATTATAGATATTCCTTCTTTCCATTGGCTTTATTGAAAGAAAAATACAAAACTAAATACAAACTATACAAACCCAAAATCTAATATTTTTTTTTTTTTAACATAAGAAATAAAACAAATACAAAATAAAAATAAAACAAAATAATAAAAACTATTAACAAACCTAAAAATTTTCTCTTGTCTCTTTTTTTTTTTATTTTTTTTTTCTTTTTCTCTTTTTTTTTTTTTTTTTAAATAAGAGAAAAATAAAATACAAATAAGATTAAAAAAAATAAATTGTAAGTACAATGCCATGGTGTAAGTAATTTACCGCTTGATTCTTCACAACTTATATGTCTTGATATCATAAACTTCTCGAACTCTCATCTTGATAATTTTCACTCTTTTTTTTTTTTATTGTTGCTTGTAAACCTCAAACGTCTTCAACTTTCCTTGTAGATTTGTGATGCTCCTCTTGTTGATGATGATGGTGTTTCTATGGACCTGTTGGTGTAGAGAGAGATAAGGTGGATGGTGCTAACTGCGAACAAGATTACAAGTGGTATGTAAGTTAGCAATTCGATGTCACCAACATGATTGATAAAAATAGCACTCAAGAGATCAAAATAGTGCTTCTATGGTGGGAAGTTGGACAGCTCACCATTCTGCCCGGAATTTACGTACGGTGACACACACTCTAAAAGCACAAATTTAGACAGGTACAAAGAATTGAAGGTCGGTGCCTCACATTATGTAACATGGGTAGTCTCCACTATAGGGGATCACTACTCTAATACCGAATTCAGTATGCACCTTATTTGCCACTGGCATGGTTAAATCCAACTTTAACTCTCATACAATTAAGAAATCCGATCATGTTCTCTGTCATCTCTAAGTTCAGTCACTAGTATGAGATTCTCGATGTAATCTTAGCGACATGTATACTATGTGACTCTAAACTAACTACAAGTTGGAGTTTTTATTCACTAATTTACACAAAAGTTGAAAAAAATTGAAAAATTTACAACGCAAATGCTTAACCACTCCCCCACACTTAAACTTTACATTGTCCTCAATGTAAATTGAATCGTCCAAAGAAAGTCAAGGTGGGAAATCATATAATAATTTGCGAAAAGAAAAAGCTAAAAACAAGTAAAGAAAAATTAAAAGATAAGAGATACAAAACCTATGGGTTGCCTCCCATGTAGCGCTTGGTTTAAAGTCGTCAGCCCGACTATATCCTTGCAAGATTCATTCCCCATATACCAACAATCACGAAAAGTTGGGGATCCTTCCATAGAACTTTTGTTTTGCAAACACTAGCTTCATACAAATATTAGTAATGTAAAACAGAAATGAAGCTATTAACCGATAAAAGCTTCCCCCACACTTATTCTTGTCCACACTTGGAAGTGTATAAAGAATATAGAAGTCGAGTACTTCCACGGTTTCTTGTTCCAAACCCTGCATAGTATGAGAATCAAGTATCTCTAATGGCGGAAAACGAGAAACAAAGTCATTCAACAATATTCTCGAAGCACATACATTCAAACCAATAAGAGGTAAAGGAGAAGAAATAATAGGCAATGGGTTAGATAAACCTTGCACAATCTCTTGTATTACCGAATCATCTTCATCCTTGAAAAACTCAAGCGAATTATTCACCTCTTGTATATCATGGTCCTCTATCAAACCTTGCAACCATTCTTCGTCCGTTTCTGCCTTAACCAAAGTCTCGACATAAACATCATCATTATAATCATTTGCAAGCTCAATTGGGTCTTCCACAATATTGGTCAAACCGGTCTCATTCTCAACATACCCCTCCTTGTTGTAAGGCACATACTCTTTTGCGGATGCAATATTGTCCATAAGGAATTTCTTTAGAACACTCCTTGCGTCATCCTCAAGCTCTACCTTTTGAATAGGTTCTTGATCATTATAAAGATCAATGCTTGAGTAATCTACACAAGTGTAAACATATTCCTCTTCGTCTTCACCTTGATCGCAAAAAGACTCCATTGTAAACTCCTCGGGGATGTCACCATGAATTGGTTTAGGCAATGTATTTTCATAATAATCATCACTATCATAGTCAACATAAGATTGTTCGTCGTTGAATTTAGTGTTGCTAATCTCTAACTCATCCTTTTGAATAGGTGAATGATCATTATTACGATCAAGAGTTGAGTTAACTACACAAATATCAACAAAAGTCCCCAAAGGTTCGCCTTTTTCAACATAATTATTCATTTCCTCCTTGTATTCTTCAATGCCTTATCTTAAAGTGGAAACACCTTTTTGAAGCTCTTGGAGTGTTCCATCCAAATTCGAATATAGTGTTCCATTTGTTGGTAAAGCTCATTCGACAAAGAAAAAGTAGAATTACTTACTTGAGTATTGTTAGGCCAATTATATTCCCTTTGAATGGGTGGATGATCATAACTACGATCAGAAATTGGGCCAAACATACTATGAGCACATTCGGTCGATGAAACTGGTTCCACGCTGGGTTGTCCACAAACTGACTCCATGCTGGCCATAAATTGTTGCATTTCATCTACCAAACTAGAGGCTAAATTGATAGGAGCACAAGTATCATCCCCTCTTTGTGGTTGCTCACTTACATACCCACCGTAAGAAGGTTGGAATGTATTAGAGTAACTAAAAGGGTACGTGGAGTATGGATCATAACCAAAGGATTGATTTTGATTGTACTCCCCGTAAGGGTGGTAGTTTTCATGTTGTTGAGGTTGAAAGCCGTATTGATTGCTCCAATATGCTCCGTCCATAGAAATTGGTACCTGAAACGAGATTCTCAAAACTCGGTTAGAAACCAAAGAATAAGAAAAAGTAAAACAAAAATAAGAAACCAAAAACAATTAACAACCATTGCCTCCCAAGCAACGGCGCCAAAATTTGAATAGGTTGTCAGTAGACACAAATATAAATTACACTTTCTTACTACTCAAAATATAAATATAGCAAGGGCAAGAAAGGATCGATCCCAAAGAGAGGTCTAGGTTGTCAAATTGTTTCGGTTCCCCTATAAATAATAGGTAGTTTTGTGATTTTTATATAATAAACTAAATAAAAGCAAATAAAGAAATAAGCAAACAAATCAAATCAAGGATGAGAAAGTATTGGTCATGGATTTCGTCTTCAATCACAAACATGTTTTCAACACAATAACTAGAATTGATATTTTAATCTCAACTTTTATCAAAGACCCTAGAATACCTTGATCGCAAGTATATCCCGCAAATCTCCTCATGTCATCAACAAACACATTAAAAGATGCGAATATGAATTCTATCTAAAGGAACAACCTAACGTGTAAAAGCACTAATCAAGTTTAATTCCCTAGATGCATTAGGTTCTATGAAATCAGGCCAATCAAAGCAATCGAACGTGGAAAGCGCACTAATCCGATTTAACAAAGGTTATGACTCACATGTGACTACTAGGATGTATCACTACAAGCAATAATCACAATTATGCTACTTGTAATCAGGAATCTATCACTTTTGCGTATAATAAATCCTAATCTAGTAAGAGAGATGAAAACAAACTCAATCGATTCGCGACTCGATCAAACAAGCATTCAAATCATGTAACAATATTGATGGTGAATCATAAGCGATAATATGAGAGAAAACTAATTTATTGAATTAAAACCCATATTTGGAAATCAACTTATTCCATAACCAATAATAAAACTCTAGCTCATATTCATGGAGTTCATAACAAGAAGAAAGAGAAGTTTCATGTTTCTAAACCCTAGAAAACAAAGTAGAGGCAAAAAGAATAATAAAAGATATCCAAGATATATGAGATATCTCAAAGTTAATAAAAGTCTTCTCTTTATATGTTTCTCCAATTTCCATAAACGATACTCCTTCCAATATTAGGTCTTCTCAAAACCCATCTCCAAGTGGTCCACCAAGCCCATGTGTGAGAAATACCCATGTGAAATTATGTCCAAAAACCATCGCCGGAAAACTGGGATTATGGCCGGAACTTGGCCGGAATAGTCGCCGGAAAGTGTCTCAGGTGACCGGCAAAGTCCACCCGGTCACCGGTCAACGAGTCAACTCGGTCAAATCACTGAGTCAAACCGGGTCAAGGTGAATCAGTGAGTCAGAACTGGGTCACGTATGAGTCAGAGTCTTGAGTCAGAACTAGTTAGATCTCTCCGGTGATTGGGATTAGTTGTCGAGGCATGAGCCAATTACAACGACTGAGTTATCTTTGCACAATGATTGTGCTTCAAAGCTCCATCCACCATGATGGCTATTCATCTTATACTCTGGCCTGCAATCTAAGCTCAAATTCCTCCATACATCAAAACTACTTTAAACCACCAGCAACTACATCTTCTTGAGCCCTCTCTTGTAACCCTGGCTGAAACACCAAATTCGATGCAACCCCAACTCTAAGTACCAACACCAGCTACCACCATCTGCAATTACTTCTCACTGTCGAATTCCTACTGCCAGCAAACCTTGCCTGTCTCAGTTCATCTCTGTCAACACCGTCTTCTCTTCTTGTAAACTTCACAGCATACCCAGACTCTCTAGTTCAAGCCAAACTCAGTTCCAGAACATCCCTGCCATTCTCCATTTGTTGTCTTGCAGCAGCACACGATCTCAAGCACATAATAAATACCCATTCCTCCAATTCAGTTCAAGCTCATACATTCAAACCAGCTTGCACCTGCAGTGCCATTTCTCCAAAACATCACCTGCACCTGTAGCTTCTCCTCCATGAACTGCACCTTTGCACACTCAGCTTCACTCTGCGCATTCTGAGACCGGCCTTCCTCATCTCGGACTCATGTTTCTTGACTACTCCTCGCTTCACAAAATTGGCACCTCAGATTCATTGCCACGAACCCATTCAATCTACACAAAACCACCTCGCTCTAGCCACCCTGCAATAGCCATCCCTGTAAACTTCTAACCACCACACTTGCAATCCATCACGGCTGCAATGCCATTACAGCACCCACAAGCTTCTCCCATTCAACTTCAGGTCACAGCTGCCAATTACCAAAGAACCCCATCTCTTCTTCTTGCTGCCATAGTCACCATCAATTCTATGAACTCCTCATGAGCAACAATCAACAACGCCTTGCTATCGCTTCCATTTCAGCTCAAGCAACATTCAGTAGCCCCCTGAGTTGTCACAAATACTGCAACCAACCCACTTTCCACCTGCAATTGCTTACAGCTGCACAAGCCACTAAAACCCATTAGCTCACTCTGTATTTCACCTACAGATCCATTTGCTCATCAGTTTCATCAATTGCCTCAAGCCATTCCATAACAGCAGCAACCAAATCAGACTCTCATCAATTAGATATCTCCTATTATCATGAATCCATCAAAGCACCAATTGAGCCCACTGCAACCACTGCTGAGAACCTGTAGCTTCACTCAGCAATATCAGCTTTAGCTTCAACTCCACCTTAGCCTGCAGCAAGCATCAATCCAAGAACAACCCATCTATCTGCTGGCTTGTAACACTAAATCCTATAATCCAGAAATCAAAGCTGCAGATGCAACCAAATTTTACTCAACCCTAACTTCGATTTCCATCACAAATTCGTGATTTCTTCATTTTCAAATCTTCTCTGAGATTAGCCGCAATGTCTTCATGTTCTTCACCGACTCCTTGTTCATCGAATCTAAAATCATCCATGAACCCAGCTTCTCCTTGTTTATCAACAACCCACAGCTTGA
Organism: Papaver armeniacum; assembly: GCA_023531295.1. Taxonomy (NCBI): domain Eukaryota; kingdom Viridiplantae; phylum Streptophyta; class Magnoliopsida; order Ranunculales; family Papaveraceae; genus Papaver; species Papaver armeniacum. The sequence continues at coordinate 713,709 of JAJJWW010008178.1, forward strand.
ACAGATTCAACTCCAGAAAATCCTAACTTATGTTTCATTCAATAGCAGTATCACCACCTCTCTGAATTACGTATACCAACACCAGATTCGACAACAAACCCTTAATTTCTTCTCTATCACAGCAAACCCAATCTTCCAATCAATCCTTATTCTCCTCACTTCATCTCATTGATTCACAATTAATCTCGAGCAACAACATTCTTTCTTTCTTCGTCTGGATCTGAATCCACCATGGCTGCTTCAATTCATGTCGACAGCTCCAATTTCTTGATTCAATTCAACAAACTCTTCTGCATATCCTGGCTCATCATCTCTCGATCTCTCTTTTCATCGGCAGTCATGGCTGCTTTTCTCTCGTTTTTTTCTCAATCTCAGATGAGAAATGAACGATGGTTCCTCTGGATGTTAGGTAGTAGGTTGGGATGATTATTGCCACCTGGTCGCTTCTGATAAGGGCTAACCAAATTGACAGCCCCTTAACATCAGCTAACCTATGTTTAATACTCCTCCCAAAAGAGGTGTCCCTTAACCTTGACTAGGCTCCATATAGTGTTCGCCCATGAAATAACAAATTCGCCATTTTTGCTCAAACTGAGTGATTTCGGCTTCTTTTCCTCCGTGCGACTCCAGAGTACCTAATAACTCAAAACCACGCGTAAAGTACATAATTCACAAGAAAAATAGCAAAGAAAGCGTAACTACTATATAGTAAATTAGGTGTTTTAGACACCTATCAGAAAGCGCACTGGTTGACGCGGCCTCCGACTTCAACATTGTAACCATCAAGACTCTGAGAGTTGCAAGGGAAAATCAAACAGAAGAAGCGTATTCTTTCCCATAAGGAGAAAACACGACTTGACAACTAGAACTATTTGTGTGCCATCTTCCCATCTGCCATGTCATATCGTCTCGTTTTTTCGAAGTCTAAGGGTTAATGGCGCCCTCACCGGAATTTTCTCTAGAATCCGCCTCAACATTTTCTCTAGAAGCCGCTCCGCTTCCACGTTTCAGAAGCCGCTGCAACGTTCGCTCGAGAAGCCGCTGCAACATTCGCTCGAGAAGCCGCTGCAACGTTCGCTCGAGAAGCCGCTTCAATGTTTCGCTCCAGGAGCGCTTCGATGTTCGCTCCAGAAGCCGCTCCGCTTCAACGTTCTCTCCTGAAGCCGTTGCTTCAACATTAAGCCGTCTCTTCAACGTTCTCTCCAGGAGCCGCTTCGACGTTCGCTCCAGAAGCCGCTCCGCTTCAACGTTCTCTCCCGAAGCCGCTTCAACATTCTTTCCAGAAGCCGCATGAACGTTCTCTCCAGAAGCCGAAGCCGCTTCGACGCCTCCTGATAAGGATTGTGCCGTAGCCGCCACACTTCTTCCTGTCAAGGATCGTGATAGCAGCCAGCCAAGTTTCGTAGTTGTGTCCACCTTTTGTCCCATCCCGCCAAAGCTCTTGGTCGTGGACAGTTTTACTTGCTTACACATCCAACCAATCCCTTTGCTTCCATGGACGCCCATGTAATTCCAGCCAATCTATTTTGTTCCCATGACAATGTAGTATGTTCTGATCACAGCTGCTGCCAAGAACCATTGCTGCTCGTTTGTTGATACCATCCAGAGCTTCACCATAGCAAAAACCGCTACAAAGGTAATCCGTACTTCTCCACATTTTAGTTTCACATGGAAAAGGTAATAGAGTCACCAGTACGGATGCAAGATGGTGATATCTTTATCATGGTTAACCCACCGACCATACAAGATAGAAACATGTAAACCACGCTTGGGGACTGAGGCTCTACACGGAATCCTTCACTGTCAAAGCTCAGAGGACACGGTCAACCAAAAAGTCATAGCCACGGCAAGGTCATCTACTCTTCAAAGATGCAGTGTAAGGATATCATCACCTCTCTGTCTAGAAGGCTCATGCAACACTTTACGAAGCCGCGACAGATCCCAAGTCTACTCAGAGAAAGCAACTTCAGTAACTAAAGAGAAGTGCGACTGGGGACTGCTCATCGCAGTCCATCCCCGAAAACAATCAAAGATTCATGAGATAACTCCAGAGATGCGGCTGAAACATTTTTCTTGAAGAAACAGGGGGATCCACAACTAACCACATAACTCTCTCACTTCTACCTCTTCGTTATCCAGAATATTTCGTCCAAGTAATGTTCCAAGCATCCCAGCATCGCATCCAGGAGAGTAGAATAAGCTTGTATTAAATCCCAGAGGCGTGGATTCAAGGTGATATAATCAAAATATGATACACCTGGGACTGAAGCCTCCTTCAGGTTTAGAAGTTTAAACGCAGTCACCGCCTTACCGGCGAATGCAGTCAGAAGTGTAACTGGGGACTGTTCATCCCATCTCATTCGATACAATAGTCCAAGATTCATAAGATGGTTCAAAGGATGTCGCTTGGAATGAAGTTCTTGAAGACTTGATAGCAGCATGTCGGCAACGGAACGCCTCTCAGCTCGTCTACTTCACCCAACGGCTCCGGAAGCTTTCGACCATACAGGCATTCACGGCATATCATCATCACAATCAGAAAGGCAAGAATAAGCCTTCCAGACACTAGCTCAACATTCCAGACACCAAATAACTTAAAGTCAAGGACGGATCAACAACGCAGCTACACTCTCCAAGATTAGCCCTGACATGATCATTGTCGAGCATATATTTCATCCATCCATCCTAGGAGTGCAATGGAGTTTGGTAAATTTTGAAGTCCAATAGAGAGTTTAGATGCTCATTCTTCTAGATTCAAAACCTTATTACACATTCTGGAGAAGATCGATGTTACTGTTGGGTGGCTACATTCGCAAAATAGAAAAGAGCACCTACCTTGAGTTCTCTTGGCTCGCCTTGCTGCTGATTATAACTATTGGAGATTGCTTTGTTGCCGTTGATGCCGCTAAAAAATAAAATCATCCACACCGAGCTAAATGTCCAAGATTGATCAACTACTCATGGATATTACACTCACAGCTAAATTACGAAGACAAGATGGACTTACCTTGCCGCTGACGATTGGCACGCCTATGATTGAGCTGCTGCAAATGAACACAAGAAGCAGACGAGCGAATAATAAAAGGGGAGGAAGTTACCACGCCCTTTTATATGCAGAGCGCTTTTGGAATTCGAGTAGAGGAGGGTTTTCCTTTTGGACCATACACGGAAGAAGGCAGCTGGGCCCGCAGCGCCAACGCTCCGTGGCCGAACCAGCAGCGCGCCATCACGAGGAACACCAGCCGCTCCACCTGCAATACTCTGTGGCCAAGCCAGCCGCTCAACCTGCAATGGTTCGTGGCCAAGCTAGCAGCGTGCTAGTGCAAAGATCACCAGCCGCTCGTACTTGCTGCCAAAGGTCGGTCGAACTTTTCCTAGTAACCTCTACATGCCTCGCCTTTTCAGTTTGTTCTCGTCTGTCACCATCTAATGATTACCCCGCAATAATGTCATTGTTACGTGCTAAGCAGGGGACTTAATGTTGATGGTGATTTTTAGTATAGGGCAAAAACTGTAAAATTCTATCTACCTGACCCGGCATCAGATGTAGTAGACATTGATATGTCTGTATTCCGCAGGGAATTTGGAGAATATATCAAAATCTGATGAGTGCCTATGTCTCTCTTCATAATATATCGAAACTCAAGCTCCTAGATGAATTGGTCACTAATATAGAGCCTACTGAGTATATAAGCTCCTAGCTGCATTACTTACTAATGTCGGAACTGCAGGAGTATTTTTCTATGCTATGTTCCCTGTTTGAACCCTTAATATTGATATGGCATGACAATTTGTGTTCACTCTCGAGAGTAGCACGAATTTCCAAGTATCAAGGTTAAGGTCCTTGCATAAAAGTACTCAATCGGAAAGCATACTTCTCTCTGGCAATAAACTTAAAGAACTCTGTGTCAGCACATGGAATTCAATCAATTTTGTAATAATTCACAAAATTCAGATATTACCCTGAACTTTATCCAAATCCATTAACAAATGGGAAATACTTCTTACCAGGAGCATGTTATTCCATGGATAATGCAAGAAAGACGATGTTTCTTAATGTCATGAAGAATTTGAAGATTCCGGATGGTTCCTCAGCATACATTGCGAGGTGTGTAAATGTCCAGCAACGTAAAAATTTTGTTCTAAAAAGTCATGATTCACATGTGCTCATACAGAAGCTTCTACCCTTGGCATTCCTAAAGACGTTACCGTTTAAGGTCAGTAAAGTGCTAATGGAGTTGAGTTCCTTTTTCCGTGAACTATGCTCCAAGGTGTCACTCCCCGAAGATTTTGAAGAGTTGGAGAAGCGCATTGTTACCATTGTTTGTGAATTATAGAGGATTTTTCCACCTTCCTTCTTTGACACTATGGTTCACTTGCCTATCTATCTGGCAACATAAGCACGTTTAGGAGAACCTGTGCAGTATCGGTGGATGTACCCCATTGAACGGTATACATTTTACACTTCTGTTTGCTTTGTTTGTTGCTTACTTAATTTTTTTCAATAAGTTGTTTGCTCTCTTTATTGTTGGTTTTCTGTTCACTCACTTACTATTCTTTTTTGGTATTCTTTTTTGGAAGGTATTTGTACACTTTGAGGAAAGATGTAAGGAATAAAGCTCATCCACAGGGATCTATTATTAAAGGCTATTTGGCTGATGAATGTTTTACATTCTTGTCGAGGTACCTCAAATATATCGAGTCAAGAACCAATAAACCACCTAGATACGTAGATGATACTCTCATTGGGAAAGTTGTGAGATTTGCTTTAACGGGCGATCAAAAGAAGAAGATGCATAACTATATATTTTCTAATGATGATTATGTGGCTCCATACATAGCGTAAGCAACACTCTATTTACCCAAGTTTTATGTTAATTATTTTACTTTTACTTTCTTGGCCACACCATTTAATTTATCTTCTTTGATTACATTTTTTACGAAACACAAAACTATACTGGCTATGATGCACCCAAGACTGAGTGACCTTGAACGTCTGCTAAAGCAAAAATATGAGTTTGCTGATTGGTTTAAGAATCATATTAGGTTGCTTGTGAAATTTAAAGTGAGTATTCTTTGAAGGACTAGATTTTCTTCTTTGAAGGTCCTTTTCAACCGCAAGAAAATTTTCGGCTATACAACACAAGGCTATAATTTCAAAGTTGTAAGTAAAGAAAATAGAGCAAAGACACAGAATAGTGGTGTGGTAGTCGATTCAACATCGCCTTCCTTTAGAAGTGGGGAAGATCAGAGCCCAAGAAATGATACGGAGCGCACGTACTATGGAGTACTTACCAACATAATTGAGTTGACATATATACAAGGTCACTCATACGTGTTGTTTGAGTGCAACTGGGCTAATGTGGTGAATACTTTAGGCAGAACAAGGAATTCTGGTTTGAAGACTGCTAGCTTAGGGTTTACTCTTGTGAATTTTAACCATCTCTTGGGGACACAACGGGAGGAGCCTTATGTGTTGGCCTCTCAATGCCGACAAGTTTTTAATGCCCAAGACCCTGTAGAACCTGAATGGGATGTTGTGGTCATGAATAAAACTAGGGATATTTTTGACATGGGTGATAATAATCCAGATCAACTACTGGATAACCTTCCATTTGGAAATGAAGTCAACAATGAAGTGGATGACAGTATTGGTGTTGTAAATGATGGGACTGGGGTGATAGTTGATGCTCCTACGAGAAATGGCAGTGGATATCAAATATGGGTTGAAGAAGAAGAAGAACATGCCGACAAAGAAGTAGAGTCAGAAGAAGAGGAATTTGTGGATGGGTTTTCTGAAGATGAAAATGATGGCTCGGATGTCGAGTTTGACAGTGGATCAGATGATGATTCTCAAACATATTACAGTTTTGTATTCATGCATTGCTTGTTCTTCTTATAATGTGTTCTTAATATAACATTTGAATAGATAGTTCTTTTGAAGTTATGTCTTTATACAAGTTATGTTTATTTCAGTTGTCTCTAATTGTTAGATTATCAGTTATGTATACTAACATCGTAAATTTGATATTTTTTGTAGGATGCCTCAAGGTGGAGATACTATGAAGTTCTTGAATGACCTATTACCAAATCAGAGGCTTGCAGTTGAAGTGGACATGGTTCATTTTGTCCTTTGGGGGTTAATGGTACGTATATAACCAAATATATCAGTCATCTAGCGAAAGATGGACACAAACTACCGTTGAAAATACATGACTGGAAATACATGTCTTCACAGTTCATTGATAATGTGGTATTTGAAATAAAGGTACAATAACATATGCATGTTTTTTCATATAACCACTGAACCCATATCTTCTCAAAATCTGAAATGTTTAGTCTTTTGTGGTTGTATATTTGATGTCAGCAAATATTTGAGTACCCAGAAGTGTTGGATGACTGGATTTACACCAAGGTAAATTATAGGTGGAAGGATCACAAGTATCATGTTAAAAAGCTACTTATGAAAAATGGAATACGGTGGAAAAATATTTTGCTAATCCACCACACAATGTTATTGAGAGCCAATGGAGGGTACTCGTTGGGGCTTGGGATACTGATTTGAAGAAACATGTAAGTATCAGTATTCTTGTTTTTCATGAGAAGTCTCATAATTAAACAGGACTAACATTACAAGATATTATATTTGGTGTAGGCACTATGCCAAATAGACAAAGAAAACATGGAGAAACAAAAATTTCACCACACTACTGGCTCTAAACCACATGCTAAGTGTGCAACAGAGGTAAGCTTTTATATCACTGCCAAGTCTTAAATACTCTTTCCTATGCTGCCATCTTTCAACTGAACATTGCCAACCTACTTGTAAATATGGAGAATCTGGATTTATTATAGTAAAAAGAAGTTAGTATACAGTACATTTATATCTCCCTTCTTTTGGAATTTACCATAACTTTATATTGAATGAAGCCATGTTCTTTATGTAGCTGAATAGTTGTTATATCATAGCTCGGTTGAACTCACCAAGCGTTGGTATGTCAAGTTTGGTTGTCATATTTTAGTGTATCAAAACTCATCTAAAGTTGCTTGATTAAATACTAGAGTCAACTTCGTTTAGGTTAGACTAGAAAGTCTAGGAATGTTGAAACATACAAGTATTACTCCGAAGACCTGAAGAATGTGAAGAAGTAACGAACTACAACGACGACATCATCCTTCCTCTTGAGGTTAGTAATATTGACTTGAATTGTTTCATTCCTAACGTATCTTTAAAGTCATGCATATTAAAAACATAACTGCGAAGCTGTATATATTGTACATATTATATAATACTCTAGTGACATGATCATAATAGTATGATCATAGTATTAGAGAATTAGACTACGAAGTATAACACTTATCTTTTGAACTTCGTCAATATGGCATCGAAATAATCTTGTATATATTGTTATGATTATGTGAATGGGTTATGGTGAAGATTTCATCCTATGAAACAATGATTTACATTTGCTTAAAGGAAGTATATTCATGAACTTGTTTTGTGAATCGAAAGAGAAATCATAGGCTTATTGGTCCGGCTATTCATTGCAAATCTTTGGATGACCAATATGTGTGAGTTAGTAGAACCGGTCCTCACTTTGGTTATGTATCTTGGTATAAATAATCATAATGCCTGACTTATGATTTGGTATGACTAGTTTTGAGTAATTGGTGTAGCTGATCCTAAGTAATCACCATGTGATGGTATGATCGATCCTTGTAATTGGTGTCACCAATCCTAGTAATTGGTGTCACCGATCATAAGTGAATGTGACTGATCCTTGTAATTGGTTTAACCGGTCCTGGTAACTGGTGTGACCGATCACAAGTAATACCATGTGTAGATGGAACCGTTCATTGTAATTGGTGTAACCGATTCTAGTGACTGGTGTGACCAATCACAAGTGTTTCCATATTTAGGTATAACCGATCCTAGTGATTAGTAGAACCGATTGAACCCATGTATGTAATTTGATTTGATTAATCACATAGTAGTCTTGGAATACAGGAGAACCAATTCTAAACTTGTTTGGAAGTGTGGTATAATCGATTCCAAGAATGCAAGTTCATGTAAATATGAAATAAGGATTTGCAGTGAAAATATGTAAACATACTTTGAAAACGAACAGTAACTCTTATCATTTATTGTTCAAAGATATTCCTTAGTACTCAAGGAGATCTTGTGCCGAAATAACTTGAGAATCTTTTAATTAAGGTTTTTAGTTTATATGCTTTAATTACCAGCAATTAAATGCATATCTCTAGAGAATAAAAAATTAGTAATGTGCATTTACTAATTGGAGATTTTCTATTGAGAGATTTCGAAAATATTGGACAAGCATTTATTGGAATTAGGAAAACCGAATTTTCTATTCATTGCATATCTTGAGAATACTTTCGGTTTTGGAAATTCCTTGGTGTCCAAACATCCTTGGTCTATAAATAACTAAGTTTCCATTTCTAGCAAACTATTCTCAGAGCCATGCAAACTTCATTATTTGTTGTTTCTGGTGGAGCCGTTTAATTGGAGAGGAAAGTATCCTAATTAGGTGAAATCTCTTACGACCGCTCGTTTAAAGACTTACGCCAGGATCAAGAAGCTCTACGAGTACCGTTGGTGGGAAACTAGATAATTGCGGTGTTATTATTTTTCGATTGATTTGATTGACTAACGGTTGTTGAAACTTTGATTGCACCTAGTTTTTTTATGCTTGAGAATTCTTCTCTTCTGATATAAGATCAACTCAAACTAGATCGAAGTATCGACGGGATCTTTTGAATTGTTCGTAGATCAAAATACGTCTTGTGATAATCCGTTGTTAACAGACTCTTTTTCTGGACGTGATTGATCACAATATATTTAAGTGGTGTTGTGCAGGTTATTGATGATTAAAGAAGATTTGAAGACGAAGAAGATTTCTTATTAGTTTTCGTATATTGTGAATTTGTGTGCATAAACTTTGATCGGATGGAATCCAATTAGAATCGGATTTATTCGGTTGGTTAGTTTTGTGAGATCGGCATTCTCTATATTTATCTTTGAGATCTATATTGATTGAGTGCAAATCTATACTTGACTATTTCGATAGTTAAAGTTAGATTGATCTAACCAGACAAAGGAGTTTATTAGATTAAACGTAAGAGCCTTTGTCAAACGACTCATCCATATCTTGTAGCAAGATTGATTAGAGTGGTTACCAAACATATTCTTCCTTTGTTGTTTGGAATACGATCCAAAAGACTTGTTATTCACGTGTGTGACTTTAGAAGTCGAAGGCACGGGGATACTGAGGGAACTAAGTAGCTAGGGGTAGTGTGCTTGGTCTCAACTATACGAAGTTGGTATTAAATTATAGCAGCTTAATTATGAGAAATTGGCTCGAAAAGTGGTATTTGCACTCCTGGAAGTATGTTGGATACGCCCTAGAAAAGTGTCATGTGCACCCAAAGAAATTGCTAAAGGCACCCCGGAGAAAGTTATAATTGCACCCAAGTTTTGGTTATTTACACCCCCAGTTGCTAAAGGGACCCCCATTTCTGTTAGGGGGAGGTCGTCTTCTCCAAATTTCAAATGTGAAAGAGGCGGGAAAATAAGTGCAGCCAAGTGCAGTTTTAGGGTTTGATTTTTAGGCGACTTTAAAAGAGATTTAATCGCTAATTATTATGAAATGGATTGGGAATTAAGTAAAATGGGGTTGGTATGGTGGATTTATTCGATCAGAATTACCTGGATAATGGGTTCTCGACTAAACAGGGAAAGGTATTCCTCGGGTTTCTATTTGGAAGATATGGACGAGATTGAGTTGCATATTTTCACGGGATTTACTTGGGATTAATTGCTGGATATAAAACAGGATTCGTGAGGGAGTTAAACTCGAGAAATAAACAAGTTTCCACAAGTATTCTCGGTAAAACAGAGTGTTGACACGCCACGGGTATTGGGCTGTATACATGGAAGTTTCGTGGAGAAAGAGGAGAAAATATTCTACAGGATTCGTACAAATCAAATATGGAAAGTTTACACGTAAAGAAGAGAAGAAATCACCGAGACTTGGCAGCGAAGAAATAATATATTCCCGGGAAGATTTGACCGAGAAAATTGGAGCTGTTGGGTATAAAAACAGTTGCTGGGACTCAGAAAGGGGAGTCGGAGAGTTTGGGGTCGATTGGAGGCAGTAAATCAAGTTGCAGAGGAGTTGTAGCAGCAGCAGGAAGAAGAAGAAGAGAAGGAGTTGCAAACGACACTTCTGAAGTGTCGTTCTGAAGAACACGAAGAAGAGACTCATGAATGGCGATCTTAAATACAACGACAGAGTCAAACAACTATCGTTCTTCGACATTCTTAGAAACTTGTAAAAGTGACGTTTGTAACACCATTACAGCGTTACAAATCTCTGTTTTATACAATTTCTTCAATAAAACACCTTTTTGAGCTATGGATTATTATTTTGTGCATGTTTTTGATATGAGGAGATAAACCCCATATTTGGGATGACGGAGGAAGCCAATTCTCAACACTATGGTAATTTTATTAAATTCTTTTACGACTTTTTGCATTAATATAATTTGAATTATGATTTTAAATTAATTAGTTGTGATTTAGTTTGATGGGTTATGCTTACCTTAGGTGTTTTGATAATCCATGCTTACCATTTACAATTAATGTTTTATAAAATCTACCTTGGAAAAGATTAAGAGTCAATAATTATTATTTTTGGAGCTATAATTGTCAAAGAATTAATAATTGAACCATAGAACATGAGTTTGGTGGAATCCTGAGTCCCAGTAACTCTCAACTTTGTTAAAATCTTTTCTTTGTTTCTAGTATTTTATTTAAGTAAGTCCTAAAATCAACAACTTCCCAAGTCCGAGCGAACGATACTCTACTTGCCACTTCAAAACTACATCACTTTTGCTTATAGAAGGATGCCTTTTGGCTTATGCAATGCTCCACTACCTTTCAAAGGTGTATGGTAAGTATCTTTTCGAGAATATGTTGAAAACATAATCGAAGTGTTCATGGACGATTTTAGTGTCTTTGGTGATTCATTTGATCTTTGCTTGAACAACTTGTCTCTAATCCTTGAACGATGTGTTGAAACAAATCTTGTCTTTGAATTGGGAGAAGTGCCATTTCATGGTAACTCATGGCATAGTTTTAGGCCATATAATATCTTCTAAAGGCTTGGAAGTTGATAAATCTAATATAGACCTTATTCGTGCTCTAACCCCTCCCACTACGGTGAGGGAGATACGCTCTTTTATTGGTCATGCAGGTTTTTATCGTAGATTCATCAGGGATTTTTCCAAGATAGCATCACCACTTTGCAACTTATTGCAAAAAGATGTGGTTTTGAACTTTGATGAAAAGTGTATGGCGGCATTCAATCATTTGAAAGAACTTTTGATTTCAGCCCCTATCATTAAACCACCGGATTGGAGCAAGCCTTTTGAACTCATGTGTGATGCAAGTGACTATGTGGTTGGTGCGGTGCTTGGGCAACGTGTGGGGAAGATTCCTCATGCTATTTATTATGCTTCTAGAACGTTAAATGAGGCCCAACAAAACTAAAAAACCACTGAAAAAGAGTTGTTAGCCATTGTTTTTGCTTTAGAAAAGTTTTGCTCTTATCTAATTGGTACAAAAGTTGTTGTCTTTTCTGATCATGCAGCACTTAGATACTTGCTTACAAAGAAAGAGGCGAAACCGAGGCTCATACGTGGATTTTACTCTTGCAAGAGTTGATATTGAAATCAAGGACAAGAAAGGAATTGAGAACACCGTTGCGGATCATTTGAGCCGTATTACTGTGGACAAGGAAGCTATCCCATTGCGTGAGAGTTTCCCGGATGAGCAACTTTTCTCAATTGCCTTTGGAGAACCATGGTATGCCGATATTGTCAATTACTTAGTTTCTAAACAAATCCCAAAGAACTTGTCTCGTGCTGAGAGGGACAAACTTAAGAAGTTGGGGAACCAATACATATGGGATGATCCATACTTATGGAAACATGGTAGTGAACAAGTAATACGAAGGTGCGTTCCCGAATCTCAAAAAGATGTATTTGTTAGTACTCTATACGAAAGTTGGGTGTTCTCTGCCTCCCTCTCTCATTTTGCATTTTGTTGTTTAATCAAGAAGGTTTGAGAAGTTGGGGTTTGTCTAGCCAATTATGCTAAGACAAAGATCACTAAATTTTGGTTTTGTAGTCCTGTATGTGTTCTCTACCTCCCTCACCATCTGCTCTAAGCACGATTATTACCTAGCTAACTAAAAACTAGTGTACCCATACAAACGAATAAAAATAGAATTGTTTAGGCATTCAAACATGTGATATTTCACACGAATACTCATCGTCCATATGATACGAGTTAAGAAACTTCTTTGATACGAGTTGAGCACTTCTTCATTTAATTGTCATGATTAAAACAAATAAGAATATTCCTGCCTAGTATAATTATAGTTGGTGTTGTTTAGTTGCTCAAGTTTTTGGTAATTGTAGTTGTTGCCATTTATTTTCTAAAGGTTTAAGCAACTCGTTTTTTTTAAATGCGGAGGCTTAGTTGCCGAATATCGTTTTAAGCAACTAGTGCATTTTATGTAGTTGCATATATTTGTTGCTAAAGTGTTTAGAAACTAATGAAAATCGAAGTTGCGATTAAGTTATTGCCGAAGGATACAGAACTAGCAGTTGCCTCCGCCTAGTTCGAAAGCATTAGGCTACTAACGTATTTCATTTAGTTGCCATATTTTTGTTGCAAAAGAGTTCAGAAACTAATAAAAATAATAGTTGCGATCAACTTGTTGCCTAAGTATACGAGAACTACTGGTTTCCTTTGACTAGTTACGAAAGCATTTGGCAACAAATTTTTTGAGATAGTTGCGAGATTTTAGTGGCCTTTGCTAGGATTTTTTGTAGTGTTTTGTCACTCTTATGCTTGCGGAGGACACTTTGGGAGTAAGAGAACCGCTCATAAGGTACTTGAAAGTGGTTTTTATTGGCCAACCTTGTTTAAGGATGCGTATATATTTTGTACAACTTGTGATAGGTGCCAAAGAACATGCAATCTAGGTGCTCGAAATCAAATGCCACAAACTTTTATTCAATTTATTGAAGTTTTTGATGTATGGGGTATTGATTTTATGGGTCCTTTTGTCAACTCCCATGGGAATTTTTATATCTTACTTGCTGTTGATTATGTCTCGAAATGGGTGGAAGCTAAGGCCACCCCAACTAATGACTCTAAAGTGGTTTCAGATTTTGTGCAAGCTAATATTTTTACAAGGTTTGGAATTCCAAGAGCCATAATTAGCGATGGGGGTTCTCACTTCAAAAACAAGATTTTGCAAAGCTTGTTGAAGAAGTACAATGTGTCGCACAAGATTGCAACACCTTATCATCCCCAAACAAATGGACAAGCCGAGGTGTCTAACCGAGAAGTGAAATCCATTCTAGAGAAGACGGTGAACCCAACAAGGAAAGAATGGAGCATGCAACTTAATGATGCTTTGTGGGCTTATAGAACCGCATACAAGACACCTATAGGGATGTCTCCCTTTAGGCTTGTGTATGGTAAACCTTGTCATTTACCTGTTGAAATTGAGCATAAGGCGTTTTGGGCTATTAAGCAATGCAACATGGAGATGGATGGGGCTGGAAAGCAAAGGAAGTTACAACTCCAAGAGCTAGAGGAGCTTCGTAATGATGCATTTGAAAGCTCGCGCATTTATAAGGAAAAGACGAAAGCCTTTCATGATAACATGATTTCTAGGAAACAATTTTGCATTGGGAAGAAAGTGCTTTTGTTTAATTCTCGATTGTAATTATTTCCGGGTAAATTAAGGTCACGATGGATCGGACCTTTTATTGTTACTAATGTGTTTTCTCATGTTGCAGTGGAAATTCGTAGCATAGCTACAGGAAAGGAACTTAAAGTTAATGGGCACCGATTGAAACCATATTATGAGAATTTCACTTCCGAAGTGGTGGAAGGAGTTAACTTTGTGGATGTACTCCCTCTGGAGGAGTCATAGAAAACAAGGAGATAGTTGGGCTGACGACTTTAAACCAAGCGCTAATTGGGAGGCAACCCATCGGATGAGTATTTCTTGTTTTGTATTTATTTCTAGTTTTTATTTTTATTTTTTCTGATTTCTTGTCACATATCATGTTAGTATTTCCAACCTTGACTTACTTTGGACGATTCAATTTACATTGAGGACAATGTAAAGTTTAAGTGTGGGGGAGTGGTTAAGCATTGTGAATTTTTCATGAAATTTTCAACTTTTGTGTAAAATAGTGAATAAGAAAACTCCAACTTGTAGATAGTTTAGAGTCACATAGTATACATGTCGCTAAGATTACATCGAGATTCTCATAAGAGTGACTGAACTTAGAGATGACAGAGAACATGATCGGGTTTCTTAATTGTACGAGAGTTAAAGTTGGATTTAACCATGCCAGTGGCAAATAAGGTGCAGACTGAATTCGGTATTAGAGTAGTGGTCCCCTATAGTGGAGACTACCCATGTTACATCATGAGAGGCACCAACCTTCAATTCTTTGTACCTGTCTAAATTTGTGCTTTTAGAGTGTGTGTCACCGTACGTAAATTCCGGGTAGAATGGTGAGCTACCCAACCTCCCACCATAGAAGCACTATTTTGATCTCTTGAGTGCTATTTTGTCAATCATGTTGGTGACATCGAATTGCCAACTTACATACCACTTGTAATCTTGTTCGCAGTTAGCACCATACACTTTATCTCTCTCTACACCAACAGGTCCATAGAAACACCATCATCATCAACAAGAGGAGCATCACAAATTTGAAGGAAAGTTAAAGACGTTCAAGGTTTACAAGCAACAGTACAGAAATGAGCAGATTTCAGATTCAAGTAAAGCAACAAGACAAGGAGCAGAATTTTTACAAGTTGAAGACTAGTGTACAAGAGCGAAGATTATCAAGATGAGAGTTCGAGAAGTTTATGATATCAAGACATACAAGTTGTGAAGAATCAAGCGGTAAAGTACTTACACCATGGCCTTTGTACTTGAATTTTTATTTAATCTTTATTTGTATTTTATTTTTCTCTTGTCTCTTTATTTAATTTGTATTTAAGTGTGGGGGAATCTGATAGGTGTTGTAAAACACCTAATTTTATATCTAGTATTTATGCTTTCATTGCTATTTTCCTTGGGAATTGCATCTCTTATGTCTAGTTTTGAGTTTATTAGGTACAATGGAGTCATTATGAGCAAAAGAAGGATAAAGTGTGCATTGGAGCGAAAAGGAGCAAGGAGGGAGAAAGCGTGCAACGGCGAGTGCGACGCTGAGCCAAGCTGACAATAGAAGACCGCAACTACAACTTAGTCTAGAGAAGCAAAGGGGGGCCAAACAACCATGATGGCCCTTATCTGATGAGTGGTGCCTAGAATCACCTTGGTTACCCCTTATCTGGGTGGCTATAGCCATCTACAATTCCTACACAAACACCTAAAAATCAGAGAAGCCATCATTTAGTTTTCTGTGCTTGAAATATAGAATTCATGGCGACACCATTTTATCAGAGGTGGAGATAGAGAAGGTGACGCTACTGATCGAGTGAATGGGTGATATTGATTGAAGTTGTATACAAATGAGGAGGAAGAAATGGTAATGGTTAGTTTGTTACCATGAATTAGAGAAACGATGGAGGAAACGATGGGTTTTTCGGTAGATCGAATTAAGACACAGTGAAGATCGGAGGTGAGTGAAATTTAGGGTTTCTTAAGGCTCGAATTCATGAATCTGTGATGAAGATTGATGAAAATTATGGAGAAATCGTAGCTGCTAACTCGAGTTCATGGTGGTCTCTGTGGTCAGAACCGAGAAGGAAGAAGAAGATGGATCTGGTGATGAAATACAAGCGATTGACAGTGGAATTGAGTTGGGTTTTGGTCGAATCTGCATTTGACCCTAGTTGGAGACGTGCCATGGATGTTACAAGGGTTTGAGATGATGAACTAGGCTGCAGGTTAGGGTTTTAAATCGGTTTTGAGAAATTGAGATGAACTAAAAGATGTTTTCGCTGTTGCTGTTCTTGAGGGGGAGTTGAAGAATGATGACAAGAGTTGTTACAAAGTGATTCTGCGGCTGATATTCATGGGGTCTGTTAATGGCTTGAGATGATGAAGAATACATGGGCTTGATGTTGTAATCAAATGAACTGAGGCACTGGAGTTGAGGTTGCCGTGGATTGAAGCTGTAGAATGGGAAGTCAGTGAAGGTGTTGTTGTAGCTGCTGTAATTGGGAGAGCAAGTGGAGCTTGAGTTTGTAGCTGGGTTCCAATGGAAGCAATTGAATGAACAAGATGCTAATGGGAGATGAGAACTGGTGGTATTGGCTGGTGCAGATGAGCTAGAGCTGGTATAGTTGCAGTGTAGGATTGGAGATGCAACTGAGTTTGAAGATAAGATTTGAACAGATTTGATAGAGCTGTTGCTCTAATGGCCGCTTGGGTTGGAGCTGAGATTCATGGAGATGAAGAATTGGAAGCTGACTCAGAGTTGGAACGGAGAATTGCGAATAAATTACAGATGCTATGAAGAGCAGAATGGATCTTGAGATAGAAGTTATGTGTGTTGAATAGCTACAGATGTTGATGGTTTGACTTGGAAGCAGTAGTACTAGCATGGGGTTGAATTGCTGTGCAACTGGTAGTGTTGAGTTGCAGCTGTCGTAGAAAGCTTAAGTTTGTTGTGACAGTGCGGTCGAGCCGAGGAGCTGAAATTGCAGGTTGTAATGTGGCTGTTGCAGGAATTGAAATGAGTATGTGTTGCAGTATTACATGGAAATGGCTTGCTTGAGCTGTTGTTGTTGCAATGGATTGCAGATGAGCTACAAGGTCTGAAGTAGGGCACTGGTGGAGCTACAAGGAAGTGAACTAGGGTTAGATGGTGGCAATGAGTTGATGGCAGTGTTGGTTCAGGTGGAGATGGCTGCCATATGAGCCTGTTGTTGTAATCGGAAGAGAGTTGTCAGGGTTACAAAAAGAGATGGTGGCGCTGGTTTACAGGGTTTGCAAGCCATTGAATCTTCAGGTTAGAAATTGAGAGAGATATGAAGAACAGGGAGAGAATAATGGTTGTAATTTGAACATATTTTGCAGGTGAACATGAAATATTGATGGTTGTGTTCAAAGAAGCTACAAGATGAAGTTAGTACTACTGGTGTTGATTGGCATGGGGTAGTCACTTGCAGGATTGGCAAGTTGAGCTGCAGAATTTAGTGAGAAGGTGCAAGCCATCTTGGCTGGAAGTGAACAGTGATGCACCATCTTGGTGCAACACAGAAATGGCCTATGTTGAGACAAGTCAGCTCAGTCAGCCGAGTCAGTGATTGACTCACACCTTGACTCGGTCTGACTCTGAGTTAACTTGGCCGACTGAACCTTGACCGAGTTGACCCGATTTGAATCGTTGGCCAGGTGACCAAGGCGGACTTGCCGGTCACCTGAGCTATTTTCCGGTGACTCTTCCGGCCAATTTCCGGCCATAATACCAGTTTTCCGGTGACATATTTTTGGGCATATTTTCTATATGGGTATTTGCACACACATGGGCTTGGTGAACCACATGGGCTTTGGGCTATGAAGACCTAATTTTAGAAGTTGGAGAAAAGCTACAAAAGGAGAAAGTTTCTACAACTTTGGGATCACATATTATTATTGGAACTTGGAGAGAGCCGTTTTTGTTTACGCTTCTAGGGTTTGCTGTTGTTCATCTTCGTCTTTTCAATTAATATTTTTATGATGAACTCCATAGCTATGAATAGCTAAACATATATTATTGGTTATGGGATAAAGTTGATTTCTCAACATGTTTTTGAATCTATGAATTAGTTTTGTCTCAGTAATTTATTGTTTGTGATTCACAATTAATAGTGTTATAAGATTTGAATACTTGTTAGGTTGAGTCCGGAATCAATCCGATTTGCATTCATCTCTATTGCTAGATTAGGGTTTTCAATACGAAATAGTTGTTTATCCCTGATTCTAAGTAGCATACTGTGGTTATTACTTGTAGTGATACATCTTTATAATTGCATATGAATCATAATCTTGGTTAAATTGAATTAGTGCTTTTACACGTTTGATTGCCTTGATTAGTCTTATTCCATAGAACTTATTGCTTTTAGGGAGTTAAATCTAATTGTGCTTTTACACTTTAGGTTGCTTTCTAGGAAGAATTCACATATACATATTTTAATGTGGTTGTGATGAAATCAGGGAATTAGCGGGATATACTTGCAATCAAGGTATCCTAGGACTTTTAGTAAATGAGAGATTAAAATACCAATTCTAATCGTTAATAAAAATACATGTTTGTGAATGATACTATCCCGTGAAAAATATATTCTCCTTATTGATTATTCCAATTATTTTTTTGCTTTCAATTATTTTCATTGTTTTGTTTAAACAAAAATTCCCCCCTTGGTTACTAAGAAACTAAAATTCTATAACTACGAAAGCCTCTATGTGGATACGAACTCTTTCTTATCGCATACTATATTTATATCTAGTTGAGTGAGAAAGTGAAATTATATTTGCATGACTGACAACCGGTTAAGTAGGTGCAAAATCCTACCCACAATCGGAAAATAAGGAATAAGAAGATCAACAGAATAGGAGCAGCAACAAAGGAGGTGTGGCCATGCCATAGGCCAGCCGATGCCACTCGCAAGTGGCCACACCCCATCTTTGCTCGAACCGGCCCCCTATTCCCGCCACACGCACATGAGTTGTGGATGGGCCTATACTTACCGGCCAAATTTCTCATCGACCAATCGGGTCGTTTTAAATCCGCTACACAAACACTAGAAGTGTGGCCACACCCATGCTTGGTCGGCCCCTCTTTTAATCGACCAATCAGGTTGCTCTAAACCTGCCACAGTATCAAAAGAGGCAAAGTTGCGCCAATACGCTAATTGGCATGACAAACATGCCAAACGTGCCATTCCGCTCCGGCATATTAGTGACATGTCGAACATGACATGCCTCGCCAAAACGTTAATTGGCATTCCCAACATGCCAAACGTGCCACTTTGCCACAGAAGTATGCCGAACGTGGCAACGAACCATAAATAGCGCGTCAATGTGCTAACCTACTTCTTGTTCATGGCCAAACGCCATAACATATTCCAATTAGGGTATTCTAAACACGGCTCTGCCTTAGTGGCGTTAGTTGAAACCTTAATTTCCAATCGTGGCTGAATTATGCTACTTTGGCCCTATAACATGCCACGAGCCATGTGGGACCCTCCAAACCCTAGAAACGACGCCATTCTATAACCACCCATGGCTATCCTTGCACCTGTGGTTATTCTCATACGTTGGCATGCCATAATTCCTTTAATGTGGCCATGGCACCGATTCTATAAGACGCCGCCATGCAGCGACCATGCCATACGCGTTAATTAGGGTTTCGATATGCCAAACCCTAATTTAGCTAAAGTTGCCACACCAACTAAGTCAAGTAATTCTCCTAAGGATTTAAAGTTTGATGTAACAACAGGGCCAATGTTGCTGGAGCCATATTTGGGTATAACACCAATATGCCAAAACAGTTTCCATGGATACGCCAGGCGCCAATGTGCCACTGGCATGCCGTTATATGCCACTACGCCATTGGCATGTGCCAATAACGCCACTGTGCTACCATCAGGAGCCAACAAAATGTGCGCCATAAGCCACCCTTTCTCATGAGTTACGATCTCAGCCGTCCACATTCGGCCATGGTGTGACAGCTGTGATAAGTTTTGGGCGACCAACCAAGACAAGCCGAATAGCATCACGTGCTTTATTCTCCCGTGGCAAGTCTCGACTTCGACTTGCCACCCATAGCAATCTGCTACACGTTTTCCACGAAAACACTCGAGACATCAAACATGTCACAAACTGGGGGATTCTCATCAGGATATTGGTCTGGCGGTTTACAACGGGCAGCGTGCAACACGTCCATTATAAGAAAGTGTCAGAAAGCAGGGCAGTTAGTGGCGGTAAGAAGTAGCGGGTGTAAACCAACCAGTTTCCTACATGTTGGGAACGTGGTCTCTGGCATTTACACACAATCCCACTTCTCCATTACTCAATCACTCCCACTTTCTACGAGATCAGGGTGCGTTCAATATGACTTGTATAAATAGGTTTTACCTATTTCCACAAAACAACAAGTTTTGGTGAGAACAACAACACGGTATCGAGAAAAATACCAAAGAACCGATAGCTTTCATTCCAAGCCGGTTCCAAATTACGATACAAGTCATAAAATAGCCACACCTTCAGAATTAACCATTCTGGTCTCAACACCTTCTTCGCTTCCCTCCCTAAGACCAACCCTTCTCCTTCACTTTGTGACCGAAGCAAGACTGGAACGACCATTTCTTGGTTTAGGCCAGGATTGTACAGATTGATCTATTGAATCAAAAGTACTCCCGTGAAGTGCATTTGTTTTAGGTTTAGGATTGATCCACACACCCAAATTGACCAAACCAGCAGAAACAGTTTTTACCCATAAACACACATATACGTTAACTCCGCATTACTTGATAGTGAACCTATAGTGTTTGGTTAAGTCTGAACCTATTATCAAGTAACACACTTTTTTGTTATATTGTCTCGATCTTGTATCCATAGTCAATCACACAAGTTATCTTGTTGTTGTGTCTCGATCTCGTATCCATAGACGATCACATGAAGTGTGAACCGAATTGTCGTATTGTCTCGACTCTGTCCATAGACGATCACATTCGGTAGAGGACTTATAGGTGGATAAATAAAATATTGTGGTGTATTTGGGTACCCTTGTCTTTTCAATAGTGATGGATCTTCCTTGCTTTTTTTCCACTTATGTTTGTTATGTTTGATTCTTAAGATGGAAATTCATTAGCTGTCTTTAAGAATTGTTATCTTTTTAAGTATTCAATGAGTTTATATGTATGTTTTTGTTTTTATATATATGTTGATTTTCTTCTTTAATTATCTTTATATAGCTGGGAAAGAAACTAGGACGGCTTCCTAAACGTCATGAGGTGTTTGGTGTTACCCATATTAAAAATAAGAAAACTGAAGACCCAGATGAAATATTGATGGATCTAGAAATGGTTGCAGAACTTGTGCGTATTTTTTGATTTATTATTAATCAATTTTGAATTTGTCTACATATGTCTTGAAATTGATATGTCTGTAGAAGGAAATGGAGGAAGTAGAGATCCAAGATAGACAACCAGGTTCTGATATTGTTCTACAAGGACGACATGATACCTTTGCCCAAGTGCGGGGACGAGATAAAGGGGGTCGTGTTCGCTGTCTAGGCAATGGTATAAAGCCAAAAAAATATTGGTTTGAAGAATGATCCACCAATCTTACCACTGACCCAAATGCAGAAGTTTTGAACCTTAGACAACAACTGGAGAAAATTGAAGCACAACTTCAAGCAGGAATACAACGAATAACTGATTTGGAGGCACTTGTTGCGCATGATGAACTAGGAACTGCCAACACAGCTTATCAGGCAGCCTTGATTAAGATTGCTGAACTGGAGGCAGAACTAAGGTAAACTGAGTTGCTTCACTAAGTTATTTCTTTAAAACTTTGAACCTACCATGTAACTTTTTTTGTGATACTAATGCTTAAAATGGATTTATATGTTACAGGAAATACAAGAAATGTTACCCCATCGACTGACGCAGAGATCAGTAACAGTCCATGAATGGAAGATCTTGGTGTACATATATGCTTGACTAATATACTACTTATATATAACTCTGGCGACTCAGGTGCTTGTTTTTTTGAGTATAAGGGAATGGGATGATTATTTTTTTCATGCCATCAGGTGTGTTCTTATCATGTCCCAAACTTTCCACAGGCATTTAGGATGTTGATAATCTTAGTTACCAGCTTTTTGAACTCTCTGGATGTTGTTCTTTTGCCTAGAACTACTGTCGGATATGTAAGTTTCTATGGTGCATCAATGTAAAAATTTGTTATGAATGGTATAAGATTCTGGTTCAGTGTTAATGATGCGATTTTTGAAAAGCTTATGTAAGTTTCTATGGCGCATCAATGTAAACTTTGTTATGAATGGTATAAGTTTCTGGTTCAGTGTGAATGATACGAGTTTTGAAAAGCTTTTTAATTTTTGTCTGAACGGCTTGTGATTTCTGTGAATTCGGTAATTATGAGAATCTAAAATCCGGCACCGGAGAACACTAATCGGTGACCGACAACCGTTAACCGACGATGACCGGTATCGATATCCGTCAAACGTCGGCATATAATCGGCGCCAATAATTAATATATTAGAGAGGGTTTGTAAATCGCCACAATAAAAAAATCCGGCGACGGCTGCCGTTGTTGAAAAATTATTTGACGACGGCAAGAAAACAATTTATGACGGTTTGACCAAACGCCACAAATAGAATAACTATTCGTGACGGTTGACCAAACGTCACAAATGATCTCAAACTGCTACAAAAAACACTTGTGACCCAGTAGTAACGACGGATTGTCACCCGTCAAAAATGTGCTATTGTGACGATCTTTTCACTATTTTGTGACGGTCTGTTGTTATTTATGACGGTTTGTAAACCGTCACTAAAGGCCCTCTGTTTTGTAGTGGTAATATGTATACGGTCGGGAAATAAGAATTTCTAGTCGTAATTAGCTACTTGCGGTTAGGATTTCGTAGCCGTGAGTAATTGTGATAATCACACACACACAAAAAATATAATAGAGTCCTACTTTCGGCTAGGTTTTCCAGCCGAAATAGATGTTTCGTCTAGGTTTTCCCAAACGATTTTTGTTTTGTTTTGTTTTTTTTGATTTTCAGAAAAATACGGCTGGGTTTTTCGAGCCGTAAGTAGTTCTGAAAACAAACAAACAAAAAAATTCGGTTAAGAGTTCTTTAGTTCCCCAACGTAAAGTTTTGGTTTCGGCTGGGATGTAAAAGTTTTCCAACTGTAAATACTGGAAAAGGTCTAAATTTTGTGCACTTTAACGGATTTGAAGAAACAAAATCGTAATGCAGACTTAGGTAATTCTGGAGTGAGCTTACGGCTAGGAGTTCTTCATTTCCCAGCCGTGGGTATGACCTACGGCTCAGACTTTATGTTATTCCCAACCGTGAACTACTATTAGGGCGGGATCGCTTTTTATCAGTAAATACTAAAAAATCCAGATTTCTAATGGATGTTAATGGGATTTGAATCAACAAAATCTTCAAAATATAAGGTTCTCATGAGTGTTTTAAGACTATGCTTCATCATATTAGGTGGTTGATTTTTAAAAAGGTTAAAAAAAATCTTCAAAATACTCCTACTTAATCAAGCAAAAAATAAGAGAAAAAAAAATTCTTGATAGAAAAAAATGTTTTGATTTTCAGAAAATTATTCTAATGATTAATCATAATTCATTCTCTAATATAAATTAGTTTACTTAATCACCGTAATTAACACTAATCAAATAGAAGGTATATTAGGTAGTATAGAAAATAGTAGGGTAAGGGGTTATAAAAGTTACCATTTCATGAACCCAAAATCCCATCCGTTTACCGCCCCAATAAGAGGATTCTTTTTGTTTACTTTTTTTATTTACTTTGACTCTCTCAGTAACTAAATGTTTCTTTTTTAATTTTGACACGATACACGGGGTTAAGGAGACCCCAACCAAACAAGAGAAGAAAGAAACAAAAACCTACAACCACAATCCCAAACCAACTCTAAACTCTAAAGTACACTGTGCCTACTCTGTCTGCCGCCAAAATTTCTCTAAAATCAGGAGAAAAATCCTCAATAACCAAGTTGACGAAAGCTTCCTTTGGATGGATCTTAGCAAGATGATCTGCAGCTGATGCGTGTCGTAGGTGCAATCAAATTAATATCTTATTTCCACTCAATTAAAATTAATATAATGGAAGTCAAGTTCGTTCCCACGAGGAGCAAGAGATTATAGTTGTAAAAATTGTCACGAAAGGGGGGTGTAAAAAGCAAAAGAAAATAAACAAAGCAATTAAAAGATAAAGTTGAATGCAATAAGAGAGACAAGATCAAGGAATCATTATTCGTTGCAAAACAATGAATAAAGTTATGTTCTTTTCTACTTGTTATTAGTCACAGATTATCACCAACCGTAGGATAGCAGGTCCGCTTAGCTAGCCCCAAAATCCCTTATTTCACTGAGTAACAAGTCCGCTTAGTTATCGGATTCTATTCAAAAGAACCACCTTGAGGTTCGCTTACAAGATGTAATTCCCCGAATGCATTAAGATTTATGAATTTAGGTTTAGTACTAGTTGTTAGACTCGGTTCGCTTGGTCCACTTTCTAGCGTTGTTTTCACACACAATCGCTCCACGGAATCCCTCCGCAAGGTCTCGTGTTTTCTACTTGTGTAAAGTGTCGAGAACGATTACTTATTCCCTAACTTATACTAGATTTAGATTAAACTAACAAATCAATTTAGCGTGCACTCTAAACAATCTATCAATCAATCATGAATGAATAAACATTCCTATTAGTAAAAACAAACGACAATCATGTGAAAAATCTCAAGATAGAATTGAAACAAAACTCAAATCATGTATTAAGAACTAGGAATTCATCCTCAATCAATAAGAAAATTAGCTACTCATGCTTTTGAAATTCACACAAATAATAATTAAAAGGAGAATTTTCAAGTTCACACAAATAATTAAAAGAAGAATTTTCAAAAGCTAGCAAAAACACAAGTGTTGTGTGTGTAGAGAGATGTGTAAAAGATGTGTAAAACTTCTCTATTTATAGGCTTCAATATTCTCCAAATCTTCCAAGGAATAGAATCCTTTTCCTTTAGCAATTCAATTTCCAAATTCAAGTCTTTCTCTTCTTCCATCTTCTCTTTCCAAATTTGAGCCCAATTCTCCATCCAATTCCTAGTCCAAGTCTTCACACCCATGAGAGAAGTCCACGAGAAAATTCGGAATTTTGGTCACGGAAATTGGTATTATGGCTCTAATCCGTAGGAATAGTCTCTGCAGGTCACCCGAGTTCTTCACCGTCAACGATATATTCGAATGAATATTCCGTCAGTCCATCGTTAGGACTAACGGGTCAAGCGGTCAACCGTCAGTCAAGAAGGTCGAGGGAAAAAGTAGTGGAATCTTGAGTGAGCTCCCTAGGTGGTGACTTGTCTTACCTACCGAGTTGGATCTATTTGGATCATCGAGTTAACTCACGGGGCGGAAAACCTAGTAGAGTTTCGTTTATTTCAGGCTTTCTAGGCCAAATTCAGCCTCTCTTTAGTGTCTTCTCCTGTGACATTCCTAGCATACATCTAAAGCAATTCCATCCCCACTATTCATTGCAATCATTCATACACGACTCCATTTTATAACACCCTTGACTCGCTTCATAATCTTCCTGCAATGCCATACACATCCTGCAGGTTAGCTTCATGTCGTTCCCTGAACTTGTGCAACACCCCTAGTTCAGCTCCATTATGCTCATTACCTTCCATCGATCCCTGCTATCATTCATCCCATCACCAGCTTCATGGCAAATCGCCATCGGCTCAATCTTCTCAGCCCTGCACCACCACCTTGTCTCGACCTCATCTGCAATGCAAGACCTGTACTCAATCAAACTCGTCTTGACTTCCATCTGTTTGTAGCTTCAAACAGCACCAAACCCCAACTCTGCCAATTTCTTCAATCTCAGATCGAACCCTTTCTCCGTATCATCCCTGTATTCAAAAGCAAACCCATCTTCTGTCTACTTCATCTATAGCAGCAGAAATTCATTCCAATCGATAGAAACAATCACCGATTTAAGCTTCAATTTCTCGATTCAACAATCTCACAGCTTCAGTCGGCAACACCACCAAACCCACTCTACCATCTGTTGTTGAACCAAAACCAGAACCATCTTCATCTTGATATCCAATTCACAACAGACCCATTTAATCTCCATCTCTGTAAAACCCATTTTTCAATTTATCAATTCTATCTTCTCGACATCACAGAGTCTTCAATTCTTCAAACCCTGATTCATCCATTATCACTTCGAACCACCTCTCTCTCTCGGTTTATCAACCAACAAGCCGAGATTCATTTCCCTAATTCAGAGCAGCAACAGATCCTTCAAACCCTGGCATGAATTCATCATCGATTTCGATCTGCTTCTTTCTCTCTCGGTTTCTCTGAATTTAGCCTCTCATTTTGCTTAGGGCTGCGCCTCTTTTTTGTATCTCGATTTCAGGAAAAATGATTGAGAAATAAATCTTCTCAATTTAGGATAGGGTTATAAAAGCTGGGTCTGGATCCGGGTAATTTTGTGGGCCGCACAGTGACATCCCCAGTGCAATGAGCCTAAGATGGAGCTTTTAACACTTGAATGGGTTTCCCCTTATCCCTAGCTGAAGTTGTCTATAATGCCCCTCCAAAAGAGTTGCCCCTTAACCATGACTGGGCTCCAGATAGTGTTCGCCCCTGAGATGACAATTTTGCCCTTTTTGCTCAAATTGGGTGATTTCTTCTTCTTTTCCTCCGTGCGACTCCATAGTAGCTACAAAACTCAAAACAAGCGTAAAATACATAATTTACAAGAAAAATAGCAAAGAAAGCATAAACAATAGATAGTAAATAGGATGTATTCTACACCCTATCAAATTCCCCCACACTTAGACTTGCTAGTCCTCGAGCAAATCAAACTAAAAACTCACAACTTCAAAGCGTTCAAGCGTCACAAGCATCCAAAGAGTTAACATAGAGTTTCTGTATTCTAGTAATAAGAAGTTAGAAATACTAAAGAACATATTCTCATTCTTAAATGTTGAGTGAGAAATAACCACACCATAATGAGAGAATGCGTGTTTGAGAAACGATCAATAAGCATTTCGCCTCGACTTCTCGCCTCACCAAAAGGATTTTATGATAATTGCACTCAAAATGACGGCTTTTTTATGGTTCTCACATGTGTGCAGGTAGGATTGAAAAGAGAATTCCTGCGACACGTTTGAATGGTGGGAAGGACAACTTCCGAAATATTTTTTTAAAAACCCACATCTTTTAATATTTTGAAAAACCATTTTTCTGACGATCTCTACGAAAGGAAATCAACCATTATTATCGAGGATGAGATTACTTACTCACCTTCACATCCGATCGCCAATTATGATAACACCACTCTCACGGCATCCAATAGAAACGTCTTCCGCTCCTCGTCTTGATCTCCTTGGTCTTCGTCTTCGGTTTCAATTATTGATGATAAACTCTCGAATTTCATAAATCCTTGACAATTTGTAACTCTTTTTACCTTAAATCCTTGTCGCTTGAAACTTCCTTATAAATTTTCCTTCCCCACGGCTTATTAAATAAAAACAAATATTTCTCTTGTTTTTTTTTTTTTTTTTTTTTTTTTTTTATGAAATTTTCAATTTTTTTTTTTTTTTTTTTTTTGAAACAAGAGAAATAAAATACAAAACAAAAAATAAAACATGGCTGTGGGAGAAGTATTTTACCGCTTGATTCTTAACAACTTGTATCGTCTTGAAATCATAAACTTCAAAAATTCTCACCTTTTGATTTTCTTTGCTTTCATGAATAAGTCTTCATACTTGGATATAGAATTACCTCATTGTATTGTAAGTCCTCAACATATATGTAAAAATCTGCTCTTTGTATGTTGCTTTACTTGAATTTGAAATTTGCTCTTTTTGTCGTTCCGTTGCTTGCAAACCTTGAACTTTTCCAACTTTCCTTGTAGATTTTGATGTCGCTCCTTGTTGATGATGATTGTGTTTCTATGGACCCGTTGTTGTCGCGAGAGAATGGTGCTAACTGCAAATCGAACTACAAGAAGGAGGCTTTCATCTATAGACGTCACCCTTCATGATTGATAAAATTAGCACTCAAGAGATCAAAGAATAGTGCTTCTATTGGTGGGAGGTTGGGTAGCTCACCATTCTACCCGGAATTAACGTACGGTGACACACACTCAAAAGAAGATCTTTAGTAGATGGAAAATTTCTGGTTGGTGCCTCACATGATATGAATACGGGTAGTCTCCACTAATGATTGATCAGCAACTCTAATAACGCATTTCTCCATGCACCAAATTCGCATCACCGGCATGATTAAATCCATTATTTAACACTCTAACAAGCAAGAAATCCGAATGTAATTCTCTAACATTTCCAAGTTCAATTATGTCGGTCAAAATCTCTATGTAAACATACCTAGAAGTATGCTAATGACTCTAAAATCTTTAAAAGTTGGAGGTTTTATGTAAAACTTTTTTTTTTAATTTTTTAATTTTTTTGTACTCCCTCCGTTCCAATTTACTTGCTTTTTTAGGGTTTCTTTTGTGTTCCAAATTAGATGATAGTTTTAGTATTTTTTCCCCAATTCTCACTAATTTACCCCTGCTTTGGAATCATACCAGAGAATTAATACTCATCGTAATCAACACAAAAAATTACTTTAATTTTTAAATATACCCCATGGAGGATATATATTCAATCTTGGAATATTTGGTAGTACATCCCAAGTAAATTGTTACGGGATTGATAACTTTCCTAGAATCTAGAACCAAAAAACTAGGCTATTTAACTCTTTAAATAGAAATTAATATGGGTATTATTGGAAAGATTTTACTCTCGCTGATATTTCTTAATCTCCGTGAAAAACTCTACAACGTCAAGTAAATCGGAACGGAGGGAGTAATTTTTTTTTTTTAAATACATGCTTAACCACTCCCCCACACTTAAACTTTACATTGTCCTCAATGTAATTGAATCCTCCTAGTAAAGTCAAGGTGGGAAATTTTAACATGATAAGAAACAAGAAAAAGAAATAACAAAAAACAAAAGGATAAGAAATACAAAACCGATGGGTTGCCTCCCATGAAGCGCTTGTTTTATAGTCGACGGCCCGACTTAGCTCTTGCGAGATTCATTAGCCCGGATCAATCTCTTTCACGGGAAAACATGACTTCACATCACTAGGGTATCGCGTTGTCTCAAAGATATTGAAGTGGATGAGTGTACCATCAAACTCCATAGTCAAGGTGCCATTTTGGACATCAATCTTTGTTCGGCGGTGCTTAAGAATGGTCTACCCAATAGCAAAGGTGTAGACTTGGAAGAATTCTCATCATTCATGTCTAAGACATAGAAATCAGCGGAAATACAAGCTCATTAACCTGCACCAAAACATTCTCAACAATCCCTTTCGGGTAAACATTAGATCGGTTAGCAAGTTCAAGAACTACCCCGGTCTCCTTAAGAGGACCAAGATTCAAAGAATCATAAATCGAGGAAGGCATAACATTAACCGATGCTCCCAAATCTAGTAAAGCTCGAGTGAACCTTGTTTTACCAATTGTGCAAGGTATAGTGAAACTACCGGGGTCCTTTAATTTTGGTGGGAGTTTCTTGAGAATGAACGCCGAGGCATTCTCCCCCACACTCATGACTTCATTCCCTTTCAACCTTTTCTTCTTCATGCACAACTCCTTTAAGAACTTTGCACAACGAGGAATTTCACGAATCGCTTCAATGAGTGGTATATTGACTTGTACTTTCTTAAGGATGTCCCACATATCCTTGTATTCCAAGTCTTTCTTCGAATTAGCAAATCGGCTAGGAAATGGGGGTGGAGTTGTGAAAGTAGGAACCGTCTCCTTAGGTAGGTTGGTTGGGGATGTATTCTCCTTTGGTGCGGTTTCAATTTCCTCTTTCTCATCATACACCTTATCTTGTTGATTTGGTTGCTCCACTTGTTTCCCACTCCTCAAAGTAATCGCATTAACGCTCTCTCTTGGATTAACAAATGTTTGTGAAGGAAGCTTTGTGGACGCTTGAGCTTTCAATAAGTTCACATCGGTCGCTAATTGCCCCACTTGAATTTGTAAATCCTTGATTGCCGAATCGGTCTTTTGTTGGTGTTGTTGAACCAAAGTAGTGATACCTTGCATCAATGCATTGAGCTTGTCATCAATTGAAGAATCACGTTCCTTGACTTGTTGTGGTTGAAATTGTTGTTGAGGTTGGAAACGTGATTGTTGGAAACCACCTTGTTGCTCATACGGATTGGAAACCGCCGCTTGCTTGTTTGCATAACTAAAGTTGGGATGATCCTTCCAACCGGGATTATAGGTATTGGAGTATGGATCGTACCTTGGCCTTTGATTTGGATATAAAGCATTCACTTGTTCGGTCTCACCACCCGGAATAATTACCGCGGCCATCCTTTGCATCATTATCTCCATGTTACTCATCCTTTGATCAAGATGTGATGATGAATCACTAACTTCGTGCACTCGCCTAACCATGGGTTCATCTCTTGTGTAGAATTGTTGCGAGTTCGCAGCCATACTTTCAATCAACTCGGTAGCTTGGGTCACCGTCTTGTTCATTAGTGCACCACCACCCGCGGCGTCAAGAAGAGACCTATCACTTGGGTTGAGAGCTTCGTAGAAGTATTGGAGTATCATAACGTCACTAAATTGATGGTGTGGACAGCTTGCCACCAACCTCTTGTATCGCTCCCAACATTCATACAACGACTCTCCCACTTGTTGTTTCAACCCACAAATCTCCTTGCGAATTTGAGTAGCTTTGGATGCGGGAAAATATCTCTCGAGGAAAAGTTTTTTTCATACCATTCCATGTTGTGATACTTCCGGAAGGCAAATAATATAACCATTCCTTAGCATTGCCCGCCAAAGAAAACGAGAAAGCTTTCAACATTGCTCCATCCACATTAGTCTCCGGTGGAAGCATATCCATAACTATGGTATAAAAGTCCATAAGATGTTTGTTTGGGTCCTCATTCACCATGCCATGGAACTTTGGTAACTCTCTAATCAACCCGGCTTGATCTCGAAGGTTGAGTTAGTTTGGATACACCATTTTTGTGTATCAAGCCTGTGAGAAGCTAGGTCCTTGAGTGTACGTTCAGCCATTGTTTCTTCCTCTTTGTCCGAATCACTTGATGAAGAAGGAGGAAGTGGAGTGTTAACCGCTCGAATGAAATCCTTTAGTTGAGTGCTTAGGATCGAAGACGTATTGGACTCGGTCTGCCCTTCTTAAGCATTCACCAAAGGATTACACTGAAACAAGATTCTCGAAAACTAAGTTAGATACGGTATAGAATCTAACAAAGCAAGAATAGAGCAAAGAAAAATAAAAACAACTAAAATCGTCCGCTGCTCCCAGCGGCGGCGCCAAAATTTGATGCGTGTCGTAGGTGCAATCAAATTAATATCTTATTTCCACTCAATTAAAAATAATATAATGGAAGTCAAGTTCGTTCCCACGAGGAGCAAGAGATTATAGTTGTAAAAATTGTCACGAAAGGGGGGTGTAAAAAGCAAAAGAAAATAAACAAAGCAATTAAAAGATAAAGTTGAAAGCAATAAGAGAGACAAGATCAAGGAATCATTCTTCGTTGCAAAACAATGAATAAAGTTATGTTCTTTTCTACTTGTTATTAGTCACAGATTATCACCAACCGTAGGATAGCAGGTCCGCTTAGCTAGCCCCAAAATCCCTTATTTCACTGAGTAACAAGTCCGCTTAGTTATCAGATTCTATTCAAAAGAACCACCTTGAGGTTCGCTTACAAGATGTAATTCCCGAATGCATTAAGATTTATGAATTTAGGTTTAGTACTAGTAGTTAGACTCGGTTCTCTTGGTCCACTTTCTAGCGTTGTTTTTACACACAATCGCTCCACGGAATCCCTCCGCAAGGTCTCATGTTTTCTACTTGTGTAAAGTGTCGAGAACGATTACTTATTCCCTAACTTATACTAGATTTAGATTAAACTAACAAATCAATTTAGCGTGCACTCTAAACAATCTATCAATCATGAATGAATGAATAAACATTCCTATTAGTAAAAACAAACGACAATCATGTGAAAAATCTCAAGATAGAATTGAAACAAAACTCAAATCATGTATTAAGAACTAGGAATTCACCTCAATCAATAAGAAAATTAGCTACTCATGCTTTTGAAATTCACACAAATAATAATTAAGACCCGGGTTGGATCCCCGGCAACGGCGCCAAAATTTGATGCGTGTCGTAGGTGCAATCAAATTAATATCTTATTTCCACTCAATTAAAAATAATATAATGGAAGTCAAGTTCGTTCCCACGAGGAGCAAGAGATTATAGTTGTAAAAATTGTCACGAAAGGGGGTGTAAAAAGCAAAAGAAAATAAACAAAGCAATTAAAAGATAAAGTTGAAAGCAATAAGAGAGACAAGATCAAGGAATCATTCTTCGTTGCAAAACAATGAATAAAGTTATGTTCTTTTCTACTTGTTATTAGTCACAGATTATCACCAACCGTAGGATAGCAGGTCCGCTTAGCTAGCCCCAAAATCCCTTATTTCACTGAGTAACAAGTCCGCTTAGTTATCAGATTCTATTCAAAAGAACCACCTTGAGGTTCGCTTACAAGATGTAATTCCCCGAATGCATTAAGATTTATGAATTTAGGTTTAGTACTAGTTGTTAGACTCGGTTCGCTTGGTCCACTTTCTAGCGTTGTTTTTACACACAATCGCTCCACGGAATCCCTCCGCAAGGTCTCGTGTTTTCTACTTGTGTAAAGTGTCGAGAACGATTACTTATTCCCTAACTTATACTAGATTTAGATTAAACTAACAAATCAATTTAGCGTGCACTCTAAACAATCTATCAATCAATCATGAATGAATAAACATTCCTATTAGTAAAAACAAACGACAATCATGTGAAAAATCTCAAGATAGAATTGAAACAAAACTCAAATCATGTATTAAGAACTAGGAATTCATCCTCAATCAATAAGAAAATTAGCTACTCATGCTTTTGAAATTCACACAAATAATAATTAAAAGGAGAATTTTCAAGTTCACACAAATAATTAAAAAGAAGAATTTTCAAAAGCTAGCAAAAACACAAGTGTTGTGTGTGTAGAGAGATGTGTAAAAGATGTGTAAAACTTCTCTATTTATAGGCTTCAATATTCTCCAAATCTTCCAAGGAATAGAATCCTTTTCCTTTAGCAATTCAATTTCCAAATTCAAGTCTTTCTCTTCTTCCATCTTCTCTTTCCAAATTTGAGCCCAATTCTCCATCCAATTCCTAGTCCAAGTCTTCACACCCATGAGAGAAGTCCATAGAAAATTTTGGAATTTTGGTCGCCGGAAATCTGGTATTATGGCCGGAATCCGGCCGGAATAGTCGCCTCCGGTCACCTGAGTTCTTCACCGTCAACGGTATATTCGACGGAATATTCCATCAGTCCACCGTTAGGACTAACGGTCAAACGGGTCAACCGTCAGTCAAGAAGGTCGAGGGAAAAAGTAGTCAGATACTGAGTCAGCTATGAGTCAGCTCCCTAGGTGGCTGACTTGTCTTACTCGGCTGAGCTGGTCACTGAGTTAACTCGCCGGTGCAGAAAATCGGCCGAGTTTCGTTTATTTCAGGGCTTTCCCGGCCAAATTCAGGCCTCTCTTTAGTGTCTTCTCCTGTGACATTCCTAGCATACATCTAAAGCAATTCCATCCCCAGCTATTCATTGCAATCATTCATACACAGCTCCATTTTATAACACCCTTCAGCTCTGCTTCATAATCTTCCCTGCAATGCCATACACATCCTGCAGGTTAGCTTCATGTCGTTCCCTGAACTTGTGCAACACCCCTAGTTCAGCTCCATTATGCTCATTACCTTCCATCGATCCCTGCTATCATTCATCCCATCACCAGCTTCACTGGCAACTGCCATCGGCTCAATCTTCTCAGCCCTGCACCACCACCTTGTCTCGACCTCATCTGCAATGCAAGACCTGTACTCAATCAAACTCGTCTTGACTTCCATCTGTTTGTAGCTTCAAACAGCACCAAACCCCAACTCTGCCAATTTCTTCAATCTCAGATCGAACCCTTTCTCCGTATCATCCCTGTATTCAAAAGCAAACCCATCTTCTGTCTACTTCATCTATAGCAGCAGAAATTCATTCCAATCGATAGAAACAATCACCGATTTCAGCTTCAATTTCTCGATTCAACAATCTCACAGCTTCAGTCGGCAACACCACCAAACCCACTCTACCATCTGTTTTTGAACCAAAACCAGAACCATCTTCATCTTGATATCCAATTCACAACAGACCCATTTAATCTCCATCTCTGTAAAACCCATTTTTCAATTTATCAATTCCATCTTCTCGACATCACAGAGTCTTCAATTCTTCAAACCTTGATTCATCCATTATCACTTCGAACCACCTCTCTCTCTCGGTTTATCAACCAACAAGCCGAGCTTCATTTCCCTAATTCAGAGCAGCAACAGATCCTTCAACCCCTGGCATGAATTCATCATCGATTTCGATATGCTTCTTTCTCTCTCGGTTTCTCTGAATTTAGCCTCTCGGCTGCTTAGGGCTGCGCCTCTTTTTGTATCTCGATTTCAGGCAAAATGATTGAGAAATAAATCTTCTCAATTTAGGATAGGGTTATAAAAGCTGGGTCTGGATCCGGGTAATTTTGTGGGCCGCACAGTGACATCCCCAGTGCAATGAGCCTAAGATGGAGCTTTTAACACTTGAATGGGTTTCCCCTTATCCCTAGCTGAGCTGTCTATAATGCCCCTCCAAAAGAGTTGCCCCTTAACCATGACTGGGCTCCAGATAGTGTTCGCCCCTGAGATGACAATTTTGCCCTTTTTGCTCAAATTGGGTGATTTCTTCTTCTTTTCCTCCGTGCGACTCCATAGTAGCTACAAAACTCAAAAAAAGCGTAAAATACATAATTTACAAGAAAAATAGCAAAGAAAGCATAAACAATAGATAGTAAATAGGATGTATTCTACACCCTATCAGCAGCTTGATTAGTCTCTTTGTAGCAATGACTAATCTTGATAGAGACAAAGTTTCTCAACAAGTTCTTAATTATTCTCCATAAATGAATGGCATTCCAAGGGCGTAGAAAACTTGCTCGATCTATGCTGCACCCTGAAATAGTTCAAGATGCGAAAATCCTCTTGTGTATTGTACATATGGCCCTTCATTCTAATCGAGTTATCACGAATAACCTGATAGACTCTCCCTTTAAAACCTAGCCAGTGCATCTTAAAATCCTCAAAATACACCTTATTACGCATCTTCCACAATTCTGTGACAATTGCCAGATTAGCAACTAGCCACAAATCCTTAATCATCCTGCTCCGGCCTTTGGAAACCTTGTAAGCTGCCACCAGATCTTCACTGGGTTGCGGTTTAAAGATTGTTGCCGCCCAAGCCCAGATTCTCTTAGCAACTCTGCAATGCCAAGTGACATGGGTCATAGTCTCATTATTCTTCCTACACAGGCGACAAATCGTAGGCATGCTCCTACCAGTCTTCTTGATAATATTATCCTCAGATGCACAACACTGTTTCCCAGATTTTCCAATATTGTACACTCAAAGTAGGGTTCGAGAATTTGTCTAGTGAACAAAGTTGCAATAGGCAAAACTTCAGCTGGCGCCTTAATAGCAGCCTTTGCAGACTTGACTGAAAAAACGCCCTTGCTATCCAAATCCCAGATTTTGTAATCATCCCCACCAGCAATAAGCGGTAAATTTTCAACATCAATATTACAACGAATCATCAAATCCCTCAAGCGAGGAGGGATGGCCCAAGCACCATCAACAATAATATCACTCACCTTTGCCGTGAAATCATTTGGCCCTTTGGAAAAAATTCCAAGCCGCTTCGCAATTGAAAATCCCCACACCAATTATCAAAAAATAAGGAAGTATTAGCACCATTACCTATAATCGATCGAGTGTTGATAGGTGTAGAATACACCGTAATTACTATCTAGTAGTTACGCTTTCTTTGCTATTTTTCTTGTGAATTATGTATTTTACGTGTGTTTTTGAGTTATTAGGTACTGGAGTCGCCTGAGAGGAAAAGAAGCGGAAATCATCCCAATTGGAGCAAAAGGGCAAAATTGTCATTTCGTGGGCAAACACTATTTGAGGTGACCAAAGGTTAAGGGGCTGCTAGCTCTAGTTCAAAGGAGAGCTAATGGGTTTGTCATCGTGGTAGCCCGCATCCATCGATCCGGGTGCTGCATCAACTTTCATTCTTACCAAAACCTTGGGTCGAGACTCTCGAGAGTTATTTCTCTCAATCATTCACTTTCTTTCCTTCGCGCCCGACGCCGAGAAAGCCATGGCTGCTTCTTCTTTGTAATATTATTCGAGAGACGATTAGGGGAGCAAAATTTGCTAATAATACCAGATCAATGAAAAGGAGAAGATGATGGTGATGTTATTGTTGGTCTCAGGAAGAACAGGAAATCGTGTCACCGAGATGAGCAAAAGGGGATCTGAGATTTACATGAAATTGAAGATGGGTTTGAATCTAATCTCAAGACGGAGGTGAAATTGTCTTTGGTGGTGGTTATAATGGCTGAGCAAACAGGGAAAGAACATGGAGAAATTAGGGTTTCAAAGAAAGGAATTGAAGACATCAGTGGTGGTGTTTGTGTTGGAATCAGGGAAGATTAGGTTTTCTGAAGCTGCAAATCGAGAGATGAGTAGATTGAAATGATGATTGAGGTTTAGGATACGATGCCGTTTGGTAGATGGGTGTTAGCCATGGATTCATACGGTTCGGTTGTTGCTTACATTAATTTGAGAAGAAGAATGAAATTGCAATGGAAGGTAAATGGAGGATTCGAATCAAATCGGGGAAGAACATCAGGGCTCTTTGTTGTTGAAGTCCGAATGTGATATTGAGTGAGATTTGGCTGGATCTTTGAATTGTGTTAGCTATGTGCAGGTTGCACTAATGGGTTGTGGTGATGTGTTGCCATAGATAACAAGGAATGACAAGTGATTGTAGTGATGTGAATTGGAGTTGTCATGGGTTGGAATTGAAGGTGCAGCTACAGATGATACTTATGCAGTTGAGTACAGAGTTGGCAGGTGCTATGCTTAGCAGCTGAATTGTCTGGGTATAGGCTGCAGTGGATGTTGCAGGTGAGATTATAGAGCTGTTGAAGTCTGGCAAACTTCAATTGATGAAGTCAAGCCATGGTGCAAACAGGTGTTGCGAGAATTACAGTGCGAGACGGGTAATGGATGGAAGAGTTGAGGTTGGTGGTGTTTGAATGAATTGAACTGATCGAGATAATGAAGTTTGCTCTTTGTGGTGAAGGTTCTGAGGGGTTTGATAAATTACGGTGGTTGATTGCAAGGTAGTCATGGAGTTAGCTTGGAGAACTTAACACGATGCGGCTAAGTCGTAATGGAATTGAACTCGAGATGGTGCTATAGCTAAAGGTGGTAATGGCTGTGGATAGATTTAACTGAGGCAGAGGCTGGTGATGATACAGTGAAGATTGCAATGGTCCATGGCAGAGCTGGATTATTATGGCTTGAGAAGTTGCAGCATAGAAGGAAGTGTTTGCGAGGAAGAGCGGAGTTGAAGCGAGGTGTATTGATTTCGGGTGTTGGTTGCCCCGA
Organism: Papaver armeniacum; assembly: GCA_023531295.1. Lineage (NCBI taxonomy): Eukaryota > Viridiplantae > Streptophyta > Magnoliopsida > Ranunculales > Papaveraceae > Papaver > Papaver armeniacum. The sequence continues at coordinate 751,243 of JAJJWW010008178.1, forward strand.
TAAGGGAAAGTGAGACTCGAGTCGGTGTTGAGTTCATGGAGCAATTTGGGATTTGAGTTGCAGGCATGGAGTGAAGAAGCTACAGTTGTGTGCAGTGAAGTGTATGGATTGTGTTGGTGCTGAGGCAAATGAACTGAAATGGTGTTGTGTGGTGTTGCTGCCAGTGAGATGATGGTGCATTACAGGTTATGCACTGAGGTTATAGGGAAGGCAGCCATCATGGCTGAAGCACAATGATTGTGCTCTGAGCTCAGCCAATGCAAGCTGGCTCAGGCCAAGGTCACTCGGCTTTCAGTGAATCGACTAAGTCTAACTCAAACCCGACTGGTTCTCCACGACTCGGTGCTTGACCGAGTTGACCCGCCGGTGACTAGTTGACCGATCCGACCGTTGCCGGTGGCCAAGGCGGACTTTGCCGGTCACACCGAGATGTTTTCCGGTGACCTTTCCGGCCAAGTTCCGGCCACAATACCATATTTCCGGCGACCACTTTTGGGACATATTTTCTACATGGGTTTCTCCTTCTTATGGGCTTGGTGGATTCTCATCTAATGGACTTTGAAGACTAGACCTAATTTTAGAAGTTGGAGAAAAGTTATAAAAGGAAGGTCTTCTACAACTTATGGGATATCTTTTTCTTGGAATTTTTGAGGGCCGTTTTTGTTTACGCTTCTAGGGTTTGCTTTTGTTCTTCTTCTTCATTATTTTATTATTGAATATTGATTATGATGAACTCCATAGCTATGAGTAGCTAAACATCTTATTGGTTATGGGATAAAAGTTGATTTCTCAACATGCTTTTGATTCAATGAATTAGTTTTGTCTCGAGTAATTATTGTTTGTGATTCACAATTAATAGTGTTATAAGATTTGTGTTCATCTCTAGAGCTATATTAGGGTTTTCAATACGGAAAAGTTGTTTATCCCTGATTCTAAGTAGCATAATTATGGTTAGTGCTTGTAGTGATATATCCTACTAGTCACAAGTGAATCATAACTTTTGTTAAAACGTTTAGTGCTTTTACACATTCGTTTGCATTGATGAGTCTTATTCCATAAAACTTAATGCTTTTAGGGAGTTAAACTTAATTGTGCTTTTACACTTTAGGTTGCTTTCTACGAAGAATTCACATATGCATCTTTTAATGTGGTTGTGATGAAAACAGGGAATTAGCGGGTTATACTTGCGATCAAGGTATCCTAGGACTTTTAATAAATACGAGATTAAAATACCAATTCTAATCATTGATGATAATACATGTTTGTGATTGATACTATCCCGTGACCAATATCTTCTCCTTATTGATAATTCGAATTACTTACTTTGTTTTCAATTACTTTTATTTGCTTAGATACAACAAACATTCCAAGTGGTTACTTAGAAACTAAAATTTTATAACAACGAAAGCCTCTCTGTGGATACGAACTCTTTCTTATCGCATACTATATTTATATCTAGTTGATTGAGAAAGTGAAATTATATTTGACGGATTGACAACCGACCAAATTTTTGGCGCCGTTCCGGGAGGCATACGGCTTGTTATTAAGTTTTTAGTTTCTTTTTACAATTTCTCGCTTTTATCTTTGCTTTTCGGTTCTTGTCTTGTTTCTCACTTGTTTGCGAGAATTGTTTGCAGTACCTAATCTCGGCTTCTAAGGATTGGAATTATCCAAGGTGCGGGATAGCTACTCGAAAAGGCACAATACTCCAACCAAGTCAAGACACAACGGACGAGCACGAGTTGGAAGTAGGAGAAGAGATTTTCCAACAACAAGAAGAAGGAAAAGAGGTTCCATTCGTAGAGGAACCACACGTGGAAGAAGAAGAAGCAATGGGTGATGCAAATCGTTCACTCAAGGACTTAGCTTCTCATAGGCTTGATACACAACGGGGGTGTATTCAAACGAACTCTACTTTTGAGATAAAGCCGGGGTTGCTTAGAGAATTACCAAAATTCCATGGCATGGTGAATGAAGACCCAAACAAACATCTTTTGGACTTCCAAACTATTGTCACGGCTATGCTTCCAGCAAATGTTGAGGCGGATGGTGCAATGTTGAAAGTTTTCCGTTTCTCTTTAATGGATAGTGCTAAGGATTGGTTGTACTATTTACCTCCGGAAGTGTCACAACATGGAATGGGTTGAAGAAACTCTTTTTGGAGAGATATTTTCCTGCATCCAAGGCTACTCAAATTCGTAAAGAAATTTGTGGGATGAAGCAAAATGTGGGAGAATCCTTATATGAATGTTGGGAACGATACAAGAGATTGGTTGCAAGCTGCCCTCACCACCAATTTAGTGACGCTATGATCATCCAATACTTCTATGAAGGACTCCAATCAAGTGATAGGAATCTTATTGACGCTGCGGGTGGTGGTGCACTAGTTAGCAAGACGGTGGCACAAGCTAGAGAGTTGATTGAAAACATGGAAGCGAACTCACAACAATTCTTAAGTCGTGGTTCGGATGTGATTCTAAGAAGGGTGAGTGAAGTGAGCGAGGTGGAGGAACTTCGTCAACAAATGGGTAACATGACAGCAATGTTGCAACAAGTTACATCCGCGGTTATACCAAATTCTCCTCAATCTTATGAAGACGAGCAAGCTAATGCGATCTTTCCAAATCAACCAAGACGGTATGATCCCTACTCAAACACTTACAATCCGGGATGGAGAGATCACCCCAATTTTAGCTATGCTAACAAGCAAGGTGCTATTCAACAACCTACTTTCAACCGTCCGAGTGGATTTCAACCACAACAACAACAATTTCAGCAACCTCAAGCACAACAATCAATGCAAAGTCAAGGTACTGATATTGATTCAAAGCTTCAAACAATGATGCAAGGCATTTCCACCATGTTCAAAGAAAGTCAACAAGAAACTAAGAGTGCTATTAAGGAGTTGCAAACACAAATGGGCTCCATGGCTATTGAGTTGAACCAATTGAAGGCGCAAAATAGTGGGAAACTCCCTTCTCAACCTATTAACCCAAAAGAGGGTGTCAATGCTATTACGTTGAGAAGTGGTACACAACTTGTGCAACCCGAAGTTGCTGATTCGGGCAAGGTGGAGACACCAAAGGAACCTGTTTTGGAGGAGAAGAATGAGGATTCTCCCCAAACTTCTGAGGTACCTATTTCTAACGCTAAAACTCCGGTTTCTACTTATGTTCCTCCTTTACCTTTTCCTCGCAGATTTGCAAGTTCTAAGAAGGCGGAACTAGAAAATGAGATTTTAGACGTTCTAAAGAAGATCCATGTGAACATACCACTCATTGATGCTATCAAGCAAGTTCCAAAGTATGCAAAGGTGTTGAAGGACTTGTGTACCAACAAACAAAGACTCAAAGGTAATGAAGTGCTTAGTGTGGGGGAGAATGCTTCGGCAATCTTACAACACAAACTCCCACTTAAGTGCAAGGATCCCGTAGTTTTGACATTCCGTCACAATTGGTAACACTACATTTAACAAAGCTATGTTGGATTTAGGTGCATCCGTTAATGTTATGCCTGCGTCAATGTATAATTCACTTGATCTTGGTCCTCTTAAAAAGGTGAAATTGTATTGCAATTAGCCGATCGCTCTAATGTCTACCCAATGGGTATTGTTGAGGATGTTCTTGTGCAGGTTAATCAACTTGTATTTCCAGCTGACTTTTGTGTGTTAGAGATGGATGAAGGTTCACCGGACTCGTCTCTTCCATTGCTACTTGGGCGTCCCTTCATGAAAACGGCGAAAACCATAATTGATGTGGATAAGGGAACGTTGACCATGGAGTTTGATGGAGAAACAATACGTTTCAACATTTTCGAGACGATGAGATATCCTAGTGATGTCCACTCTTGTTTCTCCATTGATGTGATGGATACATTGGCACAACAAATGTTTGAATTAAACGGTGATGATGCTTTGGAAACCGTGTTAACTACATCCATGGATAATGGTGTAGAGTGTGGTAATGAAGTCAAGGAAGCCCTTGGTGATCTTAATTCACTCCAAGGATGCCCGGAAACTCATAATATCTCTTTTATTTCTTTACCATGTAGTGATGAAAAGCTTGTACCTTCAATTGTTAAATCTCCAAAGTTAGAATTGAAACCTCTTCCACCACCTTAAGTACTTGTACTTGGGTGATAATGAAGAGTTACCTGTGATTGTTTCTAATAAGCTTAATGATTTACAGGAGCAAAAACTACTAAGGGTGCTAAGGAAGTACAAGACGGCCATAGGATGGACAATCGCCGATATCAAGGGTATAAGCCTGCTTGTTTGTATGCACAAAATTCGTTTGGAGGATGATGCAAAGCCTAAAAGGGACGTGCAACGTCGTTTGAATCCTCCCATGATGGAAGTTGTGAAAAAGGAGATACTCAAGCTTTTGGAAGTGGGTGTTATCTACCCCATATCCGATAGCAAGTGGGTAAGCCGGTACAAGTAGTACCAAAGAAATCAGTGTGTGACAAGTGGTGGAGAATGATAAGAATGAACTTGTCCCAACTCGTGTGCAAACCGGTTGGAGGGTTTGTATTGATTATAGAAAATTGAATGCCACCACTAGAAAAGATCAATTTCCTTTACTTTTTATTGATCAAATGCTTGAACGTTTAGCTGGACACTCTTACTATTGCTTTCTTGATGGCTATTCAAAGTTATAATCAGATTGTGATAGCACCGGAGGACCAAGAGAAAACCACTTTCACTTGTCCTTTCGGTACTTTTGCTTATAGAAGGATGCCTTTTGTCTTATGCAATGCTCCAGCTACCTTTCAAAGGTGTATGGTAAGTATCTTTTCGGAATATGTTGAAAACATAATCGAAGTGTTCATGGACGACTTTAGTGTCTTTGGTGATTCGTTTGACCTTTGCTTGAAAAATTTGTCTCTAATCCTTGAACGATGTGTTGAACAAATCTTGTGCTAAATTGGGAGAAGTGCCATTTCATGGTAACTCATGGCATAGTTTTAGGCCATATAATATCTTCTAAAGGCTTGGAAGTTGATAAATCTAAGATAGACCTTATTCAGTGCTCTAACCCCTCCCACTACGGTGAGGGAGATACGTTCTTTTCTTGGTCATGCAGGTTTTTATCGTAGGTTCATCAAGGATTTTTCCAAGATAGCATCACCACTTTGTAGCTTATTGCAAAAAGATGTGGTTTTTAACTTTGATGAGAAATGTATGGCGGCATTCAATCGTTTGAAAGAACTTTTGATTTCAGCCCCTATCATTAAACCACCGGATTGGAGTAAGCCGTTTGAACTCATGTGTGATGCTAGTGATTATGCGGTTGGTGTAGTGCTTGGGCAACGTGTGGGGAAGCTTCCTCATGCTATTTATTATGCTTCTAGAATGTTAAATGAGGCTCAACAAAACTACATAACCACTGAAAAGGAGTTATTAGCCATTGTTTTTGCTTTAGAAAAGTTTCGCTCTTATCTAATTGGTACAAAAGTTGTTGTCTTTTCTGATCATGCAGCACTTAGATACTTGCTTACAAAGAAAGAGGTTAAACCGAGGCTCATACGATGGATATTACTCTTGCAAGAGTTTGATATTGAAATCAAAGACAAGAAAGGAATTGAGAACACCGTTGCGGATCATTTGAGCCGACTTGCTGTGGACAAGGAGATTATCCCGTTGCGTGAAAGTTTCCCGGATGAGCAACTTTTCTCAATTGCCTTTGGAGAACCATGGTATGCCGACATTGTCAATTACTTAGTTTCTAAACAAATCCCAAAGAACTTGTCTCGTCTTTGAGAGGGACAAACTTAAGAGGTTAGGGAACCAATACATATGGGATGATCCATACTTATGGAAACATGGTAGTGACCAAGTAATACGAAGGTGCGTGCCCGATTCCCGAATTTAATTCTATCTTGTCTTTTTGTCACTCTTATGCTTGCGGAGGACATTTTGGGAGTAAGAGAACCGCGCACAAGGTACTTGAAAGTGGTTTTTATTGGCCAACTTTGTTTAAGGATGCACATATATTTTGTACAACTTGTGATAGGTGCCAAAGAACCTAGCAATCTAGGTGCCCGAAATCAAATGCCACAAACTTTTATTCAATTTATTGAAGTTTTTGATGTATGGGGTATTGATTTTATGGGGCCTTTGTCAACTCCCATGGGAATTTTTATATCTTACTTGCGGTTGATTATGTCTCGAAATGGGTGGAAGCTAAAGCCACCCCAACTAATGATTCTAAAGTGGTTTCAGATTTTGTGCAAGCTCACATTTTTGCAAGGTTTGGAATTCCAAGAGCCATAATTAGCGATGGGGGTTCTCACTTCAAAAAAAGGATTTTACAAAGCTTGTTGACGAAGTACAATGTGTCGCATAAGATTGCAACACCTTATAATCCACAAACCAATGGACAAGCCGAGGTGTCTAATCGGGAGGTGAAATCTATTTTAGAAAAGACGGTGAACCCAACAAGGAAAGATTGGAGCATGCGACTTAATGATGCTTTGTGGGCGTATAGAACCGCATATAAAAACACCTATTGGGATGTCTCCTTTTAGGCTTGTGTATGGTAAACCTTGTCACTTACCCGTGGAAATTGAGCATAAGGCGTTTTGGGCTATTAAACAATGCAACATGGAGATGGATGGGGCTGGAAAGCAAAGGAAGTTACAACTCCAAGAGCTAGAGGAGCTTCGCAATGATGCATTTGAAAGCTCACGATTTACAAAGAAAAGACGAAAGCATTCCATGATAACATGATTTCTAGAAAACAATTTTGCATTGGGCGAGAAAGTGCTTTTGTTTAATTCTCGCTTGCAATTATTTAGGGTAAATTAAGGTCACGATGGATCGGACCTTTTATTGTTACTAATGTGTTTTCTCATGGTGTGGTGGAAATTCGTAGCATAGCTACGGGGAAAGAACTTAAAGTTAATGGGCACCGGTTGAAACCATATTATGAGAATTTCACTTCGACGTGGTGGAAGGAGTTAACTTTGTGGATGTGCTCCCTCCGGGAGGAGTCATAGAAAGCAAGGAGATAGTCGGGTGACGACTTTAAACCAAGCGCTAATTGGGAGGCAACCCAAAGGATGAGTATTTCTTGTCTTGTATTTATTTCTTTTCTTGTTTTTAGTTTTTCTTGTTTTGTTTTCTTTATTTTTTATAATTTCTTATTAGGATTTCCCACCTTGACTTACTTTGATTTATTCAATTTACATTGAGGACAATGTAAAGTTTAAGTGTGGGGGAGTGGTTTATGTTGTAATTTTTTGCAATTTTTCAACTTTTTTGTGAACTAGTGAATAAGGAAACTCCAACTTATGGTTAGTTTAGAGTCACATAGTATACATGTTGCTAAGATTACATCGAGAATCTCACACTAGTGACGAACTTAGAGATGACAGAGAACATGATCGGGTTTCTTAATTGTATGAGAGTTAAAGTTGGATTTAACCATGCCGGTGGCAAATAAGGTGCGATCGAATTCGGTATTAGAACGGTGATCCCCTATAGTGGAGACTACCCAAGTTACATAATGTGAGGCACCAACCTTCAATTCTTTGTACCTGTCTAAATTTGTGCTTTTAGAGTGTGTGTCACCGTACGTAAATTCAGAGGCGGTAATGGTGAGCTGTCCAACTTCCCACCATAGAAGCACTATTTTGATCTCTTGAGTGCTATTTTTATCAACCATGTTGGTGACATCGAATTGCTAACTTACATACCACTTGTGATCTTGTTCGCAGTTAGCACCATCCACCTTATCTCTCTCTACACCAACAGGTCCATAGAAACACCATCATCATCAACAAGAGGAGCATCACAAATTCGAAGGAAAGTTGAACACGTTCGAGGTTTACGAGCAACAGTACAAAAATGGGCAGATTTCAGATTTGAGTAAGCAACAAAACAAGGGGGCAGAATTTTTATAAGTTGAAGACTATAGTACAAGAGCGGAAATTATTAAGGATGAGAATTCGAGAAGTCTATGATATCAAGACATATAAGTTGTGAAGATTCAAGCGGTAAAGTACTTACACCATGGCATTGTACTTACAATTTTTTTTATTTTATTCGTATTTTACTTTCTCTTGTCTCAAAAAAAAAAAAAAAAAATAAAAAAAAAAAAAAAAAAAAAAAAAAAAAAAAAAAGAGACAAGAGAAAATGTTTAGGTTTGTTAATAGTTTTTATTATTTTGTTTTATATTTTTATTTTGTATTTGTTTTATTTCTTATTCAAAAAAAAATGAAAAAAAAAATAAAAATAAAAAAAAAGAAGAAGAAAGAAAGAAAAAATAAAAAAAAAATTTATTTTGGGTTTGTATAGTTTGTTTTTAGTTTTGTATTCTTTCAATAAAGCCTATGGAAAGAAGGAATATCTATAATGAAGTTTCAAGCGACAAGGAATTTGAGGTAAAGAATCATATTGTCGAGATTCTACGAAGTTCGAGAGTTATCATCAAGAGTTGAAGACCGAAGACGAAGATGAAGACACCGATAGAAGACCGAAGACCGAAGACGTTTCTAGCTGCACGCCGAACGGATACGAGGTAAGTAAGCATATTCCCACCTTCGTTAAATGGTTGATTTCCTTTCGAAGAGATCGTTCAGAAAAATGGGTTTTCAAAAATATATAAAAGATGTGGGTTTTCAAAATATTTCGGAGGGTTAAGCCTTCATACCATTCAACGTGTCTCAGGATTCTCTCTTCATTCCAACCTGGACACATGTGTGACCCATAAAGAGCTGTTTATTATTGAGCGCAATATCATAAAACCCTTTCTTGTGAGGCAGAGCCGAGACTTTTGATCACTCTGAACCCGAATTTATGTCGAGAAGGGATGGTTATCTCCCTCTCAACTTTTAAGAATGAGATTGTGTTCATTTATGTGTCTAACTTCTTATGACTAGTGTGCAATTTCTATGTCTTCTTAGCGCGTTGGATATTATCCTTTACGGAGAACTAGTAAGTTGGAAAAATAGGTTTTGTGGGTAAATCTCTAGTAAACCCTCACGAGACTATAACTCGTCCACTAGGGACACCTAGGGGTTTAAAGGCTTGTAATTTATGCTAAAAGTGACCGTAGCCTCGACGACACGGAGTTGTTGTATTTTATTGTTTTGTTTGATTTGCTCGAGGACTAGCAAAGTCTAAGTGTGGGGGAATCGATAGGTGGTGTAGAATACACCGTAATTACTATCTAGTAGTTACGCTTTCTTTGCTATTTTTCTTGTGAATTATGTATTTTACGTGTGTTTTTGAGTTATTAGGTACTCTGGAGTCGCACGAGAGAGGAAAAGAAAGCGGAAATCATCCCAATTGGAGCAAAAGGGCAAAATTGTCATTTCGTGGGCAAACACTATTTGAGTGACCAAAGGTTAAGGGGCTGCTAGCTCTAGTTCAAAGGAGAGCTAATGAATTTTGTCATCGGGTAGCCCGCATCCATCCGTCGGGTGCCTGCATCAACTTTCATTCTTACCAAAACCTTGGGTCGAGACTCTCGAGAGTTATTTCTCTCAATTATTAAATTTCTTTCCTTCTGCCCGACGCCGAGAAAGCCATGGCTGCTGCTGCTGCTGTAATATTATTCGGAGACGATTAGGGAGCAAACGTCGCTAATAATACGGATCAATGAAAAGGAGAAGATGATGGTGATGTTATTGTTGGTCTCGGGAAGAACAGAAATCGTGTCATAGAGATGAGCAAAAGGGGATCCGAGATTTACATGAAATTGAAGATGGGTTTGAATCTAATCTCAAGACGGAGGTGAAATTGTCTTTGGTGGTGGTTATAATGGTGAGCAAACAGGGAAAGAACATGGAGAAATTAGGGTTTCAAAGAAAGGAATCAAGACATCAGTGATGGTGTTTGTGTTGGAATCAGGGAAGATTAGGTTTTCTGAAGCTGCAAATCGAGAGATGAGTAGATTGAAATGATGATTGAGGTTTAGGATATCTTCGATGCCGTTTGGTAGATGGGTGTTAGCCATGGATTCATCTGTTCAGTTGTTTGCTTACATTAATCGAGAAGAAGAATGAAATTTCAATGGAAGGTAAATGGAGGATTCGAATCAAATCGGGAAGAACATCGGGGCTGCTTGTTGTTGAAGTCCGTAATGTGATATTGAGTGAGATTTGGCTCGGATATCCGAATGTTAGCTATGTGCAGGTTGCACTAATGGGTTGTGGTGATGTGTTGCCACGCAGATAACGAGGAATGACAAGTGATGGTAGTGATGTGAATTGGAGTTGTCATGGGTTGGAATTGAAGGTGCAGCTACAGATGATACTTATGCAGTTGAGTACAGAGTTGGCAGGTGCTATGCTTAGCGACTGAATTGTTCCAGGTATAGTGCAGTGGATGTTGCAGTGAGATTATAGAGTTTGTTGAAGTCTGGCAAACTTCAATTGATGAAGTCAAGCCATGGTGCAAACAGGTGTTACTGAGAATTACAGGTGCAGACAGGTAATGGATGGAAGAGTTGAGGTTGGTGGTGTTTGAATGAATTGAACTGGTCAGATAATGAAGTTTGCTACTGTGGTGAAGGTTACAGGGTTTTATAAATTCTGGTGGTTGATTGCAAGGTAGTCATGGAGTTAGCTTGGAGAACTTAACTTGATGCGGCTAAGTCTGTAATGGAATTGAACTCAGAGATGGTGCTATAGCTAAAGGTGGTAATGGCTGTGGATAGATTTAACTGAGGCAGAGGCTGGTGCTGATACAGTGAAGATTGCAATGGTCCATGGCAGAGCTGGATTATTATGGCTTGAGAAGTTGCAGCATAGAAGGAAGTGTTTAACAGAAGAGCGAGTTGAAGCGAGGTGTATTGATTTCAGGTGTTGGTTGCCTACGATAAGGAAAGTGAGACTCGAGTCGGTGTTGAGTTCATGGAGCAGCTGGGATTTGAGTTGCAGGCATGGAGTGAAGAAGCTACAGTTGTGTGCAGTGAAGTGTATGGATTGTGTTGGTGCTGAGGCAAATGAACTGAAATGGTGCTGTGTGGTGTTGCTGCCAGTGAGATGATGGTGCATTACAGGTTATGCAATCGAGGTTACGGGGAAGGCGGCCATCATGGTCAAGCACAATGATTGTGCTCTGAGCTCGCCAATGCAATCGCTCAGCCAAGGTCACTCAGCTCAGCTGAGTCTGACTAGGGTCTAACTCAAACCTGACTGGTTCTCCCTGACTCTCCCTGACTCGGTGCTTGACCGAGTTGACCCGCCGAGCTGACTAGTTGACCGATCCGACCCGTTGACCGGGCGGACTTTGCCGGTCACCGAGATGTTTTCCGCGACCTTTCCGGCCAAGTTAGGTCACAATACCGCATTTCCGGCGACCACTTTTGGGACATATTTTCTACATGGGTTTCTCCTTCTTATGGGCTTGGTGGATTCTCATCTAATGGACTTTGAAGACTAGACCTAATTTTAGAAGTTGGAGAAAAGTTATAAAAGGGAAGGTCTTCTACAACTTATGGGATATCTTTTTCTTGGAATTTTTGAGGGCCGTTTTTGTTTACGCTTCTAGGGTTTGCTTTTGTTCTTCTTCTTCATTATTTTATTATTGAATATTGATTATGATGAACTCCATAGCTATGAGTAGCTAAACATCTTATTGGTTATGGGATAAAAGTTGATTTCTCAACATGCTTTTGATTCAATGAATTAGTTTTGTCTCAGTAATTATTGTTTGTGATTCACAATTAATAGTGTTATAAGATTTGTGTTCATCTCTAGAGCTATATTAGGGTTTTCAATACGGAAAAGTTGTTTATCCCTGATTCTAAGTAGCATAATTGTGGTTAGTGCTTGTAGTGATATATCCTACTAGTCACAAGTGAATCATAACTTTTGTTAAAACGTTTAGTGCTTTTACACATTCGTTTGCATTGATGAGTCTTATTCCATAAAACTTAATGCTTTTAGGAGTTAAACTTAATTGTGCTTTTACACTTTAGGTTGCTTTCTACGAAGAATTCACATATGCATCTTTTAATGTGGTTGTGATGAAAACAGGGAATTAGCGGGTTATACTTGCGATCAAGGTATCCTAGGACTTTTAATAAATACGAGATTAAAATACCAATTCTAATCATTGATGATAATACATGTTTGTGATTGATACTATCCCGTGACCAATATCTTCTCCTTATTGATAATTCGAATTACTTACTTTGTTTTCAATTACTTTTATTTGCTTAGATACAACAAACATTCCCCGTGGTTACTTAGAAACTAAAATTTTATAACAACGAAAGCCTCTCTGTGGATACGAACTCTTTCTTATCGCATACTATATTTATATCTAGTTGATTGAGAAAGTGAAATTATATTTGACGGATTGACAACCGACCAAATTTTGGCGCCGGGGAGGCATACGGCTTGTTATTAAGTTTTTAGTTTCTTTTTACAATTTCTGCTTTTATCTTTGCTTTTCGGTTCTTGTCTTGTTTCTCACTTGTTTGCGAGAATTGTTTGCAGGTACCTAATCTCTGGCTTCTAAGGATTGGAATTATCCAAGGTGCGGGATAGCTACTCGACGCGGCACAATACTCCAACCAAGTCAAGACACAACGGACGAGCACGAGTTGGAAGTAGGAGAAGAGATTTTCCAACAACAAGAAGAAGGAAAAGAGGTTCCATTCGTAGAGGAACCACACGTGGAAGAAGAAGAAGCAATGGGTGATGCAAATCGTTCACTCAAGGACTTAGCTTCTCATAGGCTTGATACACAACAGGGGTGTATTCAAACGAACTCTACTTTTGAGATAAAGCCGGGGTTGCTTAGAGAATTACCAAAATTCCATGGCATGGTGAATGAAGACCCAAACAAACATCTTTTGGACTTCCAAACTATTGTCACGGCTATGCTTCCAGCAAATGTTGAGGCGGATGGTGCAATGTTGAAAGTTTTCCGTTTCTCTTTAATGGATAGTGCTAAGGATTGGTTGTACTATTTACCTCCCGGAAGTGTCACAACATGGAATGGGTTGAAGAAACTCTTTTTGGAGAGATATTTTCCTGCATCCAAGGCTACTCAAATTCGTAAAGAAATTTGTGGGATGAAGCAAAATGTGGGAGAATCCTTATATGAATGTTGGGAACGATACAAGAGATTGGTTGCAAGCTGCCCTCACCACCAATTTAGTGACGCTATGATCATCCAATACTTCTATGAAGGACTCCAATCAAGTGATAGGAATCTTATTGACGCTGCGGGTGGTGGTGCACTAGTTAGCAAGACGGTGGCACAAGCTAGAGAGTTGATTGAAAACATGGCAGCGAACTCACAACAATTCTTAAGTCGTGGTTCGGATGTGATTCTAAGAAGGGTGAGTGAAGTGAGCGAGGTGGAGGAACTTCGTCAACAAATGGGTAACATGACAGCAATGTTGCAACAAGTTACATCCGCGGTTATACCAAATTCTCCTCAATCTTATGAAGACGAGCAAGCTAATGCGATCTTTCCAAATCAACCAAGACGGTATGATCCCTACTCAAACACTTACAATCCGGGATGGAGAGATCACCCCAATTTTAGCTATGCTAACAAGCAAGGTGCTATTCAACAACCTACTTTCAACCGTCCGAGTGGATTTCAACCACAACAACAACAATTTCAAAGAACCTCAAGCACAACAATCAATGCAAAGTCAAGGTGCTGATATTGATTCAAAGCTTCAAACAATGATGCAAGGCATTTCCACCATGTTCAAAGAAAGTCAACAAGAAACTAAGAGTGCTATTAAGGAGTTGCAAACACAAATGGGCTCCATGGCTATTGAGTTGAACCAATTGAAGGCGCAAAATAGTGGGAAACTCCCTTCTCAACCTATTAACCCAAAAGAGGGTGTCAATGCTATTACGTTGAGAAGTGGTACACAACTTGTGCAACCCGAAGTTGCTGATTCGGGCAAGGTGGAGACACCAAAGGAACTGTTTTGGAGGAGAAGAATGAGGATTCTCCCCAAACTTCGAGGTACCTATTTCTAACGCTAAAACTCCGGTTTCTACTTATGTTCCTCCTTTACCTTTTCCTCGCAGATTTGCAAGTTCTAAGAAGGCGGAACTAGAAAATGAGATTTTAGACGTTCTAAAGAAGATCCATGTGAACATACCACTCATTGATGCTATCAAGCAAGTTCCAAAGTATGCAAAGGTGTTGAAGGACTTGTGTACCAACAAACAAAGACTCAAAGGTAATGAAGTGCTTAGTGTGGGGGAGAATGCTTCGGCAATCTTACAACACAAACTCCCACTTAAGTGCAAGGATCCCGGTAGTTTTGACATTCCCGTCACAATTGGTAACACTACATTTAACAAAGCTATGTTGGATTTAGGTGCATCCGTTAATGTTATGCTGCGCCAATGTATAATTCACTTGATCTTGGTCCTCTTAAAAAGGCTGAAATTGTATTGCAATTAGCCGATCGCTCTAATGTCTACCCAATGGGTATTGTTGAGGATGTTCTTGTGCAGGTTAATCAACTTGTATTTCCAGCTGACTTTTGTGTGTTAGAGATGGATGAAGGTTCACCGGACTCGTCTCTTCCATTGCTACTTGGGCGTCCCTTCATGAAAACGGCGAAAACCATAATTGATGTGGATAAGGGAACGTTGACCATGGAGTTTGATGGAGAAACAATACGTTTCAACATTTTCGAGACGATGAGATATCCTAGTGATGTCCACTCTTGTTTCTCCATTGATGTGATGGATACATTGGCACAACAAATGTTTGAATTAAACGGTGATGATGCTTTGGAAACCGTGTTAACTACATCCATGGATAATGGTGTAGAGTGTGGTAATGAAGTCAAGGAAGCCCTTGGTGATCTTAATTCACTCCAAGGATGCCCGGAAACTCATAATATCTCTTTTATTTCTTTACCATGTAGTGATGAAAAGCTTGTACCTTCAATTGTTAAATCTCCAAAGTTAGAATTGAAACCTCTTCCCGACCACCTTAAGTACTTGTACTTGGGTGATAATGAAGAGTTACCTGTGATTGTTTCTAATAAGCTTAATGATTTACAGGAGCAAAAACTACTAAGGGTGCTAAGGAAGTACAAGACGGCCATAGGATGGACAATCGCCGATATCAAGGGTATAAGCCCTGCTGTTTGTATGCACAAAATTCGTTTGGAGGATGATGCAAAGCCTAAAAGGGACGTGCAACGTCGTTTGAATCCTCCCATGATGGAAGTTGTGAAAAGGAGATACTCAAGCTTTTGGAAGTGGGTGTTATCTACCCCATATCCGATAGCAAGTGGGTAAGCCCAGTACAAGTAGTACCAAAGAAATCAGGTGTGACAGTGGTGGAGAATGATAAGAATGAACTTGTCCCAACTCGTGTGCAAACCGGTTGGAGGGTTTGTATTGATTATAGAAAATTGAATGCCACCACTAGAAAAGATCAATTTCCTTTACTTTTTATTGATCAAATGCTTGAACGTTTAGCTGGACACTCTTACTATTGCTTTCTTGATGGCTATTCAGGTTATAATCAGATTGTGATAGCTTAGGAGGACCAAGAGAAAACCACTTTCACTTGTCCTTTCGGTACTTTTGCTTATAGAAGGATGCCTTTTGTCTTATGCAATGCTCCAGCTACCTTTCAAAGGTGTATGGTAAGTATCTTTTCGGAATATGTTGAAAACATAATCGAAGTGTTCATGGACGACTTTAGTGTCTTTGGTGATTCGTTTGACCTTTGCTTGAAAAATTTGTCTCTAATCCTTGAACGATGTGTTGAACAAATCTTGTGCTAAATTGGGAGAAGTGCCATTTCATGGTAACTCATGGCATAGTTTTAGGCCATATAATATCTTCTAAAGGCTTGGAAGTTGATAAATCTAAGATAGACCTTATTCGTGCTCTAACCCCTCCCACTACGGTGAGGGAGATACGTTTTTTTCTTGGTCATGCAGGTTTTTATCGTAGGTTCATCAAGGATTTTTCCAAGATAGCATCACCACTTTGTAGCTTATTGCAAAAAGATGTGGTTTTTAACTTCGATGAGAAATGTATGGCGGCATTCAATCGTTTGAAAGAACTTTTGATTTCAGCCCCTATCATTAAACCACCGGATTGGAGTAAGCCGTTTGAACTCATGTGTGATGCTAGTGATTATGCGGTTGGTGCTGTGCTTGGGCAACGTGTGGGGAAGCTTCCTCATGCTATTTATTATGCTTCTAGAATGTTAAATGAGGCTCAACAAAACTACATAACCACTGAAAAGGAGTTATTAGCCATTGTTTTTGCTTTAGAAAAGTTTCGCTCTTATCTAATTGGTACAAAAGTTGTTGTCTTTTCCGATCATGCAAGCACTTAGATACTTGCTTACAAAGAAAGAGGCGAAACCGAGGCTCATACGATGGATATTACTCTTGCAAGAGTTTGATATTGAAATCAAAGACAAGAAAGGAATTGAGAACACCGTTGCGGATCATTTGAGCCGACTTGTCTTTGTGGACAAGGAGATTATCCCGTTGCGTGAAAGTTTCCCGGATGAGCAACTTTTCTCAATTGCCTTTGGAGAACCATGGTATGCCGACATTGTCAATTACTTAGTTTCTAAACAAATCCCAAAGAACTTGTCTCGTGCTGAGAGGGACAAACTTAAGAGGTTAGGGAACCAATACATATGGGATGATCCATACTTATGGAAACATGGTAGTGACCAAGTAATACGAAGGTGCGTGCCCGATTCTGAATTTAATTCTATCTTGTCTTTTTGTCACTCTTATGCTTGCGGAGGACATTTTGGGAGTAAGAGAACCGCGCACAAGGTACTTGAAAGTGGTTTTTATTGGCCAACTTTGTTTAAGGATGCACATATATTTTGTACAACTTGTGATAGGTGCCAAAGAACCGGCAATCTAGGTGCCCGAAATCAAATGCCACAAACTTTTATTCAATTTATTGAAGTTTTTGATGTATGGGGTATTGATTTTATGGGGCCTTTTGTCAACTCCCATGGGAATTTTTATATCTTACTTGCGGTTGATTATGTCTCGAAATGGGTGGAAGCTAAAGCCACCCCAACTAATGATTCTAAAGTGGTTTCAGATTTTGTGCAAGCTCACATTTTTGCAAGGTTTGGAATTCCAAGAGCCATAATTAGCGATGGGGGTTCTCACTTCAAAAACAGGATTTTACAAAGCTTGTTGACGAAGTACAATGTGTCGCATAAGATTGCAACACCTTATAATCCACAAACCAATGGACAAGCCGAGGTGTCTAATCGGGAGGTGAAATCTATTTTAGAAAAGACGGTGAACCCAACAAGGAAAGATTGGAGCATGCGACTTAATGATGCTTTGTGGGCGTATAGAACCGCATATAAAACACCTATTGGGATGTCTCCTTTTAGGCTTGTGTATGGTAAACCTTGTCACTTACCCGTGGAAATTGAGCATAAGGCGTTTTGGGCTATTAAACAATGCAACATGGAGATGGATGGGGCTGGAAAGCAAAGGAAGTTACAACTCCAAGAGCTAGAGGAGCTTCGCAATGATGCATTTGAAAGCTCACGGATTTACAAAGAAAAGACGAAAGCATTCCATGATAACATGATTTCTAGAAAACAATTTTGCATTGGGCAGAAAGTGCTTTTGTTTAATTCTCGCTTGCAATTATTTCCGGGTAAATTAAGGTCACGATGGATCGGACCTTTTATTGTTACTAATGTGTTTTCTCATGGTGCGGTGGAAATTCGTAGCATAGCTACGGGGGAAAGAACTTAAAGTTAATGGGCACCGGTTGAAACCATATTATGAGAATTTCACTTCCGACGTGGTGGAAGGAGTTAACTTTGTGGATGTGCTCCCTCTGGAGGAGTCATAGAAAGCAAGGAGATAGTCGGGCTGACGACTTTAAACCAAGCGCTAATTGGGAGGCAACCCAAAGGATGAGTATTTCTTGTCTTGTATTTATTTCTTTTCTTGTTTTTAGTTTTTCTTGTTTTGTTTTCTTTATTTTTTATGATTTCTTATTAGGATTTCCCACCTTGACTTACTTTGGACGATTCAATTTACATTGAGGACAATGTAAAGTTTAAGTGTGGGGGAGTGGTTTATGTTGTAATTTTTTGCAATTTTTCAACTTTTTTGTGAACTAGTGAATAAGGAAACTCCAACTTATGGTTAGTTTAGAGTCACATAGTATACATGTTGCTAAGATTACATCGAGAATCTCACACTAGTGACTGAACTTAGAGATGACAGAGAACATGATCGGGTTTCTTAATTGTATGAGAGTTAAAGTTGGATTTAACCATGCCCGGTGGCAAATAAGGTGCAGATCGAATTCGGTATTAGAACAGGTGATCCCCTATAGTGGAGACTACCCAAGTTACATAATGTGAGGCACCAACCTTCAATTCTTTGTACTGTCTAAATTTGTGCTTTTAGAGTGTGTGTCACCGTACGTAAATTAAGGCAGAATGGTGAGCTGTCCAACTTCCCACCATAGAAGCACTATTTTGATCTCTTGAGTGCTATTTTTATCAACCATGTTGGTGACATCGAATTGCTAACTTACATACCACTTGTGATCTTGTTCGCAGTTAGCACCATCCACCTTATCTCTCTCTACACCAACAGGTCCATAGAAACACCATCATCATCAACAAGAGGAGCATCACAAATTCGAAGGAAAGTTGAACACGTTCGAGGTTTACGAGCAACAATACAGAAATGGGCAGATTTCAGATTTGAGTAAGCAACAAAACAAGGGGCAGAATTTTTATAAGTTGAAGACTATAGTACAAGAGCGGAAATTATTAAGGATGAGAATTCGAGAAGTCTATGATATCAAGACATATAAGTTGTGAAGATTCAAGCGGTAAAGTACTTACACCATGGCATTGTACTTACAAATTTTTTTATTTTATTCGTATTTTACTTTCTCTTGTCTCAAAAAAAAAAAAAAAAAAAAGTAAAAAAAAAAAAAAAAAAAAAAAAGAGACAAGAGAAAATGTTTAGGTTTGTTAATAGTTTTTATTATTTTGTTTTATATTTTTATTTTGTATTTGTTTTATTTCTTATTCAAAAAAAAAAAAATGAAAAAGAAAAGAAAAAGAAAAATGAAAATAAAAAAAAAGAGAGAAAAAAAAAAAAAAATTATTTTGGGTTTGTATAGTTTGTTTTTAGTTTTGTATTCTTTCAATAAAGCCTATGGAAAGAAGGAATATCTATAATGAAGTTTCAAGCGACAAGGAATTTGAGGTAAAGAATCATATTGTCGAGATTCTACGAAGTTCGAGAGTTATCATCAAGAGTTGAAGACCGAAGACGAAGATGAAGACACCGATAGAAGACCGAAGACCGAAGACGTTTCTAGCTGCACGCCGAACGGATACGAGGTAAGTAAGCATATTCCCACCTTCGTTAAATGGTTGATTTCCTTTCGAAGAGATCGTCAGAAAAATGGGTTTTCAAAAATATATAAAAGATGTGGGTTTTCAAAATATTTCGGAGGGTTAAGCCTTCATACCATTCAACGTGTCTCAGGATTCTCTCTTCATTCCAACCTGGACACATGTGTGACCCATAAAGAGTCATTTTATTATT
Source organism: Papaver armeniacum (assembly GCA_023531295.1). Lineage (NCBI taxonomy): Eukaryota > Viridiplantae > Streptophyta > Magnoliopsida > Ranunculales > Papaveraceae > Papaver > Papaver armeniacum. The sequence goes on from JAJJWW010008178.1 coordinate 770,791, forward strand.
GAGCGCAATATCATAAAACCCTTTCTTGTGAGGCGGAGCGAGACTTTTGATCACTCGAACCCGAATTTATGTCGAGAAGGGATGGTTATCTCCCTCTCAACTTTTAAGAATGAGATTGTGTTCATTTATGTGTCTAACTTCTTATGACTAGTGTGCAGAATTTCTATGTCTTCTTAGCGCGTTGGATATTATCCTTACGGAGAACTAGTAAGTTGGAAAAATAGGTTTTGTGGGTAAATCTCTAGTAAACCCTCACGAGACTATAACTCGTCCACTAGGGACACCTAGGGGTTTAAAGGCTTGTAATTTATGCTAAAAGTGACCGTAGCCTCGACGACACGGAGTTGTTGTATTTTATTGTTTTGTTTGATTTGCTCGAGGACTAGCAAAGTCTAAGTGTGGGGGAATCTGATAGGTGTAGAATACACCGTAATTACTATCTAGTAGTTACGCTTTCTTTGCTATTTTTCTTGTGAATTATGTATTTTACGTGTGTTTTTGAGTTATTAGGTACTCTGGAGTCGCACAGAGGAAAAGAAGCGGAAATCATCCCAATTGGAGCAAAAGGGCAAAATTGTCATTTCGTGGGCAAACACTATTTGGAGCTGACCAAAGGTTAAGGGGCTGCTAGCTCTAGTTCAAAGGAGAGCTAATGGGCTGTCATCAGGTAGCCCGCATCCATCCGTCGGGTGCCTGCATCAACTTTCATTCTTACCAAAACCTTGGGTCGAGACTCTCGAGAGTTATTTCTCTCAATCATTCACTTTCTTTCCTTCTGCCCGACGCCGAGAAAGCCATGGCTGCTGCTGCTGTAATATTATTCAGAGACGATTAGGGAGCAGCCGCTGCTAATAATACCAGATCAATGAAAAGGAGAAGATGATGGTGATGTTATTGTTGGTCTCAGGAAGAACAGGAAATCGTGTCACCGAGATGAGCAAAAGGGGATCTGAGATTTACATGAAATTGAAGATGGGTTTGAATCTAATCTCAAGACGGAGGTGAAATTGTCTTTGGTGGTGGTTATAATGGCTGAGCAAACAGGGAAAGAACATGGAGAAATTAGGGTTTCAAAGAAAGGAATTGAAGACATCAGTGGTGGTGTTTGTGTTGGAATCGGGGAAGATTAGGTTTTCTGAAGCTGCAAATCGAGAGATGAGTAGATTGAAATGATGATTGAGGTTTAGGATACTGATGCCGTTTGGTAGATGGGTGTTAGCCATGGATTCATCTGGTTCAGTTGTTGCTTCTGTTACACTGAGAAGAAGAATGAAATTTCAATGGAAGGTAAATGGAGGATTCGAATCAAATCGGGGAAGAACATCAGGGCTGCTGTTGTTCGAAGTCCAGAATGTGATATTGAGTGAGATTTGGCTCTGGATACTGAACTGTGTTAGCTATGTGCAGGTTGCACTAATGGGTTGTGGTGATGTGTTGCCACAGATAACGAGGAATGACAAGTGATGGTAGTGATGTGAATTGGAGTTGTCATGGGTTGGAATTGAAGGTGCAGCTACAGATGATACTTATGCAGTTGAGTACAGAGTTGGCAGGTGCTATGCTTAGCAGCTGAATTGTCTGGGTATAGGCTGCAGTGGATGTTGCAGGTGAGATTATAGAGCTGTTGAAGTCTGGCAAACTTCAATTGATGAAGTCAAGCCATGGTGCAAACAGGTGTTACTGAGAATTACAGGTGCAGACAGATAATGGATGGAAGAGTTGAGGTTGGTGGTGTTTGAATGAATTGAACTGATCAGATAATGAAGTTTGCTACTGTGGTGAAGGTTACAGGGTTTTATAAATTCTGGTGGTTGATTGCAAGGTAGTCATGGAGTTAGCTTGGAGAACTTAACTTGATGCGGCTAAGTCTGTAATGGAATTGAACTCGAGAGATGGTGCTATAGCTAAAGGTGGTAATGGTTGTGGATAGATTTAACGAGGCGCAGGGGTGGTCTTGATCTGTGAAGATTGCAATGGTCCATGGCAGAGCTGGATTATTATGGCTTGAGAAGTTGCAGCATAGAAGGAAGTGTTTAACAGGAAGAGCAGGTTGAACTGAGGTGTATTGATTTCAGGTGTTGGTTGCCCTGATAAGGGAAAGTGAGACTCGAGTCAGTGTTGAGTTCATGGAGCAGCTGGGATTTGAGTTGCAGGCATGGAGTGAAGAAGCTACAGTTGTGTGCAGTGAAGTGTATGGATTGTGTTGGTGCTGAGGCAAATGAACTGAAATGGTGCTGTGTGGTGTTGCTGCCAGTGAGATGATGGTGCATTACAGGTTATGCACTGAGGTTACAGGGAAGGCGGCCATCATGGCCGAAGCACAATGATTGTGCTCTGAGCTCGCCAATGCAACAAGCTCAGCCAAGGTCACTCACTCATTGAGTCTGACTAGGGTCTAACTCAAACCTGACTGGTTCTCCCTGACTCTCCCTGACTCGGTGCTTGACCGAGTTGACCCGCCGAGCTGACTAGTTGACCGATCCGACCCGTTGACCGGGCGGACTTTGCCGGTCACCTGAGATGTTTTCCGGCGACCTTTCCGGCCAAGTTCCGGTCACAATACCAGATTTCCGGCGACCACTTTTGGGACATATTTTCTACATGGGTTTCTCCTTCTTATGGGCTTGGTGGATTCTCATCTAATGGACTTTGAAGACTAGACCTAATTTTAGAAGTTGGAGAAAAGTTATAAAAGGGAAGGTCTTCTACAACTTATGGGATATCTTTTTCTTGGAATTTTTGAGGGCCGTTTTTGTTTACGCTTCTAGGGTTTGCTTTTGTTCTTCTTCTTCATTATTTTATTATTGAATATTGATTATGATGAACTCCATAGCTATGAGTAGCTAAACATCTTATTGGTTATGGGATAAAAGTTGATTTCTCAACATGCTTTTGATTCAATGATTAGTTTTGTCTCAGTAATTATTGTTTGTGATTCACAATTATTAGTGTTATAAGATTTGTGTTCATCTCTAGAGCTATATTAGGGTTTTCAATACGGAAAAGTTGTTTATCCCTGATTCTAAGTAGCATAATTGTGGTTAGTGCTTGTAGTGATATATCCTACTAGTCACAAGTGAATCATAACTTTTGTTAAAACGTTTAGTGCTTTTACACATTCGTTTGCATTGATGAGTCTTATTCCATAAAACTTAATGCTTTTAGGGAGTTAAACTTAATTGTGCTTTTACACTTTAGGTTGCTTTCTACGAAGAATTCACATATGCATCTTTTAATGTGGTTGTGATGAAAACAGGAATTAACGGGTTATACTTGCGATCAAGGTATCCTAGGACTTTTAATAAATACGAGATTAAAATACCAATTCTAATCATTGATGATAATACATGTTTGTGATTGATACTATCCCGTGACCAATATCTTCTCCTTATTGATAATTCGAATTACTTACTTTGTTTTCAATTACTTTTATTTGCTTAGATACAACAAACATTCCCCGTGGTTACTTAGAAACTAAAATTTTATAACAACGAAAGCCTCTCTGTGGATACGAACTCTTTCTTATCGCATACTATATTTATATCTAGTTGATTGAGAAAGTGAAATTATATTTGACGGATTGACAACCGACCAAGTGTGCGTTTGCACAAAGTTGTAAACCAATCTGATCCCTGGAAAAACCGAGGAACCCAATTTATAATTAATCAAGTTGCCATTCAACTTGAAGTATTTCGCCCTCAAGAATCTGGCCCAAATCTTGTCTGAATCTCGAATAGAAACCCGCAACTTCATAAGCATAGCCCTATTAACATCCAACAACTTCTGTCCCAAAATCCCATCCGTTTACCGCCCCAATAAGAGGATTCTTTTTGTTTACTTTTTTTATTTACTTTGACTCTCTCAGTAACTAAATGTTGTTTCAAGGGTATGTGTTGGAAACTTGGATAATTGACATGGTCGTGTTTCACACTTGGTGAATCTGATTGAGTAACTATTCAACAAAGACTGAAATGATTTGGACTTCGCCAACAGAGAACAAGGATTATGTTGGTTTAGTTTGTTTTAATTGACATTAACTGCGTGGTTTGATTTCATTTCTTTGATGCTGTCTTACTTTTGGTTTCATTTAGTTTGTTAGAATTTTTCTGCCAACTGCATAATAATGATTTGCTACAGTATTTACAAACCCTGTGTATGAAACTATCGGCGCAATATGAACCTGGTGGCACCATGCCATCTCAGTATAGCGTTGGCGGTTCTTCATCTGCCTTCCCAATTGTCCCCGTTCAAGAATTGCCAGCTTCTACTCCCGAGGCAGTGTGGCCTTCCTATTATCCGGTTTCTGAAAAGAGCCGATGCTACTCCATTGCCGAAAGACTACTGCAATCTACAGGGTAGGAAAACACTGCTGAACGAAGGAGGAGAAGAAATGCGAAAGCACCAGTGGATGCACTATGTACCGGGAGGAAATGAAAACTTGACCTTATTGTGTTTTGCTAATGCTGATTAGCAATTCTCAAACTGTCTTATTAGGTGTCACCTGCCATGTACTAGGTTTTTACACTAAGAGTTCATTTTTTTTAAAACGGGTACAATGTTATCTAAGGTACATCAGAATGTGGATACGTAGTTATTTTCTTGCCCTAAATTTATTAGGCTAAGTCCTATGGGCTAGATTGGACTGCTAGATTGGCCAAAAAGCAAATTATGAAAAAAGTGTGGGAAAAAAATTAACACTCAATCTGGCTACTTCTCTTTCCTAGCATTTGCTCGCAGTCCAACTATCAGCGTGATTGAAACGCTGAATAGTGCGACGCTCAAAAAGTGGTGTAAACACCGAACGGTTCGGCGCTAAATGTTCTAATCTTTTTAATATTCATTTTTGTTATAATATTATATTCTTATCACGTACAAATACTAGCTGAGTCGTTTTCTCACTCTAGCTCATGTCATTCGTACTCTACTCAGTTGATTAATTTTCCCACTTTCTGTTTGCATAATTTTTAATTCTTATAGTCCTCCCTAATTGCACCATCATCTCTATAATCCTGGTCCCATATCCTCTTCGATCCGCACATTTAAAATCACAGCTCTTAATTGCAATTGAAGTGTACAAACACCTCAGGGAAAAAAAAAACATTTTCTTGCACTGTTTTGTGTACGATAATGATAAATATTCGGCGTCAGGTTGTTGATAGAAATTTTGTGGAAAGGAAATTCTAAGGCGCTGTTTGGTTCAGCGCGGAGCGCTGCTTTATTCAGCGTTTCGCTGCTAAATTCTCCATCCCATAGGACTTAGGAGGTTGCACAGGCTGACGTGGATGGCCAATCTAGCTGCTAGATATCTAGCCCATAGGGTTAGCCTTAGTTCGTTTTGTGTTTATGTCCCATCTTTAGTAGATTCATTCCGGCAAAACAGAGAAATACACAGCGCACACATTGAACACTATGTAGGTAGGTATAAATGGAACCAGGACATACAGAAGAAGTGACCCAAGAACAAATGAACGTTTTTGAGGTGAAAGAAATATAACATTTTAAATATTTAACCTTTTAAGTGCTGTTTGTGTCGGCTAGAACAATATTTCCCATGAAAAATAACCTGCAATTATACACCAAGAAACTGACTTATCCAATGACGTTTTACTAAAAGTTCCTGAAATAGAAAATCCAAAAGCGGGAAATATGATGAGGTTTAATAGAGATCAGATAACACGAACTTCAATATCATTGGAATGGGCATTGTTATGCGTTTTCAATTATTCTAAAAATCTGTGTTATTTACTATGACCTGTATTTACCTACTCAGATAAAATATTTGGTATTCACGAGTTTCAGATCACGACATCACCTAAACGCTCTACCACTGTATTAACAACGGCTTACCCACTTGCTAATTTAGGAAGCAACATTGTAAGCACTAACATAATGATCCCTCTAAACCACCCACCATGTTATCTAAAAATCATGATCTTTATTTACAATAACTGAAATCCGGTCATATCCCCTAGTCTGCCAATTAAGGAAAACCCTCAAATAACAATTAATCTTCCAATCTTTAGCAAAATCCGATGTTTTTCTATTTAATGATCCATTACAAAAGTAACCAGATATGATAAAATCAAGTGAACCAAAAATGAGGAAAAAAAAATGATGAAGTCATGAAGATGAACTCATCCACCACCGCTACAAGCAGTCCACCATCCACCAAAAAAGCACAACAAATAAGCTTAAAAGTAGACAATTCTAAAAGAAGATGAAGAAATAACCACTGCATATGACAACCTGATATCCAAGGAACATAATACCAACTTATAAAACTACTAAGAAAAAAATTCATGGAAGCTGCATAAAACTGAAGCTCATAACTTCCAATGCATATTCAGATCAAATCCCCATAACAAACAATGTGTCTTTTCCTATTCAAAATATAGCCCTAGAAAACAAAACAATAAAATCAAACTGTGGAGTTTGTTTCCTATCAACTACCTACCTTCATAGCTCATGAACCAAGAACCAAGAGCTAAGACACTGGAACAGCAAACATACTTGCATACTCCTTTCTTAACTCCTCTGCCATAGCTCATAACACCACACCACTTATTCACATCAAATCCCCATCATCACTAGTTCCCATACTATTATCGTCCGATTCTTCATCGGGATAATCCAAATCTTTACTACTAATACTTTCAGATGACACTCCATCATTAGCACCCATGTACCTGGGATCATGAGCCTGCACTTCTTCACCAACAGAAGCATCATCATCTGAAGGCAGCTCATCGAGAAGTATGCTATCATCAACAGTATGTATGATCCTTGCTGTTATGACATTACGATCATCTCTAAGCTCATACATAAGTCTTTTTCCACCAAAATAAATGAGTGGTCGAGGAGCAGGTAGATCCTCCATGTCAGGATAGATTCTTGTAAACCTCTTAATTCGAAACACCCATTCTGATTCGCCCTCAGCCTCATTCTCTGCAACACAACTAATCACCATGAGTCCAGAAAATTTATATATAATTATTATTTTTAAAAGTACAACACCACTATCAGTAGTACTCAACTGGAAACAGGAAACCTCAGAGACATGGTATCTCCAAAAGAACGCACACCTACAACAACCTCACATGACTCTTTTCCCATCGTAATTCTTGCAAATTCACAACTCGACTCAGATTTTTTGAGAAATCCATACAATGAATGTATGTGGTCAGGGTCCACCCATCGCATCATTGGTGTCAAGTTCCAATATTCACGATAGCCTAAGCCAGTCTCCACCCTGCCAGGCTCATAGATGGGGACGGATCTGTCAAACTGATTTTTCTGCGAGAAAACAGAACATGACAGACTATCTTAGGCATACAATATAGACCATTTGAATTAGTCTTAACGAACAGACAAGTACTAATAACATCTTGGATTAGATTCGGAGAATTACCTGAAATAGTATTAACATATAGGAGGGTTTGTTTAGTTTAAGTAATAAATAGCCGTTCAAAGTAATTAACTGACTTTACTGAGTCACTAATATATCAGCCAGTTGATATGTTAAGTTAATGAAGAGTAGCACAGCAGTGTCGAGAGTGACAGAACACACTACTCCTCTTCTTCTCAGTCCTACTGGATGAATAGTCTGATTTTTCTTTCTAGATATCATGATTGCAAAGAGAGATAAAAGAAAAAAAAAATAGAAGCATTGGTAGTACACAAGTATAATTGAACAAGACTAACCCATTTGCACACGGATATCTGTCTGGTCCTGTAGTTCACGCTGACCCATATCTTTCTCCTTCTCACTATCCCTCCTTGGTCCTCATTCTCTGAGATGACTGGCTTCATAGCCTCTGCCAGTAGTCCAGGATCAAATTTAAACTCATATCCAGGACTGGTTCTTGATAATTCCCCACACTTAATTTTTTCCAGCACTTCATATGAATACACCTCGATAACATCTGAATATGGAGCTCCTTCTACATTACAGAATACCACTGTAACCTCTTTATGACCCATACGAAACGATTGGAATTTGATTATGCGGCCGTTTGGGAACTTTGAGAACACAGTAAAAACTTGTTGTAAACGTCTAAAAACACCATTGTCAAGTACTCGTCCTTCCATTGTGTGCTCAGTCATGATTCCTATTCAAAACAAAAAATCAACCACATAATATATAGACAGATAATTTACTAAGAAAAATTAGAAGTAGAGAGAACAGAATTAGAGAGAACCGATCAGGGTGGTATTCTCCTGATCGGTTGCTAGTAACGATGCAGAACAGATGCAATCATTCGAATGAAGCAAACTATTTTTAAGTGCTTTTGCCTTAAAACTAAAAGAAACAGTCAAAGAGAAAACTGAATATAGCTGATGGAAGAGAAGTAATTTCAAGAGAGATGCTCAAGATGTACTCTAACAACATTCGGAACTCAATATAGAGTGTTAGATGAATGCAAGTTTAACTTAAGCACTGAGTTCGTAAGCATATGTCATTACGACTAATAACAAGAAATTACCGGACTAACAATACTAAGAGCCTAAATACAGCTTTAGCAGACATATAGTTTGGTAATGGCAGGTGTGAAGTGGGTGTATCAGCTATTCATACGTGCACTCATCCTAACATTATTTGTTCCAACTCCTAGTCGTATGGTGCAACGAGCCTAGGTATGCACAGCCTTGTTGTGGAGATGGAAATGTAGCATTATTCAAAGATGAAAGATTGAGTTAATCGCCGATACAGCAGAACAAACACAAATCATGAAAATTACTGCCTATCTACAACATATAAATCATTTTGCTAGTGAATAAGGTGTGGAACTGTCTACGGTACTGTTATGCCTCTTAAGTTGTAACCTTACTCTACTGTAAAACTCCATCATCAAATATAAGAGTCACTACAAAATACGTAGAGTATAACGCTTAAATTTAATAAAAGTAGACGGTGAAAGAGAAGCACAGCTATCCAAGAAAAGCTAAACTCCAATGTCGAAACTCAAAAATAAAGTGGTAATAGCAATTACGTAAGAGTAAGACTGAACATTCACAACGACAGTTACCAGATTAACCGTAGCTACGAGCAGATATATTCCTTGCTACTGCTGCAAAGACATTCCTTCAATTTGGTTTTCAAGTTGGGACTTGTATTCTTCAAGTATGTTATCTGTTTCCATTGTTTTTTTATTTTCTTCTCCTAATGCTTTTAACGAAACCAAGGTGTTTGTATGCGGGATTGCTTGATGTGTAGGTCTATCGTTGCCAAAATCCAAAAGCATTTTTGAATATACAGAATTTAGATCTTGAATTAGGACCTTTGCCTTTGAGCGACATAGAAGTGCACGCTTAGACGTGAGGCCAAGCCATTCATGACTACTGTTAATTCAATAAGCCCTAAATTGATAATCTCTATTAACCCTAGGTAGTCGTAGAAATGATGGTAATTCAAGAAACCCTAAAATTAATTTAACACCCTAAAAACGGAAAGAACAAATCCATTACGCCAGACTCACTTCAACAAATATACATGAAAACTCAACATCAATTGTGCTAAGATAACCTAAGTGATCCTGTTTAAGAGAATATCTAAGACCCTGCAAATATTGAGTTGTAACCGAAATAGCAAAAGAAATAAACAGAGATAAGATGAGATCATATCGTTAGTTCAAGAAGCCCTAAATTTAAAACACCAACAGAAAAATAAGGAGTAATGAAACCCCAAACTGAAATAGCAAACTGAAAATAAGCATAGCAAGTTAAGAAGGAGAATCGAAGGTAAATACCTCTGTTGATTCATTGGTTTGTAAACAGGTTTATCAGACAACAGCTCCAGATACCTTCCCGACCTTGTACAGTGGTTTCTAGTGAGAGAAGAACAGTCAAGATTTTTTCTTCTAAGATAGCAACAAGCCAACAAGTGATTCCTTTATATTGTAGGGCAAAGTTGTCACGGGTAACAGTAGGTGGACAGCCGACTGTAATAAGTAAGAAATAGAAGGCATAACCGACTGTAATAAGTAATAATGAAGTAATAAATAGAAGGCATAACCGACTGTTATACCTGACAGTTAGAGTGGCTCAAACTAGACACACACACAGAAAAACTAAGGGCTACCATATAAGTAAAAATCACACATACGGAGAGAGACGAAAAGAAGAAGGATAATAGCTTCTTCTGGACACATTTTGAAATGTAGGATTCGAGTGGTTTATATAGGTAGAAGAGAGAAGGTCGAAAATATGTATCGTGTAAACCGATTCCGGTTAACCCATTTTTTTTCAGTTAATACTCGATCATAAAATGAGTATGAAATCATACTCGATTTCATTTCGATTACAAATGAAAAATAAAATAGTTCCGTATGATTTTACCCAATTTGAAAACGAGTATAACTTTATACTCGAATCGAAAGCAGTATAACTTCATACGCGAATTGAAAGCGAGTATAACATCTTAAACGATCCGAGATTGAGTATGAAGTCATACTCATTTTTAACTCGGGTATAAAATGAATTTTGATTTTATTTGATGTTTAACAACACATAATTCACGAGATAAAAAAGAAAAAATTTACCCACAATCGGTTTATGTTCATGCCCATATAAACCGATTCTGGATAATCGGTTGATACCAATGAAAACATATACCGATTCTGAGTTGGTGTTCTTCAAAAAAAATTCAATTTTTCAATTTTTTTCATGTTCAGATGATTCATTAACACACGTTAACTTCACATCTAACACTATATTTTACCACTAATCACTGAATTAACACTAATTAATTAGAGGGTAAATTTTTCATTAAAAAAATATTTGGTTAAAGGGCTTTTCATTTTACTTCAAAATGTCTCTATTTTGTCACGTAGTGATACGCCCCAATTAATCCTTATAGGCCCCAATTTAGCCGGGAGCAAATTAAAGATAGAATAAAATTAGAATTAAAGACAAAATTCAATTCGAACTAATTCAAGATTTTCCAAAACAGTAAAAAACAGCTAGGCAATTAACTACACATTATGTCGATACAAAAACAGAAAATGGAAAGAAAATAACTCTCGTCGGGACATACGTCCCCCACATTTAAGACAAAATTTAATTTTATTTTCAATTCGTTAGGAAATAATTCAAAAACATTTTGTCCAAACAGATAAGTCTTGGTTGACCCACACCAAGACCCGAGCCCGAACGGCGGCGTGCTTAGGTGGGAAGCACCTCGCGTGTGTAAAATGTGTGGTTGCACCAACTAGCCCATTAGCTAAGTCCTCTCCTCACACAAAAGTGTGTATGACTCAAAGGGCCACTCTTAGATCAAAAAATTATATATTTATGGAGAGATATCATCTTTAATTTCCTCTATGTGGGACTAAAGATTCATTCACAAATAGTGAAAATGAGCTAATGTGCTTAGTGACCAATTGGTTCTAAGTTCCATTCCCACAAGGTCATAAAACAAACTTTAAATAAACTCATTTTCTCTAACACAAAATAGATATAAAACGGTTTACCCTCATAAGAGCAGTTCCTATGGAATTCAACAAAAAAAGTTTTTTGCAAAGCAAGGTGGTGAGAAAAGGTGAATTTCCACTATGGGAAAAGTAGTGGGTGAATAAGCATGCGGTTGGGCCAAAAACGAGGTGGGCGCAGAAGAAACGCGAGCTGGCAGACATGATCTGCAGGTGGTCGATGAGGATCCGCGGACGGTTGGTGATGATCCTACAACGTTAACTTCCCAACGGCTCTTTCCCCAATGGCTACTATTTTTCAAATCCTATAAATTCTTCCATTTTCAACAATTTTCACTCACACCACTCCACTTTCGTCTTAGTAATTTTTCTATACAAAATCTTCTACTAGTTATTTAAAAATTTTAGTATAAAATAATGGTGAAGAGGGCTTCCATAAACTATTTTAGGGTAAAAAGAGATCATAAAAGTGAAAGAATACCGGCGCCTGCTACAAATGCCGATTATACTCAAAATCGTGCTAAAGAGTTTGCTTCGCCGAGTGTAGTTGCTGCTCCAAAATTAGTTGCAGGTCATGTTTTGGGGCATCAAGAGCGGTCCGCATATTATAAAATGAGAGATGGATACAAAGATTTAAATGTTGTTTATCTAGGTATATCCTCTCTAGTCAAAGACAGGGTGGATATATATCCTTGGCGTCGGTTTTATTATGTAAATCACATAAAACATAATTGCACGCTTACAAGAATAATTGTAGAAAGGTGGTGGCCTACGACGTACACGTTTCATTTTATGGACTTTGAAATTGGTAAGTTTTTTTAACTAAAATTTAAATTTATTTTAAAAAAAAATTCTTGGTTAATGCAAAACAATTAATTAGACATACGGTACCATTGTTGTTATTGAAATTACCCACCTTGATTTGTATTTCATTTGTGGAATTCCACGTGGTGTGGGAGCTCATGTACCATTCAACCAATATAAATGGATTTCAAATGAAAAATAGAAGACACTTCTTCCCTTGTTTTCAGAATCAATTATACGAGCAGATCATAAAGAGTTGAAAGGAGGTGGAATCATCTTTGAAGCTTTTCCTAACGCAAAAGCTGCACTAAAAAAATGTAGAAGAATATGAGTATTTATCTTATGGTTATTAGGTCAGACGTTCTTTCCTAAATCAACCGTTGTTTCTCACGTTGGTTGGTTTGAAGTGTTACAACATCATGATACTGCACCAAATTATGATTGGGGTCAAAAAATTTAGCAGAATTTTACAATGCCCTCGATGGAGCATCCATTGGTGTTACAAACTTCTTGGTTTTTGGGGCCTCATAGAGGTAAATATCTAAATTATGATGTTTAAATTAAGTATTTTTTATGAACATAACAGACATGGCTAATATACTAAATTATAGGTTAATTTGCAGTATATGTGGTATACCTACTTTCGTGTTGGTAAACCAATTCTTAGATACAATACTTGTAGAGTTTCAATAATGAACATGTACCACGAGAATAACTGGGAAAGATACACCGGTAGCGAAAGGGCGCTCTCCGATTTTGTTTATAGTATCAACAAATGACACGGAGCCACGGAAATGTCGTTGTTTATCCTTACGACGATTTTCCTAAGTTCGTTGATCCGCACATACGAACTATTCTTGATTATTCACTCTGAAGAGTTGTTTTTTGCACCCCGGAAATGAACAGAGGTGTTTGGTATTTTGGAGAAAGACAACTTTTCTAGTTACAACATACCTTTTCAATTGCGACCCACCCCACCCCAAAAAAAAAAAAAAAAAAAAAAAAAAAAAAAAAAAAAAAAAAGACAGGTGTAAGTTTCTGCATCAGATTATGATAGTTTGTGACAACATCCATGAGAGAGGTATGAATTAGATGCTCAATCTCATATTACTGAAGCACAATATCTGCAATGGTACCAGACGATTGTGAAGCCTACAATTGGTGTTCATAACATACACATATATGGATTTGATTTCCCAACGTTAGGACACGTAGGTCGTAATAGGCAATTCATTCCTAGCCAGACGCCTCTAGAAGAATCATGTTTTATTACTTACCCCATTACATATGGAAGTTCTTTATCGTCTTCAACAAATATGTCTGAAATACGTTGGGAGTTTCCAAGCATAACTTCACAAGGCGAGCCAATCACGATCCCCATTGTTTCTCAAACTACGGAACAGACTTATCCATATTACAATGTGGTGGCCAGTGAAGATCAATTAAAACAAGAGTTTAACAATTTATATTGGCAAAATCAACAAAGGGCGAGCTTGCACATGCAGACAGTTCGAAAATGGAAGACGGACACGTTTGGATTCATCCCAACTGTAAATCCTAATGATCGTGATCACTACGGCAGTACATCTATGAGAAATATCATGGCACGAAGGTGATGGTGCACAAATAGTGAGACAAACACAAGTGCCGGATACAAAAAGTCAGACTATGCATGTTACCCAACATCAAGTAATTCAACCAGATCCGAGACACCTTTCAATATTATTATTTCCCTGGAACCTGAATGAGGTTTATTATCATGTTGCACCACCACAAGAAACCTCATCTACATTTGTAGGGACTTCAGGTTTACTGTTAGAGCATTGCTCGGTCGAACTCGCATGCGTTGCTATCTCAAACATGTTTGTCAATGTTAGTGATCAAAACTATAAGTCTTGATTTTTAGTCTACTTATAGCTAAGTCTCGGACTAGGATAGAAAGTGTAGTTGAGATCAAGACTCCATGGTGATCATCATACAAAGACGAAGAACTACTCAAGGAACTGGTGGAACTTCATCGACTAAAAGATTGATAGGTATCTAAAACACCTAATTTTATATCTAGTATTTATGCTTTCTTTGCTTTTGTCGTGTAAATTATGTATCTTATGTTTGATTTTGAGTTTATTATGTGCAATGGAGTCATTTGGAGCGAAAGAAGTAGAAAGCATTCAATCGGAGCAAAAAGTGAAAAACAGTCGTCTCACGGGCAGCTAATATTTGGAGCCTAGCTGTGGATGAGGGACGACCAGCAAAAAATTCCAAGAAGAACACTGGAAGGAAGGCATCAGTTTTACCTAGGGATAACCTTATCGGTCCTGGGGATACAGTCTTAATACCCAAACCGAGAAATATTTCTCTCTTGCATCCCTAATCACTTTATCACCTGAAATTGAGAATGAAAGTAATGGAGGCGCAACCATGGTGGATTCAGATCCAGACGAAGGAAGAAAGAAGGGTGTTGCTCGAAGATTAATTGTGAATCAATGAGAAGAAGAGAAGAGAATGGATTCAATTTGGTGTCACACTCTTGTTTATGATTTAGGGTATGAATTTGGTGAGAAGAACAAATTCAGGGTTTGGTAGAAATTGCTGTTAAGGATGAAATTTGGGAGTTCGATTGAAGATAGGTTTTCAGCGGTATTGATCTTGGATATGAAGGAGAGAAGAAATTTGTTGATGGTTGTACAGTGGAAGATGAAATTCGAGATCTCAGCTGATGACTTCGATTTGAGAAGATGAGCATTTGAACTAGGCAAGAAATACGAACCTGTCACTAATTGTTGTTTTGATAGAGGTTTTGAAGGGATGGGTTGCACTTGGATTTGAGTCAGGTAGTGGTTGTAACCAGATCGAGAGAAGATGGTGTTGAACTGATTCATAAGAGCCAGTCGGTGTTGGTTGATGTTCAAGGAATAGTTGGTGGTTTGGTGGATTTGGTTTGAAGTCAGGTGGAGAAGGTGATTGTATTTAGTTAAACTGAGCTGAGGTTGTGCACAAGCAATTGCAAGAGAATGGCACTGTTGTAGTACAGGAAATGTGAGAATAGTGAATGACGCAATTGTGTTGGGAGATTACAGGTGGTGTTGGTGATTGTCATGGGCTGGAGGCAATGGCGAGTGATTGGTTTCAGAATTGATGTTATGTTGGTGTTCATTCAGCTAGCTATGTTGTTGTAAAGCTTACAAGGGAGAACAGGTTGATTTGAGCTGAAATGGGTAGTATGGAATGTAGACTGTGCAAAGAAGAATTGTGTTGCTCTTTGGGATTGAAGGCGAGAGCGAAGGGATGGCGGTGAATGCAAGAAAGTGCGGAGTGAACCCGAGGAGATTGCAGGCTATGATGGCACTGGTGGTTCGATGTGAGGCAGTGAAATTGGTGGACTTGAACAGGTAGATGCTATTGGATGGAGTTGTAGCTACAGATGGAGCGATGGGTTTGATGGAGTTGTTGTTGCAGTTGGTGAACTGAGATGGTGAAGGGTGCAACTGTGACAGGAAATTGCAGGTGGTAGCGATGATTTTCATGGGTTTGTGGTGTTGTTGTTACTGCATGATAGGCAACCGAATTTGGTGGCAATTCTTAGTTCAACATGACCAGTGGAGAGAGCATAAATTACAAGGATTCAGGTTGTGGTGTTGTTATTGGAAATTGCAGGTTAAGTACAAGAAATGTTAGGCAAGATGTTCATTGTTGCAGTCGATTTGGATGAATGGGTCTGTTGGATTGAATTTTGATATGAGAAGCTCTTACTGGTGGATAGATGTATACTTAGGAATACAGGGAAGATAAAGATTGCAGTCACTGGCTGCAGAATGGAAGTTAGATGGAGATAACTGAGTTTCTGGTTCTCAAATGGAAATGATGTCAGTGAGCTGGACTGGATGCAGAGATTGCAACAAAGCTGATGGGTTAGAGTTGATGGTGGTAGCTGGTGCTGGGTACAGTTAAGAGTGAGTTTCAGCTGAAGTGAAATCTGATAAGGTTTTAACGGAGTTGTGGATGAATGCTTACAGGGACCAGTTCTGGTAGTACTTTTAAGAAGGCTTGAGTTTTAATGAAGAAAGGGTAGTTGTAATGGCTAGGCAGTAGTGGTGATGCAATAGCTGTGACAGTGTGTGCGCTGCAGAGAAATGGGGATCGATGTGCTACTGTGAGAGTCTGTATATGCTGCAGATATAGTGGGAAGTTTTGAGAATGCATGAATAAGACTGCAGAAATAATGCGAAAAGTGAGCGAGAATGGCGGCCAGTGGTACCGATTCCGGCTATCGGATTTCTGAACCGAGAGTGTTGATCATAATATTTCAGTGAATCGTGAAGGGGGTATGAGTCGAATGCAAGAGTCGGCCGCGGCATATATGAGTTTGGAGTTGCGCTTTTGGGCACGTTTTCGCAAGAATTCAAGAATTGGTTTAGATGGTTCATATGTGATGTATTGCTCTGAATTGTGAGTGTATGAACTGCAGAGAAGGATAACGATTTTCTGGGAGTTATGGTAGTCGGATACAGGTTCAGGTGGTCGGAGATAGTTTCACTATGACCGGATTCCAGCAACGGTAACCGGATTCCGGTGATGATGTCAGCAACCCGGCGACCCAGTTTTGGACCCAGAATTTCCAGAGACGTATTTTCACTAATGGGCTTGGTGGACCACTTGGATATGAGTTTTGAGAAGAGAGTATCCTTTTGGGAATTGGAGAAGCATATAAATAGAAAACTCTTTCTCTAAACCTAGGGATATCTCCATTAGGGAGGCTCCTACTTGTTTTCTAGGTTTTCACATGATAGTTTTCTTCTTTGCTTTCTATGATGATTTCCAAAAACACAAGTAACTAAATTTTTATTATTGGTTAAAGATGTAGTTGGATTTTGCAACCAAGTTATTGATTTTATGAATTAGTTTTCTCTCAATATTATCGTTTGATTTCTACTGCGTATAATAATTGCATGATTGACGTATTGCAATTTGATTGAATGTTTGTTTAGTTAAGTCTAGAATTGATTGAACTCACATCCATATCTATAGGTAATTTAGGGTTCATCATCAAGCGATAACCTTGAATAAGAAGAGTAGTATGATATGATTATGTTTTGTAGTGATACATCCTTGTAATCATATGTAGAAATTGACCTTTGTCTGAATTGTCATGCGCAATGTATGACAATTGCATTGATTAGCCTATTTCTGAAACTTAATGCTCCTAGGAATTGAACTTAATTAGCGCAAGGCGTTAGGTTATTCTTTAGGTATAATTTACATGCGCAGCTCTAATGTGTGTGTTGATGACTTAAAAAATTTACGGAGTATTCTTGCAATAAGGTATTCTAGGGCTTTTGATGATAGCGAGATTAAATATGAATTATATTCATATATTCAAAAACTTGTTTACAATTGAAGATGAAACCTTTATCCAATATTTTCACACCTTTAATTTGCGTGTTTATTTCTTTGTTTGCTTTTACATTACTTTTAGATTATAAAAATCAGAAAATTCCCCCTTGTTACCTATAGGAAACCATAACATATTGACAACCCAAGACCTCTCTGTGGGAACGATCCTTTCTTGCCCTTGCTATATTTTATATTTTGAGTAGTGAGAAAGTAATTTATTTTTGACGCATACGACAGCGATCAAATTTTGGTGCCGCTGCCGGGGAGGCAGCGGTTGTCACTTGTCTTTGGTTTCTTTTATTTTATTTTATTCTTTTATTTTTGTTTTAGTTTTTTCTTATTTTTTGGTCCTTACGTAGTTTTGAGAACTCTTGTTTCAGGTACCAATTTCTATGGATGGAGCATATTGGAACAATGGATACGGTTTCCAACAACCTCAACAACAACAACATGACAACTATCACCCTTATGGGGAGTACAATCAAAACCAATCCTTTGGTTATGGTCAATACTCCACGTAACCTTTGAGTTATTCTCATACATATCAACCTTCTTATGGTAGGTAAGTGAGAAACCAGAAGGAGGGGAGAATAGTTGTACTCCTATTCATATTTCTTCGAGTTTGGTAGATGAGATGCAACAATTTATGGTCTGCATGGAGTCAGTTTGTGGAAAACCAAGCATGGAACAAGTTTCATCGACCGAATATGCTAATAGTATGTTTGGCCCAATTTCTGATCGTAGTTATGATATTCACCCATTCAAAGGGAAGATAATTGGCCTAGCAATACTGAAGTAAGTAATTCTATTTTTTCCTTGTCAAACGAGCTTTACCAACAAATGAAACGCTATTTTCAAAATTTGGATGGATCACTCCCAGAGCTTCAAAAAGGTGTTTCCAATTTAAGACAAGGCATTGAAGAATACAAAGAGGACATGCAAAATTATGCGAAAGACCAATCTTTGGGAAGTGGTAGCCACTCTTATGTTAACTATGATAGTGACGATGGCTATGAAAATACATCGCTTGAACCAATTTATGGTGACATCCCCGAGGAGTGTACAATGGAGTATTTTTGAAATCAAGGTGAAGTTGAAAAGGAATATGATGACACTAGTGTAGCTTACTCGAGCATTGATCTTTATAACGATCAAGAACCTATTCAAAAGGTAGAGCTTGAGGAAGATGCAATGAGTATTCTAAAAAAGTTCCTTATGGTGAGACTTGAATCTGCAGTGGAGTATGTGCCTTACAACAAAGAGGAGTATGTTGAGAATGAGACCGGTTTGACCAATATTGTGGAAGACCCAATTGAGCTTGCATATGATTGTAATGATGATGTTAATGTCGAGACTTTGGTTAAGGAAGAAACGGACGAAGAATGGTTGCAAGGTTTGATAGAGGACCATGATATACAAGAGGTTAATAATTCACTTGAGTTTTTCAAGGATGAAGAGGATTCCGTGATACAAGAGATTGTGCAAGGTTTGTCTAACCCTTTGCCTATTGTTTCTTCTCCTTTACCTCTTATTGGTTTGAATATATGTGCTTCGAGAGTATTGTTGAATGACTTTGTTTCTCGATATCCTCCATTGGAGATACTTGATTCTCATACTATGCAGGTTTTGGAACAAGAAACCGTGGAAGTACCCGACTTCTATATTCTTTATACACTTCCAAGTGTGAATAAGAATAAGTATGGGGGAAATTTTATTCGGTTAATAGCTTCATTTCTATTTTATATTACTAATATTTGTGTGAAGCTAGTGTTTGCAAAACATGTTCTATGGGTGGATCCTCAAATTTTTAGATTATTGGTGTATGGGAATTCGTCTTGCAAGTCGGGCTGACGACTTTAAACCAATCGCTGCATGGGAGGCAACCCATAGGTTTTGTATCTCTTATCTTTTATTTTTCTTGTCTTGTCTTGTTTTTATTTTTATTTTATTTTCTTGTCGCATATCATTATAAGATTTCCCACCTTGACTTTCTCTGGACGATTCAATTTACATTGAGGACAATGTAAAGTTTAAGTGTGGGGGAGTGGTTAAGTATTTTCATTGTAAATTTTTCATAAATTTTCAACTTTTGTGTGAATTAGTGCATGAAATACTCCAACTTGTAGTTAGTTTAGAGTCACATAGTATACATGTCGCTAATATTACATCGAGATTCTCATAAGAGTGACTGAACTTAGAGATGACAGGGAACGTGATCGGTTTTCTTACTTGTATGAGAGTTAAAGTTGGATTTAACCATGCCAGTGGCAAATGAGGTGCAGAATGAATTCGGTAGTAGAATTGTGGTCCCCTATAGTGGAGACTACCCATGTTACATAATGTGAGGCACCGACCTTCAAAAATATATGCTTTTAGAGTGTGTGTCACCGTAAATTAATTCTGGGTAGAATGGTGAGCTACCCAACCTCCCACCAATAGAAGCACTACTTTGATCTCTTGAGTGCTAATTTTTCAATCATGATGGTGACATTGAATTGCTAACTTACATACCACTTGTAATCTTGTTCGCAGTTAGCACCATCCACTTTATCTCTCTACACCAACAGGTCCATAGAAACACCATCATCATCAACAAGAGGAGCATCACAAATTCGAAGGAAAGTTGAAGACGTTCAAGGTTTACAAGCAACGGTACAAAAATGAGCAGATTTCAGATTCAAGAAAAGCAACAAGACAAGGAGCAGAATTTTTACAAGTTGAAGACTATGTACAAGAGCGAAGATTATCAAGATGGGAGCTCGAGAAGTTAGCAATATCAAGACATACAAGTTGTGAAGAATCAAGCGGTAAAGTACTTACACCATGGCCTTTGTACTTACACTTTTATTTTATTTGTATTTTATTTTCTCTTGTCTCAAAAAAAAAAAAAAAAAAAAAAAAGACAAGAAAAATTCATTGTATCATATTTTGGGTTTGTATAGTTCATTTTTAGTTTTGTATTCTTTCAATAAAGCCAATGGAAAAAGGAATATCTATAATGAAGTTTCAAGCAACAAGGAATTAGAGGAAAAGAGTTACATTGTCAAGATTCTACGAAGTTCAAAAGTTATCATCAAGAGTTGAAGACCGAAGACGAAGATGAAGACATCGATTGAAGACTGAAGACGTTTCTATGGATGCTGTGAGAGTGGTGTTAACTACACTTCGAACGGATAACGAGGTAAGTAAGCATATTCCCACCTTCGTTAAGTGGTTGATTTCCTTTCTTAGAGATCGTCAGAAAAATGGGTTTTCAATAATGAATAGAAGATGTGGGTTTTTCAAAACAATTCGGAGGGTTTTGCCTTCCTACCATTCAACGTGTCGCAGGATTTTCTCTTCACTCCTACCTGGACACATGTGTGACCCATAAAAAGCTGTTTATTATTGAGAGCAATATCATAAAACCCTTTCTTGTGAGGCGTAGTCGAGACTTTGATCACTCCGAACCCGAATTTCTTTCGATAAGGGATGGTTATTTCTCTCTCAACTTTTAAGGATGAGATTGTATTCATTTATGTGTCTAACTTCTTATGACTAGTAAAAAGAATCTCTATGTCTTCTTAGCGTGTTGGATGCTATCATTTCGGAGAACTAGTAAGTTGGAAAAGTAGGTTTTGTGGGTATATCTCTAGTAAACCCTCACGAGACTATAACTCGTCCACTAGGGACACCTAGGGTTCAAAGGATTGTTATACATGTTAAGTGTGACCGTAGCCTCGACGACACGGAGTTGTATGTATGTTTTAGAATTTGTTTTGTTTGATTTGCTCGAGGAATAGCAAAGTCTAAGTGTGGGGGAATTTGATAGGTCTCTAAAACACCTAATTTTATATCTAGTATTTATGCTTTCTTTGCTTTTGTCGTGTAAATTATGTATCTTATGTTTGCTTTTGAGTTTATTAGGTGCAATGGAGTCATTTTGAGAGAAAGAAGTAGAAAGCAGTCAATCGGAGCAAAAAGTGAAAAACAGTCGTCTCACGGGCAGCTGATATTTGGAGCCTAGATGTGGATGAGTGACGAACAGCAAAAAAAATTCCAAGAAGAACACTGGAAGGAAAGCATCAGTTTTACCTAGGGATGCCCTTATCGGTCCTGGGGATATAGTCCTAATACCCAAACCGAGAAACATTTATCTCTTGCATCCCTAATCACTTTATCACCTGAAATTGAGAATGAAAGTAATGGAGGCACTGACCATGGTGGATTCAGATCCAGACGAAGGAAGAAAGAAGGGTGTTGCTCGAAGATTAATTGTGAATCAATGAGAAGAAGAGAAGAGAATGGATTCGATTTGGTGCTGCCACTGTTTATGATTTAGGGTATGAATTTCAGTGAGAAGAACAAATTCAGGGTTTGGTAGAAATTGCTGTTAAGGATGAAATTTGGGAGTTCGATTGAAGATGGGTTTTCAGCGGTATTGATCTTGGATATGAAGGAGATAAGAAATCTGTTGATAGCTGTACAGTGGAAGATGAAATTCGAGATCTCAGCAGATGAGTTCGATTTGAAAATATGAGCATTTGAACTAGGCAAGAAATACGAACCTGTCACTAATTTTTGTTTTGATGGAGGTTTTGAAGGGATGGGTTGCACTTGGATTTGAGTCTGGTAGTGGCTGTAACCAGATCGAGAGAAGATGGTGTTGAACTGATTCATAAGAGTCAGTCGGTGTTGGTTGATGTTCAAGGAATAGTTGGTGGTTTGGTGGATTTGGTTTGAAGTCGAGGTGGAGAAGGTTCTTGTAGTTAGTTAAGCGAGGCCGAGGTTGTGCATGTGCAATTGCAAGAGAATGGCACTGTTGTAGTACAGGAAATGTGAGAATAGTGAAGGACGCAATTGTGTTGGGAGATTACAGGTGGTGTTGGTGATTGTCATGGGCTGGAGGCAATGGCGAGTGATTGGTTTCAGAATTAATGTTGTGTTGGTGTTCATGCAGCTAGCTATGTTGTTGTGAAGCTTACAAGGGAGAACATGTTGATTTGAGCTGAAATGGGTAGTATGGAATGTAGACTGTGCAAAGAAGAATTGTGTTGCTACTGGGATTGAAGCTGAGAACTGAAGGGATGGCAGTGAATGCAAGAAAGTGCAGGTGAACTGAGGAGATTGCATGCTATGATGGCACTGGTGGTTCGATGTGAGGCAGTGAAATTAGTGGACTTGAACAGGTAGATGATGTTGGATGGAGTTGTTGTTGCAGTTGGTGAACTGAGATGGTGAAGGGTGCAACTGTGACAGGAAATTGCAGGCGGTAGCGATGATTTTCATGGGTTTGTGGTGCTGTTGTTGTTGCATGATAGGCAATCGAATCTGGTGGCGATTCTTAGTTCAACATGACCAGTGGAAAGAGCATAAATTACAAGGATTCAGGTTGTGGTGTTGTTATTGGAAATTGCAGGTTAAGTACAAGAAATGTTGGGCAAGATGTTCACTTTTGCAGTCGATTTGGATGAATGGGTCTGTTGGATTGAATTTTGATATGAGAAGCTCTTACTGGTGGATAGATGTATGCTTAGGAATACAGGGAAGATAGAGATTGCAGTCACTGGCTGCAGAATGGAAGTTAGATGGAGATAACTGAGTTTCTGGTGCTCAAATGGAAATGATGTCAGGGAGCTGGACTGGATGCAGAGATGGAAACAAAGCTGATGGGTTAGAGTTGATGGTGGTAGCTGGTGCTGGGTGCAGTTAAGAGTGAGTTGCATCTGAAGTGAAATCTGATAAGGTTTTAACGGAGTTGTGGATGAATGCTTACAGGGAGCAGTTCTGGTAGTACTGTTAAGAAGGCTTGAGTTGTAATGAAGAAAGGGTAGTTGTAATGGCTAGGCAGTAGTGGTGATGCAATAGCTGTGACAGTGTGTGTGCGCTGCGGAGAAATGAGGATCGATGTGCTACTGTGAGAGTTTGTATATGCTGCAGATATAGCCAGGGAAGTTACAGAATGCATGAATAAGACTGCAGAAACAATGCGAAAAGTGAGCGAGAATGGCGAGCCGGTGGTACCACTTCTGGTTATCGGATTTCTGAACCGAGAGTGTTGATCATAATATTTCAGTGAATCGTGAATGGGGTATTAGTCTAATGCAAGAGTCGGCCGCGGCATATATGAGTTTGGAGTTGCGCTTTTGGGCACGTTTTCGCAAGAATTCAAGAATTGGTTTAGATGGTTCATATGTGATGTATTGCTCTGAATTGTGAGTGTATGAACTGCAGAGAAGGATAGTGAGTTGCTGGGAGTTATGGTAGTCGGATATAGGTTCAGGTGGTCGAAGATAGTTTCATGGTGACCACATTCCGGATTCCGGTGATGATGCCAGCAACCCGGCGACCCAGTTTTGGACCCAGAATTTCCAGAGACGTATTTTCACTCATGGGCTTGGTGGACCACTTGGAGATGGGTTTTGAGAAGAGAGTATCCTTTTGGGAATTGGAGAATCATTTAAATAGAAAACTCTTTCTCTAAACCTAGGGATATCTCCATTAGGGAGGCTCCTACTTGTTTTCTAGGGTTTCACATGATAGTTTTCTTCTTTGCTTTCTATGATGATTTCCAAAAACACAAGTAACTAAATTTTTATTATTGGTTAAAGATGTAGTTAGATTTTGCAACCAAGTTATTGATTTTATGAATTAGTTTTCTCTCAATATTATCGTTTGATTTCTAATGCGTATAATAATTGCATGATTGACGTATTGCAATTTGATTGAATGTTTGTTTAGTTAAGTCTAGAATTTATTGAACTCACATCCATATCTATAGCTAATTTAGGGTTCATCATCGAGCGATAACCTTGAATACGAGTAGTATGATATGATTATAGTTTGTAGTGATACATCCTTGTAATCATATATAGAAATTGACCTTTGTCCGAATTGTCATGCGTAATGTATGACAATTGCATTGATTAGCCTATTTCTGAAACTTAATGCTCCTAGGAATTGAACTTAATTAGCGCAAGGCGTTAGGCTATTCTTTAGGTAGAATTCACATGCGCAACTCTAATGTGTGTGTTGATGACTTAGGAAATTTACGGAGTATTCTTGCAATAAGGTATTCTAGGGCTTTTGATGATAGCGAGATTAAATACGAATTCTATTCATATATTCAAAAACTTGTTTACAATTGAAGATGAAACCTTTATCCAATATTTTCACACCTTTGATTTGCGTGTTTATTTCTTTGTTTGCTTTTACATTACTTTTAGATTATAAAAATCAGAAAATCCCCCCTTGTTACCTATAGGAAACCATAAAATATTGACAACCCAAGACCTCTCGTGGGAACGATCCTTTCTTGCCCTTGCTATATTTTATATTTTGAGTAGTGAGAAAGTAATTTATTTTTGACGCATACGACAGCGATCAAAGATATGTGGAGACTTGAACTTATCTATCACTAGTCTATCTATTCTATCTTCTATCTTGAGATAAAAGTCGTATTGCTATATAGACTTTGATTATACACATTTGCTATTTCGAGCCGAGTTTATCTCGCTTATATATTTCTCGAAATATGTGTTGGTATGATTTCTCTTTGTCCAAGTTCATCTTTACTAGTGACGAAAGTCTATTCTGGACTTGTCAAAATGGTTCCTATGACACATAAAAGAGAAGAGGATCTCTTCGGTTCCATCACTCTCTTCTTCGTTCTTTCAGTTCGAAAACGTAAGAGAAACCCAAACAGTTCTCATACCTTTGCTCCATCAACTTCTCGTTTCTTGACCAAATCAAAGTTGGTTTATTCCTTTGAACTCAAGAGTAGCTCGTGTACGCCGGGTCAAGAACAGATTTTGTGTTTGACAATCGTTTGAAGTTCTTCCAAGTACCACGAACCAAGTACCACTATAAAGGTTCCTCAGCAACAATTGCGCCAACAGCCACGGAAGCATTTTCCGCCACTTGAAGCACATCAACCTCTTCATGATGATCAACCATCATCTCCATATTACCAGCGGGTACGGCTTCCATGACTGGAGACGAAGCTACATCTTCATTACCATGAATCTCCATCTCATGATTATTTTCAGAAGCGACTTCTTCCTGTAAATATCACCAATTGAATATTTATTTCGTATAAATAAACAGTCCAAGAGGAAAACGTGTGGGAAAGTCACCGACTCATCTGCGGGCCCACTGGGACTGGAAGAAGACTCGCTGCTATACTTTGAAGAACTTTTCCCATCACCGTCGGATCCTGAGCTTTCTTCTTCTTCGCTTTCCTCTTCACTATCAAGAGGCTCAATATCGCCAGATTTTTCTTCAGAAGGTGCCATTTTCTGGCCACGTGCAAGTCTGGTGAAGGCGTTTATCTTGTCAAGACCCTGAGCCAAAAGGGGAAGAGATGTTCAGTGGCGACAATTCAGAATATTTATGTAATTCGGCCAAATCGGGAAGGAAATCATACATACTTGCATGTTGGAAGAACTGAAGGTCACAGGAGCCGTCGAAGCCGATCGGATGCCGCCCGCATGACTTTTCGACCTTCGTTCTTTTTTCTGGGGATTGTCTTCATTTGAGCTAGAAGATTTCTGTTTACCTGAAGAAGGCAACCTCAACAATCTGTGTTTTCCCAGAACTTTAGAAGAGGGCTTGCCGCGTGGAACTGTCACAACATCTTGCATGAATTTTTGAATAACAAGGAACTCTTCCTGCCAGAAAACATTATATTTAGAGGTTGTAACCGATTTTCGTTCTGGGAGCAGAAAGGGGAGGCTTTTATGAGGCACAAAGACACGACTATCGAAAACGGTTGGCAACAGTTCTTTTGGAGGCGTGAATGGACGGCGAAACAGAATCCCTTGATCGAAGCCCATATGCCGAGCAACCCTGGTATTACAATCAGGGTGCGAACTACAGAGTCCATGAAGAGGTCAGGATGCCACCTCTTAACACAACAGTGGAGAAAGTCTGGGAAGTTGTTATATTAATGGAGGAGATCACACCACCACTTAATCTTTGACAAGAACCACCATCGGGAAGAAGAAGTAGAGAGTTATGTTCTTATCATCGTTTCCACGACCACACAACAAATAACTGCAAGAATGTTCAAAGAATAATATTAAGACTGATTGGACAAGGAAATATTAATCACTTCCTAGCAACGCCACTACCTCCACCACCACCAGCGCAACCAACAACAGGAGGGCAATCGTCAGGAGTAGACAAAGGCAAAAACACCTTTTTAATTGAAATATGAGCGAATGCCAAAAATCTGCAATGCAATTCAATAATACATTCGTTCAAAAGCATAGAAGACTTCCACGATAATGTGTTGAGTCGTGCGAGGCCAAAGTTAGGGCTTGGCGGCATGGCTAAGGTCGAGGATTTGGCACAGTGGCCAAAGTTAGGGCTTGGCGGCATGGCCAAGGTCAGGATTTGGCGTTGTGTCCAAAGTTAGGGCTTGGCGGCATGGCCAAGGCTAGGATTTGGCTTCGTGGCCAAAGTTAGGGCTTGGCGGCATGGCCAAGGCTAAAGTGGATCGTGGCATGTTGTGGACTATGACCAAAAATTAGGGTTTCGGCTAATGCTACTGAAGCAAAAGTCTTGTTTCGGTCATGAAATCCTATTTGGAGTCCGTTATGGAATTGGCCACGAACAAAAAATGGATTAGCACGTAGTGGCGTCATTTGTGGCACATTGGTATGTTACTACGACAGAGTGGCATGTTGACATGCCGATTAATATGTTGTTGTGACAAGGCGCGTTTGCTTGCCAGTTAGTATGGTGGCGTGGCAGGGTGCGTTTGGCCTTTAATGTATGATGGCGAGTTAGAGCGACTTGATTGGTCAAGAAAAGGGGCCGGCCAAACGTAAGGCGCGGCCACACCTCTAGTGCTCGTGGCGCATTTTAAAGCGACCCGATCGGTCGACAAAGGAGTAAGGGCCGGTTAGGTAGCATGGGGCGTGGCCAAGTGGCGCCAGTTAGCCTATGGCATGGACACGCTTCCCTCATTGTTGCTCCTACTCCGCGGCTCTGTTTATTCTTCGCTTTCTGACCGAGTATTTTGTGCAAGGGCCTTAACCTTGGTACTTGGAGGTCCGTGATACTCTGCTGCGAGTGAACACAAATCCTTCATGCCATACCAATATTAAGGATTCTTCCAGGGAACATAAGCACAAGAAAAGTACTCAGCAGGCTCCGGCATTTGTGAGTAATGCAGCTAGGAGATTATACACTCATTAGGCTCTATACTAGTGAGCGGTTCATCCAGGAGCTTGAGTTTCGACATAATATGAAGAGAGACATAGGTACTCGTCAGATTTTGATATATTCTCCAAATTCCCAATGGAATATAGACATATCAATGTCTACTACATCTGATGTCGGGTCAAGTAGATAGATTTTTACAAATTTAGCCCTGAGCTAAAAAACACCATCAAAAAGTACCTAAGTTGGTTTGGAAAAAACTGTGGAGCATGAATGCACCACATAAAATTAAACTTTTTATTTGGAAATGTCTGAAAGGAATTGTTCCAACTTTGGTAAAGATCAACCATTATAAACCAAACATTGACACTATGTACCCTCACTGCAAGGTGGAAAATGAAACCATTGACCATTTGTTGATCACTTGTCCATATTCATCTTCATTCTGGCTTGATATGAGTATAAATGTATCTAATATACAACATCAGCATACTTCAGTCATTGATTGGATAACAAGTTGGTTTTCCAATGCTCAAAATGTGGGTGCTGAAGAACATAATACTTGGGTTCTGACTTTGATGATCACTGCTTGGCAAATATGGAGAAACAGATGTGATATAATTTTTCAGAATAAAAGTATGAATCGATGGGTGACATCAAGTAATATCAGGTGGCTGTTAAACCAATGCATGAAAGACCATCAGCAGCACAAGTCAACTAAGATAAAGAATGCTAGCTGGTCACCTCCAATAAATAACCAATTTAAGATTAATATAGATGCTTCCTTTGATGATGCAGCAAAAACTTTTGGTATTGGGCTAATTATCCGAGATTTTGCAGGTAACAGCAGAGGCATCAGAGGCAAGTACTTTAATGGAGGAATAAATGCAGAGCAAGCTGAATGCTTAGCCATAAAAGAAGTACTAATTGGGCTAGCAACTTTCATCTTCATCGTATTTTGCTTGAGTCAGACTGTCAAAATGTTGTTCTCTCTATAAATGATGTTGTCCCGCATGTACATTGGGTTAATCAGGGTCTTGTAAATGAAACAAAGCATCAGTTATCTACTAGTCCGGAGATTAATCTAGTTTATGTGCATAGATCTGGCAATAATGTGGCTCATACAATAGCTAATAGAGCAAGAACTTTAAGAGCCTTCTTTTGATATTTTGGATGATATCCCAGCTGATATACATAAAGCTATAAGGTATGATGTTGTCAGTCTTAAGTTATGTACTTAATCTTTCTTCAATGAATTTCTGTTTCAAAAAAAGAATTCAATGTTCTAAGCGTGAAGCTTTATTAATAATACAAATCTATTGAGAGTTTTTATCATCATCGTTTGTATTTACCATATATATCTAGGGTTTATGAGTGATTATTAGATTGAGTGCACGCTAGATTAGTCTATTGATTGTTCTATCGCTAGTAGAAGTTATGAGATAAGTAATCATCGATTAACTCTCTACACAAGTAGAAATCGCGAGACCTTACAGAGGGTTTATGTGGAGCAATCGTGTGTGAAAACAACACCAACAAGTAAACCTTGATCTAAGAGTTTAACTACTGGGATCAACCTAAATTCACAAAGCTTAAGGCGTTCGATTGGGTTACACCTTGAGTGATATACTACTTGGTGGTTCGTGGAATATTATCTGGTAGTCGAGAACTTCTGTATCCAGTGATAGAAGGAGTTTTGTGGATACCACTGATCTAGCTGTTATTCCACGGTTGGTGATGAGTGGTTCTTACGAACGATAAATAAGTATTCTAATCTTGCTAACGCTTGGTAACGGCGAAGGATTCCTTAATCATCCCTTTCTTCTTATTGTCTTTAATTATAATTATCTTACAAACAAAACCCCCTTTGTTATTTACTTTATTTGGCTAATACAAATAACCTATCAATTCTGACTCTGTGGGAACGATCTCTTACTACTGCTATATTACCAGTTAATTAGTGGGAAATATCTTTAATAACTTGTTGTGCCTACGACAGCCCATCAAGAAAATGCGAAAATTTCTATCGTCGAGGGAGACGATATTCGCGGAGATTGAATTTCTGGAAGCTATAGCCTTGTATGCATCTCTATCTATTCATTAACATTGGTAGTCAACAATCTTCTATGTCAGTCATTTGGACTCTCCTCTGAATGGAACTTTGGAACTTCCCCTGTAAAGTGTGTCCACATCATAATGTTCCATGTTTCTCATCTATTATCACATTTGAGTACTTGCGGTCTTCACTTATATTCATCGAGGAGAAGGTGACATCTCTAGAGATTGAATGAGCACCACTGGCTGGACAAGCGCTTAGATGGTTCTCGGGGAGATCCAAGTTTTCTACCTATCTCAAGACAGTAGTCGTTTCTCCATTCCAGACTCATTTGGACCAAGGCATGTTCTGTTTCATTGGGGATGGCGGGTAGTCCACGTGGTAGTTGGGGTTGAAGCGCTCGTTCTCACTTAGTTCTTGGTTGAAAAGACGAAGGTACCCAAATATACCTCAATCTAAAACTTTTCCACCTATAAGTCTTTTCTCCGAAAGTGATTGTCTATAGATCGAGTCAAGACAATACAACTAATCGGTTCACACTTCGTGTGATCATCTATGGATACGAGATTGAGACAATACGACAAAAAGATAACTTGCGTGATTGACTATGGATACAAGATCGAGACAATACAACAACGAAGTATGTTTACCAGATAAAAGGTTCGGACTTAACCAAACACAATAGGATTACTATCAAGTAAATAAGAATTAACGTTTGTGTAATTTACTTTAAATTATAATAACAACAATTATAATTGCGGAAAATAAAAGTAAATGACACGGCAAGGTTTTGTTAACTAGGAAACCGCAAATACAGAAAAATCCCGGGACCTTGTCCAGAATTGAATACTCTCAGGATTAAGCCGCTATACAAAATCAAACCAACTTCGTATAGTTGATACCAAGCAACTAAACCTATAGTTCACCTAGTTCCGTCTGTATCCCTGCGCCTCCAACTTGCAATAAGTCACGCACTTGGAACAATTCCTTTGGTTCGTATTCCAAACAGTAAAGGAACAACAAATATGTTCGGTAACAACTCTTTTCAACCAAGTGATATGAGTTCGACAAAAGGCTCTTCCGTTTATCCCAATAAACTCCTTTGTCAGGTCCTTAGATTTATCCAATAACAACTACCAAAGTAATTGTCAAGATTTTTCAGTCAATACTTTGAATCACAAAGAATTGTATTGATGCCGATCTACTCAACTAATCAATCCAATCTACCACAAGGATAAACCGATTATAGTTGGATCCTCTTTACCTGAAACAAGTATTGTGCACACCAAAGATTATGAACCCAAATCAGAAATCTTTTTCGTCTTCAAATCTTCTTTGATCTTCAATAAACACCTGCACACAATCAACTTGAATCTCTTGTGATCGATCACACACAGAACGAAGTTTGTTAACAATGGATTATCACAAGACATCTTTAGATCTACAAACCGTCTAAAGATCTCCGTCGAAACTTCGATCTAGTTTGAGTGAATCTTACATCAGAAGAGAAGATTCTCAAGCATAAAAAAACTAGGTGCAATAAAAGTTCAACAACCGTTAGTCAATCAAATCAATCAAAAACTAATAATAAACCTCAATTGTCTAGTTTCCCACCAACGGTACTAATAGAGCTCCTCAATCCCAAAGAAGTCTTTAAACCGAGCGGCAGTAATAGATTTCGCCTATTAGGTTACTTTCCTCTCCGAATAGGCGGCTCCACCTGGCTCTGAGGATTAGTTTGCTCGAAATGCAAACTTTGATATTTATAGATTAAGAAAGTTTGGATACAAAGGAATTTCCAAAACCGAAAATATTCTCAAGATATATAATATATTTGCAAATTCGGTTTCCATAATTATGGAAATGCTTTGTCCAAATAATGGCCGAAAATCTCTTAGAAAATCTCCAACTAGTAAATGCACATTACTAATTTTTATTTTCTAAATATAAAATTAAAAACCTTAATTAAAAGATTCTCAATTTATTTTCGATCAAGGGATTCTCCTTTAGCTATTAAGGAATATCTTTGAACAATAAAAGATAAGTGTTACTGCACATGTTCAAAGTATGTCGACATCTTTACTTTGTAAGTCCTATTTCATACTTACAATCTTGGAATCGATTTTCCACACTTCCAAACAAGTTTAGAATTGGTTCATCTGACTTCCAAGAACTATGTGATTGATTAT
The DNA here is from genome assembly GCA_023531295.1 of Papaver armeniacum. NCBI lineage: Eukaryota > Viridiplantae > Streptophyta > Magnoliopsida > Ranunculales > Papaveraceae > Papaver > Papaver armeniacum. Next base: position 802,806 of record JAJJWW010008178.1, read on the forward strand.
CCTATCAAATCACCAAACATGGGTTTCACGGTTCGACCAAAACAAGTTTGGTTCTACCTCCATGTGGGTACTAGAATTAGTCACGCTAGTTACCAAAACTTGGTTGACTAGGTACTAGGATCGGTTCCCATATATATGGTATCTAACTTTGTATTTGTTGCACATGTCCATAGGATCGGTTCCCAATAACTAAAAACGTGTTGCACATGTTCATAGGATCGGTTCCCAATAACTAGAAACTTGATGCACCTCTTACAAGGATCGATTCCCCTCTTGTGATCGGTCGGTTCCCCTTTGCCTAGAGTTGGTCATACCAATAACACTAAATCGACATACCATCTCAGGTGATTACTTAAGATCGGTTTCACTAATAAAAGTCATACCAATACAAAATTCAGGCCTTGTGAATAATTTTACCAAGAACATAAGCAAGTCATGAGCGGTTATACTAATCACACATATTGGTGGTTCAAAAGATATGCAATGAATAACAATATCAATAAGACTAGCGATTTCCCTTTCGATTCACAAAACAAGTTCATGAATTTACTTCCTTTAAACGAATGTAAAACATTGTTTCCTAGGATGAAATCTTCACCTCATACTCATACATAATCAAAATAACATTCAAACCATTACGTCGATGTCTTATATACGAAGTTCAAAAGATAAGCGTTATACATCGTATTGTATTCCTTAATACTACGTCTAACTAGAGTATAATCATTCATAGCTTCACAGTTACGTTTTCAATATGCACGACTTGAAAGATACGTTAGGGAATGAAACTGTTCAAGTCAAATATTACTAACCTCAAGTAGAAGGATGATGTCGCCGTTGTAGCTCCGTTTTTCTGCACATTCTTCAAGTCTTCACGTAATACTTATAATGTCTCATATCCTAATACTTTCAAGCTAACCTATACGAAGTTGACTCTAGTACATAATCAAGCGACTCTTTAAATGAGTTTTGGTTCACTAAAATATGACAACCAACCTTGACATACCAACGCTTGGTGGGTTCAACCGAGCTATGCTCTAACATAAGCAACTCTTGGTACCTACCTGTTTCTGCATTAACTGCCTAAAAATGCGTAAGATAATCATCAAGAGTACAAAATATATATATATATGTATATGAAAATATGTCGATTCACAGGGGATATGGCATATCAGGTTGTTAATGCTTGACTAGAGCTATAATGAGGGTTTCTAAACATGTGCAGATATTAAGTAAGCTCGGATGAATTCCTGTCAGGCTCGACTGCCAATATTATTCCTTGTATAGTTATCTTCATTCCCAGCAGAACTCTAACCCCAATTCATAGGTGCAGAAAATCGCATGGTACTGGTACGTTTCCATTCACCAAATATCAGTTGTATACCATTACGCTCTTGACAGAAGTGATATGCGCAAGCTCTACAGACACTAACACGTGAGCTTTCCTTATAGAAGCACTAGATTAGGTTCAACAGTTTAATGCTTACAGAATTAAAATATTTCATTCAAGATTATGAATCAAAGTTTAAAGTAAAGTTGTCACTGAATATTTGCAAGATATAACAACCGAAAAAAGTCTAAAAGACAGATAATACTTATCCTTGCTAATCGACCATATCTTCATGAGGTTCTTTGTATCGAGCTAGACATGAATCAACATCCGCTCACAACGTCTGTAGTTCAAGGCTTACTGCAGCCGGGGTTAACTGAATGCAATTGCTCTATTGAAGTTCTATTGGAGAGCATTTTTGAAATAATTAGACTAGAATTTTTGGTCATGATTCATTCCCGCTCTCGTCATAAGACAACAGGTTTCTTCGTTAATAGTTGAAGTTTTTCATTCAACAGATCTTTATTACCGATTCTGGGCACAGGGAACCAAATTTCATGTGTTTTCAGTGACATATAGTTTTACGCAACAAGTTTCTGAGACTGCAACAAGATTTTGTAAATGGAGATACAAGTAAAGATCAAGGAATACTTATCTTTAATTGTTTATTGTGGTTCATTATCCGTCTACTAATGGTTATGATGCTAATATCGTTCTCTGAGAGCCCAGCTCGTATTCTTGTTGTGATTTACCAAATACCTTCACCCTTAATGGGTACTCCATAGATGCTATGACAACACCACTCTTTGGTGTGACATATGCTGCTCCCATACATGAGAAAACCAAAGCAGCTGCAACTTCAAGTGATCATGCATTCACAAATTTCCAGCTACTGCTCTTCCTTGATCTCAAAAGTTCTTTCTTCATCAATTGAAATCCGATTCAAGGTTAATTAACTATTTTTTTCTTGTCAAGGCATTCGATTAGACTTGAATAACCGAATCCTCCAATTTGATAAGTCTAACTAAGATCAAAATTAACTTAGGTTCTCTTATCCGGAATCGATTTGGACTAAAAAAATTATCCCGTATTTCGTTAAGCCATAAACAATACATACAAACCAAAATAAATTTACTTGCACAATTATCTTTTAACCGGAAGCAATTGAAATAAACATAGACATTATAGCACCGCAATTGCACCGAATTTCGTTAAGCAAAAACACTTGTTACCCAAAAATAAAGAAGATACCAAACAACAAGTCAAATAAACACAGTTTTTCTTAACCGGAAACAATTGAATCATACACACACATACATCCATACACAATAATGGAATATCAATTTATCAGAAATTGTGTTAAGCAAAACCAAAATATATCCAATATAAAATGAGGCTTTTCTTAAACATGAAAACGATTAACTAACAAATTTGTTACCTCGGATTCCATGACCTCTTCTCCCCAGAAAGATATATCATTAAGTGCAAGTTCAAATAAGAACTCTCCCCCAGTATATTGTCATCCTCTCGCAAGAACAAAAAAACAACAAGAAGAGCAACCTTACCAGAGAAAGGTTGAAAGGTTTTAACTAATGCGTGCCAATAGCAAAAGTTGAAAACCCGAAACACATATGTTTATGCTAAATACAACTCATGTAAACATAAATTGATTCAACATATTGTGACTTTTCACATATAGTTTCAATCGGAACACCTTATGATCCTTTTATAAAGCCTACCAACATGGGCCAGAACTTAATCCCGATAAATCAAAAAGCCACACAAACCATAAGGGTTTCATCATATGAGATCGAACATTAAGGTTATGAAAACCGAAATCAGATATCCCATAAACCGAATACACATAGCAAAAATATAGACATTCATTCACAGGCTATATAATCGGTAACTATCACAAGAAAAGTTATAAAGAAATAATTTTATCTATTACTATTATAAAGCCTTCTACCATTATAAAATGTTCATCTACAGTGATTTGAAGCTGCAAAATTTGAATATCCAGATCTGCCCCCTGTTTTGTGTCTTAGGAGTAATTCACAAAAAAAATTATCCGAGGATATCATGGTAATTTAAGTCTAAATATATACTTCTTAACATTTGAACTTCTCATGTGACCGAGAGAGAATAAAAAGTAATTATTTGTTGTACCATTTACGCATCGGTTTGATGATTAAAGAGTTTGTAGTACGCCACGTTGGATCTACAAACTTTTGCATTAATGCCGGCCGTCGCCACTAGCTTAAGTTGACTCGCCTATCTTTGAATCAACAATTTTTGGGCACGTGCAAAGCATGTGCGTTAGTTCTTGTTCATTAATAATGATAATTTTATTCAAAAATAGACTTTATACAATAATTGAAGTAAATCAAACATTGATGTCTATTTTTCTGGATTAAGAATTATAGCATATAAACTTAATCCCTAGTGGTGCTCTGATTGTTCACTGAGGTTTCTTCAGTGTTCAAACTCTTGAAGCACGTCTCGAGAAACTTGTCAGCAACCACTTCTTGTTTTTCAAGATTTTCAACTTGAACCTTCATGTCTGCAAGATCAGCTTTTGTTTCCTCAATCCCATCCTTGAGCCAATCTTGATTTCAAACCGTCATTATGAGATTGGTTCTTAGTTATTCAAAACCATGGATATAGTCTACCATACTATCAGAAGGTATCCACTTGCTTTTTGTTGGATCTTGAAGGTTGTAAGCCAACATACATGACTCGTCTTGGGATCCAGCAAAACTATTAGATTCATAATCAGACATGATTTTTGATATGATCTTCTTTTTCCATTCTGTATTGATTCCTTGACAATCCTTAACCCTTTGAGCTTCCTCCTTATTTATCTTTGTAATACTGCGAGTTATTGGAGGCATGCTCAAGGATTTAAATAAGAATTAATCAGGGTTTCTCAATACAAGCAAGAGAAAGTTTCTCTTAAGAAGAGACAACTTTCGGACCAAAAATACAAGGTAATTTCCGAAATATATTAAGAATATATTTTGTTACCCGTGTCCGAACTTCTCAAGCTGGAAGGTTTATTAAAATTCAAAAAATTTAAATAAAACCTAATTATGGAAGATCAAAACACGAACAATAATTTTTTTTAAGACAAGATGGATCATAACTTATCCAAGAATTGTCCCAATTTTTACGATAAAACACAAAAGCATGTGCTCTCACTTTAGGTGCTTCCCATCGTTGATGATAAGACCCTCTTGTAGCCTCTTATGTATATTTTTTATCGATCAATTAAGCAAGAGAAAATAGAAGTTGAAGCTAAGTCAGTAAACCATTTTAATTTGATGATATTTTCATTTCTTTTCCTCTAACGCGTATAATGTTTTGTATCATGTTGTTGTACTGCACTACTGAAAATGGATAAATCAAAAATAAGGAGTATTAACTGTGTTGTATTGATATTTATATGATATCCTTATACTTGAATCAAAAGTTATCATTCATGTTTACTATAAACTGGTAGTTGTTTATATATGGTGTTTTTTTTCTTTTGTCTTGTGGAATATGTTAACACTAAGAATTTTTGGATAATATTTTCTTTTGAGGATTCTTTTCATGGTTTAATTTTTTTTTTCTTGCATTATTTTCATCAAATTGGACTTTTCTGCTTTTATCTAATGCAATAAATCTCAGAGTTAACTTTTAAGAGTCGTCAGATTTAGATTGATTGAGGTAACCATTCAAAGGGATTAATCTATGAATTTTCAGCTCACAACATGTTTGTCTTTTATTTTGCAGCTGATTACAATTACACGAAAGGGGGTCCCGAAAGTCAATGGCGTTGACGAAGCATTCCAAAAGGTAAAGACATATTCCGCAAAAAATTAAAACTTTTTTTAATCTTTTGCATATTTTTTACTTTATTTTGTTACCACAATTATAGTCATATAGGTAAGAGATGTTTTCATTGATGTTTTTACACTCTGCATTATGAGGTTGGCGAAAATTTCATAAGAAAGAGTCTTGAAAATCAATGATGTTGATGACATCTTCGAAAGTGTAATGAAACTTTCAGCAGAAAGTGGCATAAAAAATAGAATCTAAAGTGTGGAATCATATATGGATATTATTGTTTGTGGGTGAAAATGGTTTCTGTGATTTCGGTAATTTCGGGTGTGTGGTTGAGAAACGAATTTAAACCCTAAACAATGTACTGCAAGGGAGTACTTTAGATTCGAGAGATCAATCTGTACAAGTCCGGCCTAAACCAAGAAATGGCCGTTCCAGACTTGCTTCGGTCACAAAGTGGAGGAGAATGGGTTGGTTTTGGGGAGGAAGCAAGGAAAGTGATGAGACCGAGAATAGTTGATTATGGAAGAGTAGTTGTGTTATGACTTGTATCGAGAGAAAAGTGGGAAGCTAGCATTATGAAAAGCTAGCAAACGTTTTCGAGTGGTGTATGCTCTGGTGAACTGTTGTTCGGTGGAAATAGGTAAGACCTATTTATACAAGTCAAAGTGAAACGTACTCTGGTCTCATTAAGGAATGGAAAAATGGGTGAGTAAATGGGAGGAGGTGGGAACGTTAATGCATGGAATTGATGTTCCATAAAACCGTTAACGCATGGAATTAATGTTCCATAAAAAGAACATTTCACCATTAACTCCCTGTATTTACTAACCGCCATATCCTTATGACACTTCCTTATGACAGGCGTAGTGTACGCCGCACGCTGTAAACCGCCAAACCAATACCCAAAGATGATCCCCCAGTTTGTGATATGTGTTGATGTCTCGAATGTTTTTGTGGAAAATATGTAGCGTGTTGTTGTTACCTAGCAAGTCGTACTTGAGAAACTCGCTAGCTTGGTGACCTCCGACGGTCGAGATTTTGCATCTTAAGACGAGAGGTAGTCGTTGATCGTTGCACGCTTTTGTTTTGGTGGCCGTATAGGGAAGGCCAGCATGTGGCGCGGCAAGGTTGGCATGCCTTGGCGCGGTTTGATGTGGCCAAACTAGGGTTTTGGGTCAAAGGATACCATGTGTTGTATGGTAACCTCGGACGGCAAAATTTGCTCCTGGGATTGAAGGGCGACCGTTGATTGTCGCACGCCTTCGTTTTGGTAGCCGCGTAGGGAAGGCCATCATGGTGGCGCGGCTAGGTTGGCATGCCGTCGGCATGGCATGGTTTGGCGTGGCCAAACTTAGGCTTTCGGGCCAAAGGTTACCATGCATTGTCTGGTAACCTTGGATGGCTAGGATTTGATCCTGGGATTGAAGGGGGACCGTTGATTGTCGCACGCCTTCGTTTTAGTAGCCGCATAGGGAAGGCCAGCATGGTGGCGCGGCTAGGTTGGCATGCCGTGGGCATGGCATGCCTTGGTGCGGTTTGGGCGTGGCTAAGCTTAGGATTTCGGGCCAAAGGTTACCATGCGTTGTCTGGTAACCTTGGTCGGCTAGGATTTGATCATGGGATTGAAGGGGAACCGTTGATTATTGCACGCCTTCGTTTTAGTAGCCGCATAGGGAAGGCCGGCATGGTATAGTAGGGTCGCGGGTTTGGTATGACGTTGGCACATGGTACGGCTAGCATGGTTATGGCCAAGGCAAGGTGCGTTTGGCTTGGCGAGGTAGGGCCAATGGTTTGGCATGCCGTTTGGCACATGGTGCGTCTAGCATGGCTAGGGCCAAGGAAAGGTGCGTTTTGGCTTGGTGAGGCGGGGCCAATGGTTTGGCATGCCGTGGGCGCATGGTGCGGCAAGCATGGCTAGGGCAAAGGCAAGGTGCGGTTTGGCTTGGCATGTGGGGCCAAGGGTTTGGCGTGAATGGTTTAGCTTGGCATGGTAGGGCCAAGGGCATGCCATGGGCGCATGGTGCGGCTAGCATGGCTAGGGCCAAGGTAAGGTGCGGTCTGGCTTGGCATATGGGGCCAAGGGTTTGGCGTGAATGGTTTGGCTTGGCATGGCGGGGCCAAGGGCATGCCATGGGCGCATGGTGTGGCTAGCACGGCTAGGGCCAAGGAAAGGTGTGGTTTGGCTTGACATGTGGGGCCAAGGGTTTGGCGTGAATGGTGCAGCTTGGCATGGCGGGGCCAAGGGCATGCCATGGGCGCATGGCGCGGCTAGCATGGCTAGGGCCAAGGCAAGGTGCGGTTTGGCTTGGCATGTGGGGCCAAGGGTTTGGCGTGAATGTTTTGGCTTGGCATGGCGGGACCAAGGGCATGCCATGGGCGCATGGTGCGGCTAGCATGGCTAGGGCAAGGCAAGGTGCAGTGCAGCAGCATGTGGGGCCAAGGGTTTGGCGTGAATGGTTTGGCTTGGCATGGCGGGGCCAAGGGCATGCCATGGGCGCATGGTGCGGCTAGCACGGCTAGGGCCAAGGCAAGGTGCGGTGTGGCTTGGCATGTGGGGCCAAGGGTTTGGCGTGAATGGTTTGGCTTGGCATGGCGGGGCCAAGGGCATGCCATGCGCGCATGGTGCGGCTAGCATGGCTAGGGCCAAGGCAGGGTGCGGTTTGGCTTGGCATGTGGGGCCAAGGGTTTGGCGTGAATGGTTTGGCTTGGAATGGCGGGGCCAAGGGCATGCCATGGGCGCATGGTGCGGCTATCACGGCTAGGGCCAAGGAAAGGTGGGGTTTGGCTTGGCATGGCGGGGCCAAGGGCATGCCATGGGCGCATGGTGCGGCTAGCATGGCTAGGGCCAAGGCAAGGTGCGGTTTGGCTTGGCATGTGGGGCCAAGGGTTTGGCGTGAATGGTTTGGCTTGGCATGGAGGGGCCAAGGGCATGCCATGGGCGCATGGTGCGGATAGCACGGCTAGGGCCAAGGCAAGGTGCGGTTTGGCTTGTCATGTGGGGCCAAGGGTTTGGCGTGAATGGTTTGGCTTGGAATGGCGGGGCCAAGGGCATGCCATGGGCGCATGGTGCGGCTAGCATGGCTAGGGCCAATGCAAGGTGCTGTTTGGCTTGGCATGTGGGGCCAAGGGTTTGGCGTGACCAAGCTAGGACCGTGACCAAGCTAGGGTTTTTGGGTTAAAGGTTACCATGCGTTGTCTGATAACCTTGGACGGCTAAGATTTGCGTCTTAGATGGAAAGATGGTCGTAGATTGTTGCTGGCCTTTGTTTTGGCAACCAGCGTTGTGCATGGCGTGTTGGAACGGCAAGCATGGTTGGCATGCTTTAGCGAGAAGATGTGGCTGGCATGGTTTGCCATTGGCACAGGGGTGCGGCTAGCATGGTTGGCATGCCTTGGCGCGATAGGTGTGGATGGCGATCTTTTCCATTGGCACAGGGGTGCGGCTAGCATGGTTGGCATGCCTTGGCACGGTAGGTGTGGCTGGCATGGTTTGCCATTGGCACAGGGGTGCGACTAGCATGGTTGGCATGCCTTGGCGCGGTAGGATGTGGCTGGCATGATGAGCCATTGGCACGTGCGGTGTGAGAATTAGGGTTTTGGCTTGTCGAAACCCTAATTAGCTGGTAAAAAAAGTACCACTGGTAATTTTCATGAGACAAATTAAAGGGTTCAATAAATGTGCTTGGTTTGGACATTATTACTCAAGTTACGTGGCGTCCTTTGTCGACTAGGGTTTCTGACTTTACCCCTAAGTTAAAAACCACCATCAACAATTACATTATATCTAAAATTGATGACATCCTGGGAGCCAGATCTCAGACCGGTTATGTTAGATAAACATAGAGAAGTTAAATTTTTGGAAGATGATGGAAAAAAAGATTTATCTCATGCAAAGATTCCTCACAAGAAAAATAAATTATCTAATCCTCCAAAAAATTGCAACTTTCATTGCAGATGGGTCACTCAAGAAGTTGTTGACTTCTTAAGTGAAAATTATGATTTTCATGCCTCTATCGAAGAAGTCATTTGTTTAATTTTTAAGTGCATTTGCTTCGCAACAAAAAAGGCTGAAAATAAGTTTCGAAGTAAAGAGAATGAAGATCCACCTGTTAAAGGAAGGCGTAAAGTTGTTCTTTTCATTATGTGTTTCTTCTTTAATAAAAAATTTGTTAATTATTAAAAAAAAATCTCGACAATTCACATCTTTACCCATGGTGCTGATATCCAACCATTAACCAACCTAGGTGAAATCGAGCTTGAGAGAACCGTCAATATAAGACTAGTGATGTTAGATTTTGGGAAGGTAAAGTCCTTGCTAGAATATCATTGAAATTTACTAGTTGACGAGTAGGAACAAAATCAAAACCCAAACCTTTTTTATTAGATCTACAAGCAGATATTTATTTGAAAAATAATTTTATTTATATTATTATATACAATTTGCGTTTTAAGTTTCCGTTTTGCTTTTCTAGTTTAGATGGTAAATAGTGTCGTGTTATTTTTCTTTTAATCCCAGCTAAAATAAATAATATGGTTCAGTAATAAACATTATTTTTCATCACATATATTTCTGATACCCATTCAAATGTTTTTTTTTTTAATAAAACTTCTTGACACGTAAGAAATCATTATTTTTATTTCTTCTTGCTCAAGGAAACAACATCTTTTTCCGATGATTTAAAATACATTGGTATAATTCTTAAGAGAAGGTTCCGAAACACGGAACCATGTATACGACCAATACTGAAAATAATAACATTATTGGTTATTAAAATTTCCAAGTGAAAATAACAAGCAAATATTGTGAAAAATATTGGTCCTTACCTCCAGAACTCCCAAAAATGCATTAAAACTATCTTTGACACACGTCGAGCAATCACCGAGGGCCATGTAAATCTCTGATAAAATCGGAGACCCCAATCATATGTTGGTGCTTGCTCTAAATCTTCTAATGCTTCGAGAAACCCAATTAACACCACTGAGCTAGCATTTGGAAATAGACATTGGCCTAGTGTCCACAATACAAAAAGACGTTCGAGATCCTCATAATGGTCAGGGAACAAATATTCATTACCAGCTACCCTGTTTTCATTCATTTTCCTAGCATAACGTATAAAAAAATGCTTTCAACCCCCAACTTTTAACCCATGCGCTTTTAATTGTCTATATGAATCATTTCCTTCTACATCATTTGAGTATAAGGGAAGTCTTCATTTCCATTTATCTTCTGATAACCAATTTAGTTTGTTAAATGGAAGTAAGTTTCCAACACACGGAATTCCCGTTAACATGTACAAATCTATCGATGTAACTCCTATTAACAATAATTATTCATAATTAGAATTTTTTGATTTTTATAAAACAAAACACATAATCTATAAATTAAATTACTAGAAAAAACTGACTTACCACGTTCAAAGTCCTTGAAAAAGAACGTGTTTGTAGTCTTATACCATCGTTCTAATATAACTTGAACTCCTTGAGTCATGTGGTTTCTAGGTTGTATGCGATATAGTTGTCGCAAAGGATATCTTCTAACTCTCTCTTGAACAACAAGGGAAGTAATTAAAAAATCGTATGTAACTCAGTCCATCCACCTCTTAGATTTACCGAATTAACTCGCTCCTCATGGTCAGATAGTGCTTAGAGAACATACCTTCACCGGCTACTTGAACGACATTATTAAACTCATAATTTGTATCCACAACAAAAATTATTCCTTTAATTTGGGGTACCAGTACATCCTTTGGCTTTTCTATTTATTTTTCTTCTTTTCATATTTGTTCAGGAAGTAAAACGAAAGATAATTGTGAAGGGAATAAGTGTTGAGAAGTGAAACAAAAGAGTTGAGAAGGGAAGTGTGAAGGATATCTAAACAAGCTGCGGTATTTATAGGCGTTAGAATGTCGTACGCTGGCGATATTAATTATAACGCCAGCGACTGAGTTAACAGCGAGTGATATTGTCAATAACGTTCGCTAGAAACTCGGTCGCTATGTGGTTTTCCCATAATATCACAATTGGTTTGCCATGCCACCTGGTATGTCAAACAACTTTTTTTTGGCATGTGCATAGGAATAGGCTTCAGGGGAAAAAAACTACTTCCATAATTAATTCAATTATGTGTGAAATTGGAGTCTTCCAACCGTGACCTTAACCAAACCAACCAGGAATAGGCCAGCTGGCCATGGTCGAACTCCTAGGTTGGTTCGATACGAAGACAAAAAAGAAAAATGACAAAAATGAGAGGTGTTTAATTAGCATAGATCAACGGTTCTCAATAAATTGACAAATCCAATGATAGGGTAAGAAACCCTAATCTAAAGACTTAAAGGCCTAGACAAATAAAGCTCACACGTTGAACTGTGAGGAAATCATCGCTTCCTATTGGTCGAAATATGCATTTTTTTTTAGTTTTGTGAAACGAGCGTTTTGATGAGGACACTTGGCAACCTATGATTAGTATAAAAAAAATAGCAAAAAGAATAAAAAAAGGAAAACACAACTTACCGTGTTTGGAATTTAATGGAAGTCCATACTCAATTTGGAAATCGAGTAATTACTATATAGAAGTATTTTTTTTCCAAATTAATATATAAAGGGGAAAAAATCTACATATTTTCTGCGAAAAAAATAAAATAAACAAATTTACACATATCCTCCACATATTTAATGTATTTTTCCTGTGCACACCAAATCAAAAATGCATCTCCACAGAGAAAAAAAAATTTGCACATATTTTCCACCTATTTAAGGTATTTGCGCCTCCACACCAAATAAAAAATACACTTCCGCAGAGCGGGGCGTCGCCCTGGGCACACCAAATCAAAAATACATCCCCACGGCAAGTTAAAACGAAAAATGTAAATAAAATCTGCACATATTTTCCACCTATTTAAGGAATTTTCCCCACCACACCAAATCAAAAATACATCTCCACAGGGTGGAGCGAAGGCCCGCGCACACCAATTAAAAAATGCATCGCCACGGGGTGGGGCGAAGCCCTGTGTACACCAAATCAAAAATGCATCGTCACAGGGCGTGGCGAAGCCCCACGCACACCAAATTAAAAGTACATCGCCACGGGACGAGGCGAAACCTCGCACACACCAAGTTAAAAGCAAAAAAAAAAAAATACGGTGCGTAGCACGGGCACAAATCTACCCGGCGAGATTGGGGTATACTCAAACTAATTGGGGTATACCCAATTTTAAAGGGACACTTTTTGTGGGTTTTAGGGGGAGTCCTAATGGGTATGTTACAAAACTACCCTTACCCATTAATAATCTTAATTACCCTAAATCAGTTTTTATTCTCTTCATTTCATCTTCTTCTCTTGTTCTTCTCCTCCACAACCCTACCGGCTCCATCACCCCCACCACCACCAAAACTCGTCGATCAATTCGTTAAAATCGTCGATTTGAAAACTCCGATTAATCTTCATCAATGGATCCACCACGGAAGAAGGCAACTCGTATGAAAGAAACTAATCGAAAACCCAATGAATATAACCCTGGAATTGCAAGTTTGGTTGCCAAGAAAGTGAAGAAAAAAACGGTTGAAGAATAAGAAATTGAAGCCATTTGAAACACGTGAAATGGTGCGCTTAAGAAAGTAAGGGCTTGTTTAAACTCACTCTAGTACTTCGATTTCATGTTTGCATGTCAAATTAGGTCGAGAAAATTGAATTTGTGAATTGGCGATTCTGACGCCAGAGGCAAGGTTTTTTGTTATCGACCTTTTAGGGATTTCATAGTTAGGGTTTGGTAGGGAGGGTTTAAGGTTGAAGAACTTGCCATTTGTATAGTTTCTATGCTTGCTACTAGCGGGGCCGGCGGAGTTATTCATCGTATACCATTCCGGCGTCTTTTTTAATAAGCCGGCATCTTATTATTGTTTACCCTTAGGCTATTTGTTTAGAATGTTTTCTGATGCCTAGAATTTTTAAATCCAGGAAGGGTATTTATATAAAACCATTAAATTTGTTTGTCGGCCCGCGATGTGTGGGAAATGGACCTTTCGAGCCAGTTTAGTGAAAAATCATATATTTTTTTGTGAGTAGGAAGGCTATTTTGATGATCTGTTCCGGCTTTGTCTTAGCGACACTTATCTTTTGGTCGACCTTTCCGGCCATTTTTCCGCCGGATATGTTGTATATGTCTACCCTGTCGGCCTTTGATGTTTTTTTTTCTGAATTATTCTTGTTCAGATTGCATATATGGCAAAGAAGAAAGCAGCTGAAAGCAACTCTTAGTCCTCCTTCAAACCCTCCTCGTGTTGGTGATAAACTCTTGTCTTCAAAACATCGAGGGGTATATATTGTGCCAGGAAAGACAAAGGTCTTAAAACCACTATCTGAACCCAGTGATTCAGACGAGACTCCAGATGAAGACCAATCAATTCCATCTGGTAGAAGAGGTGATGATGATGATGTTGATGAAACCAATCCATTTCTCTGGAGGAGGTAACAATGATGATGATGATGATGGTGATCAAGACATGCCTGAGGCTGGAGGAGGTAATGATGATGGTGATGATGATGATGGTAATGGAGATAAAGAAATACCATCAAATGTATCTTCCCCGACAGTTCCGGGAACCAAGTCGAGGCCAGTTACTTGCAACTATTGGATCCCTTACATGAGATGCGTGGGTATTCTTGGGGTACTACGGTGGTCGCCTTCTTGAACAATGAGTTGACAAAATGTTCTAGGGCACTCACTAAGCAAGTTAACGGAAACACATGTCTCTTCCAGGTAATTTTATTGTCTAGAACGTTTATATTCGCAAAATTCTCGTAAGATAAGGTTCTTACTAAACTTTTTTTTTTTTTTGCATAGGTTTGGATATATGATCACTTCCCTTCTTTGTTCAAAGACAACTCTTACGCCAAAGTGGATAACAGTGTTACGGTTCATTTGCCAAGAGCCCAAAGGTACAGTTTTAAGGGTACTTAGGATAAGGAAATGCCGCAAAATCTTATGAAACTCCGAGACGCCATCGACAAATTGACTGCGGAAGAGGTGATATTTGATCCGTATCGAGAGGATAGAAATAAAGGCTTAATCCCAAGGAGAAATGAAGTTGTTGCATTATACTATGGACCCTTGATGACTGTGTTTGAAGGATTTTCAATGTACGATCCATATCGGGTAATGCGACAATTGGGTTACGTCCAAGAAGAACCTCACTTCGATGTAGCAAATCCGGCCTTTACTGTGGATATGAGTGATTGCACCACGTCCCAAAAAGGTATGAACGTCTCTTACCTTCAGCACCAACTCAAGAACATTGGGTGATAGGCGTCGCGGTCAAATCGATGTGAGTCTTTTGGACGAGTGACACCTGGTCATGAAGCTCTTGAGAAATACATGGCGTGGTACTTGGGTTGGGCTCGTCCTCTTGTGATTAGGCCAATGACTCTTCGAAGAACTGGATCGTAATTAGAAGATGGAATCGAAAGACCAGCAACATTGCTTAAGATATTTGTAAGTATTTTAGAGTTGCTCTTACTATTTTAAGATTGATTGCATTATCGAATCATTCTATTAATTGTTTGTTGTTTAATTGAATATAGAAGGATCAGTTGAAGACCTTTGTGAGGGTGTTGTGTTGAAAGACAGAGAGGAGAACCTATGCAAAGCAAGCACATTGACTATGCTTGCAATGTTGACAATGAGGATGCCCAGCTATTGTTCAAGCAACCAGTCAAGTAAAGGCGGAAGAAAAAGCTATTAAGGATGCACAAGCCAAGATAAAGTGATAAAAAGAGGACTCGTAGTGCTCGTGGTGGTGAAGGTAGCATCGGTGGTCCTGGTGGTGAAGGTAGCGGCGGTGGTCGTGGTGGTGAAGGTAGTGTTCCAAAACGGGGTCGTGGTCGTCGTGGTCGGGTGTCGTGGCCAATGAATGCTTTCCTAGTTCATTTCTTTATGTTGTGGTGGACAAATCTTTAAGTTAATGGTGTGGACAAATGTTTTTTTACGGTTTATGGGACATTTTTTCGTATTTTGGACAAAAAATGTTGGATTTCTAGTTGTTGAATGAATGGTTTGTTTAGCTATATAAAGTGTCAATACATTTGACGGCATGCTTTTTTAAGCTACCCTGTCAGTTGTCCCAGGGGCAGCAAGGTTGTGAAATGTCGGACTTAAGCCCTGTCAACAAAAAATTGTGTAGTTACCGGGGACGGCAAGGTAATACGATTCCTACTCGGCGTTTTTGTAGCAAGAAGGGTACGAAAATAGAGACCCTGCCGGCCATATCTTGAAAAAAAAACCATTCTTTTGATGCCTAAAATCATGTAAGGTCGGGAGGGAAACAAAATTAGAAAATGCCGGCGGTATTTTGGCCGGCATGCTAATGAACCCATACATTTCCGGCCGTTTTACGACCCCGGCATTGTAGCAAATTTACGATTTTGCCGTCGGGTTCAAAATTCAAATTTTTGCAAGTACAATTGCATTGATTCACTTGTACTTGGACACTATAACGGCCAAATTTGGGCACCATCCTATAAATACACTACTTATCTCCATAAAATAACACACAACTATTTGCATATACTCTTCAAAGCTCATATCATCACACACTCCATCTAACTCACCCAATAGCTCTCTACACACAAGAAATTGCTTCATTTGATTCTAATGAAGATTTGGCAATCACAAAAGCTTGGTATGCGGAGACTAGAGTTCGAAGGCGGTCCTCCGTAAGGGTGGATTCCACAACCTTTTGGGCTAGGGTTCACAACACTTTTAGCCAAGAGTGTGGGAATTCTAACTCAAGAAGTGCTCAACAAGTGCACGAAAGGCACATAGTCATTGAAAATGCGATACTTGCTTATTTAGCTATCCAAAAACCAATTTTCAACGCTCCCCACTTTAACTTGTCCATTGAACAATTTGTAAGTTTTTTTGTGGTTTATTTTACGTGATTAATGTTGTTTGATCTTCCTACTAAACACCACTAACAAAGTAAGTTTGTGTTATGTTTTTGTAGCATGAAGTCGCCAAAGCGCACTACTTGGAGGAAAAGGGGAAGCATTCGCATTCGATGCAAGCTATCAATTCATGGAATCCAAAATCCGGAGTATGCTAGGAGATGATGGAGGGTGTATCGTCCTCGGACGAAGATTTATGGCTTTAGAAGTTTTTGTATAGGTTTTGTGGGTAAACCTCTATGTAAACCCTCACGAGACTATAACTCGTCCACTAGGGTCGCCTAGGGGTTCAAAGGCTCGATGCACATGCTAAGTGCATTCATTTTTCCGTCGACAAGGATTAGGTTTTATGTTTCAATCAATGTAGTAACCAAAATTGCATGAATAAAGTAAATTACATCTTCCATATTATGTCGGTAGGCAATGTTATATTTTTTGCATCACGCCTTTAAGATGGCTAGGAAGGGTAGGAAATATTTACATGCCGACAAGTAAAATTCTTTGCGCCCAAGATAGTCGGCGTGTTCTTCATCCGAGGACCATTACGAGGCGGAAGAGCGATCGTCAACTTATTCAAAGTTGACCATTAAAATGGATATCCGGTCGGCGACTTATTCAAACCACGACCTTCTTAGGCTGATGCATTTTCAAAACCAAATTTTTGGATCAAATCGAACTCATAAGACGGATCAAAAGGTTAATCTCTTGAATTCATAATTTGAAAATTTTAATCTAAACTCAATTAATTAACCTAATCGGAATTTTAGTATTAATTAACCAAGGGCATAACCTAATCAGAATTTTAATATTAATTAACCAAGGGCATATTAACCCTTTAGAAAAAATAAAGTTAAGGGGTGGTTTGGTTTTACTTCAAAATGACCTGATTTTGTCTTATTGGGTGGGTATACCCCAATCTCGCCGGGCAAATCTAGTCGTATTTAAGTATTTTTCCTATCTCTTTCTGAAGAAGTTCTGGGTTGCGGAGACTTTCAAGATCGGCTATTCAGGTTAGGGTTTTCTCCTAAATAGAAGTTCTGGGTTCGTTTGTTTGATAACAAATCGGCCATTCATGTTAGGGTTTCTCTCTTAAATACCTTCGTTCCCTTGTTTGTAGTTCTTCGTTTCGTTTTATGTGATTCAATACGAAGATTATATTAGTAATTCCTTTGGTATGAATTTTAATATTTCAATTTCAGTGAATTTTGATATTCGATGTCTTGAAACAGTTGCTCGAATCGAATTTCCTTTTAGTATCCAACTTAGATCTAAGATTTGGATTTTCTATGTTAACTCTCTAAGGATTATCATGAATATATGTTCTTGATAATTTTCGTTTTTGTTACATAATTTCATGTCCACTTTTAGTATTTTACATCCACTTTAAACCACACCCTTACTCCATATTTGTGCATTTCCCACAATCATATTGTTTGGGGTCTTGTTTAATTATCTTCTTCCTTTTCAGTTCTGTATAATTTTAAATCTTAATTGCCCTTTTTAATATAGTCTTTTTCTTCTGACTGGTTTGGTGCAGGGAGTGGTAGTTCAAACTATCAATGGCTGATAGACATTGTTACGAGTGTGACCATAATGAGTTTAAAAAATATAAATCCATTTATTACTGCCGTAAATGTGGATCACGGGAAAGGCATTGTCTTGACTGTCGCAAAACCAAGTTTGAGACTTGTGAGAATGGTTCATCAGTCTGTATTAACTGTTCAAAGGTGTATTCAAGAGGTAATAATGATGGTTGTCTTGTTTATTTATCTGTCTTTTACAGATTTTATTACCTGAACATTATTATTAATCTTGAGATCTGACAACAAATAATGTACTCAACATCCATATTTTGTGCTTTATCTGCTTTGCGACCAATAGTTGAGACGAAGATCGTTCCAGCCAAGCCACGTTTTGATCATATGGTTCAATCAACTTTTGCTTGCGAGATTCTAATGCCTGCTGCTGAACTACATCGACGGTGTATGCTCAGTGACCTTGCCAGAAAATCTTACCTATATAATGGATTGAGCTTGAATCTATCCAATCAGAAAATCAACATCTCTACACTGGTTGAATTAGAGGCTGAGGTAAATAGTTGTCATTTGTTATTCTTTCTTTTTCCAAGTTCTTTTTTCCTATAAAGATGTTTTGTTTTTTGTGCAGCAATTCAGGGTACTAAAAAACATTTTTGGAGAACAAGGTATATCCTTGAAGGTTTCTTATGAACATTTTATGCTAGGTTTGAAGGTGATGGCTGATCTTCATTTATCTAGTTGGTTTCTTGGTTGCACATCAGACTTGAAATTGTTCCTTAAGTAAGTTGATCTTCTAATTCCTTTAATTGGTACTTACTCACTGAAGACCCTTCATGTATTCTGGTTTGCTAGGTCTGCGTATAATAATCTTCATTATCTTTGTCTGCGTAAACAGGGGTGGCACCGTCGAGTCGTTCATTGGACATCTAACTAAGAAGCGTTTGAAAGTTTAATATGCTTTTGGATGTTCGGGTTGGGTCAATCTAGAATCAAAGACAGCTGTGGAAAGTTGGTATACTTTGGCAATTTGGTTCCTTCTAAATTTGACACTTCTAATGGTGGTTTACATGTAAAGTGCTGCACTTGATTTCCAACTAGTTATTTCAATGCTGTTCTCTGCTTTTCTGAATGTATTATAAGCACTATGTTGTAATACTTATGACCCCTCGGACATATTTTATCGCAGAAAATTGAATATGCGTGTTTGTTTTATGTTCCGATTGCTCTGCTTACGGTTTTATTGAAGAATCAGATGAAGTGTGCATATTGCGACGCTGAATTTTGGCTATTACCTCCTTTTGTGCATTTGTTTGTATGAATCTTTATGTTGGTAGTGTTAGAGACCTAATTGAGATATGTCCTATTGTAGAATGTACTTCAGAGTAATTTTCTAAGAAATAGATAAGACTGGTGTTTAAATTGTTGATTTTCCAGTTCGGTGTTTGAGGATGGGGGCGTTGGCTTCAGTTAGGTGTTTGAGGATGTGGGCATTGGCTTAGTAGCACATAAGAAATATGAAGCATCTCTTACTTGTTAGTTTCTTGTAGGAGTATTCACTTTAAAAATGTGAAGTATCTTTTACTTGGTAGTTTCTTGTAGAAATCATCACTTTAAAAAGAAAGTCGATATGGTCTATGGTACCTGTCATTTGGATGTGCTCCTTTTTAGAACACTAAATAGCATCCTATTCCAGCTATTCTTGTTTATGGTGCCAAAGATACGGAGTTGTCGCATCTAATTTTGGAAAGTGATGCAGAAGGGCTGATAGATAAGATATGGCTCCATGATTTGAAGGCGTGTTACTGACATCAATGGTGATGCCAAAATCAGACATCATGGGAAGTTTGGCAAACCCACTACCATCCACCGGTCCCAATCTTACCTTTGGAAACTTCAGACAGAATCGTCTTCATCGTCTTCTTTTCCTTTGAGGCATTTATACAAGCAGATTCTTCGTATTGTAAAATTCTAAGCTTTAGATGTTTTAAGGAGAGATGCAATCATCAAAGAGTTCTTCAGTTGGAAGTAATGAGGAATTCGCAGAAGTTCTTCGATCATCGTGGATTCGTAGATTACATTTAAAACCCACCACATCTTCAATTTTGAAAAACAAAGAAAACCCATCTTCAATATCACCACCACCAATTGCTGTAAATTCTCCTCCTTCGTCTAATAATGGCTCCCTAATCTGTAACCAAACCTCCATTTCCACTGATGAATCTCGTACCCCAAGTTCCATTTTTTAATGCTCCAATTGAAAAAAATTGGATAAACCACAATTGGATACGATCAAGTGTTCCTTTCTAGTTTTGGTCCTTTTCAGATTGAAAAAAAGAGCAACTGGTTCTGGTAAAGTTACAGTTTTGAGAGAAGATGATGATCATTTGGTTGACAATTGTCCAGAAAATGTGAACATTAAGAAAATGAGTTCTTTTTCAGAGAAGAGTTTAGTTAATGATCGTCGCGGAACTCCTTTGTCCCCGTTCTTTCGATATTGGCCTGATTCAAAGAAAAAGAGCACACCTCCAGAAGAGCAAACAAAGTTCACAGAATTTGGTACTAGTCCTAGCAGCATTAGCCATCCCATGCGCGCCATCTCTGGAAGCTCTTGTCCGGTGGTGGATCTCAGAATAGGCGAGATGAACAATGTTTGGCCATAACTGGAGTTTCTAATGACAACCAGTATTGCTTGAGAATTGGAGGTGATTGCTTTGCATTTGGTTTGTTAGTCTTACTTGATTTCTATTGAGCTATTTGAAGTTACTTGAAACTAATGAAATGCTTGTTTTTGGTGTGCTATGCAGGTATCAATTGCCATGAGAACTGTGATAATGGTGGTGCTAGTAGAATCTTCATGGTATGAACTCTTACATAATGATGGCTAAAATTTACTACTGCATTGATTTTTTACAAATTTGTTGGTGTATTATCATATTTGGCCTCATATGCTGCCCTGTACCAGAATCACCAGTTTATAACTCATAAGAGGAACATGTGATAGATATTAGATAAGGAAGAAACATTACACTGTGAATAGCTAAACTTATTCATGCAGCACTGCCCTCATAGCCGAATACATGCTCAGTTATATGTTGCATGTTAGGCCTATCGAAAATTCTGTAAGTAATCATGTGGTGCCCTTTCCTCTTCTTTTTTTTTTAGTTCTCGGTACCACTCTGTAACTTGGCTCATACAAGAAGTCTATAACTTATGTGAATGATTGGTTTGTTCTCGATACCACTCCAGCAGAAATGGTCACCCAAGTAGCTGGTTTCCGTCATTGCAACAAAGTTCTTCTGCTAAACAATTGGTAAGAGAGACCGTATATTATGAAATCCACAAGCATTTTATGTTCTTCTACGAATTTGTTCTCTCATTCTTATGACACGCTATTTGCAATTGCAGGTTTCATCTATTTGTCTCCGCAAATTGATCGAACGGAGGGTGTTACTTATATCAAGTTAGGCCAGGTAGTAATAGTGTCTTTACTTCTATGTCACTGTATCATTTGGTGGTTCAATTTGAGGGATCCCTTTTGGTGGTGGTCGTCGAGTGATGAGCTTTATATGATCGTAGTAATGATACACTTACGGCAGCTACATATAATCAGCAATAGGGTAGTGTAGTTTTTGATGTAACGTACATCACTTATATGTGTTACTTGTACAATTTTACTAGTTCATTGCACCGGCACCGACTTAGTTTCCACCAGAATATGTCGAACAGTTCCAAAAGTGCTTTGATAGAGCACCTGCAGTCCCCTCTGAGCAAATTCAAGCTATTTTATGGTAGGAGTTAGGGACAACTACATCAAGTGCACATTGTTGATCCAGTTCAACTAGCATCGGCTTCTGTTGCACCAGTAATGTTTGTCTTCTTAGACAGATGATAGGAACTGTGAGTTGCTTTATTCTGGTTCATGCTAAAAAGCTGAGAGGTTCCCAATAATAGGTGGTTTTAGTAATGAAGGGTTATTCGATGATTTGATCGATTAGTTTGTTAAAGTAACTTATTAGAGAGAAAAGTAAGATACTGGGGAGAATTAGAAATTGTGTTTTAGTACCAGCTGCATGTTTGGTCGAATCACTTTACAACTGAGTTCTTCAAGGGTTAACACAATGTTTAGGTGATGGTGGAATTATTACCCACTGCACTCATATAAAAACTACTTAGGCCTGCATTTAATGTTCGGGGTTTAGGTCACTGTCTATTGATTTGTTTTATTAGGTCCATATGCTAATAACAGGTACCCAAGTTGTTCACAATCTACTGCATTTGCATTTTATTTCTATTCTTGTTTCCGGTTATAAGAATTTGATTCTTCTCTGTTTTAGGCATATTGACACTTCCATATACCTTTTGTCATTATCCAGATCTGGGGTTATCAAATTTACTGCGTTTTACACCTACCAGCTGAAGCTGTGATTATGGGATTACTTCCTGTAAATTACTCGTCATTTCATTTCGTTTTACACCATAGCTGTAATTTACTGCTATGGTGATTTATATGCCAAATTGTGTAATTGTGCCTTTTTTGTTTGTTTGTTTTTTGTTGCAAATTGGTAATTCATTAAAAAGAACTTTTGGAGTTCCCTTAATACAGAAAGAGTAGAGCCATCTAATGGGGGTATGTATCCTAGCATCTGATAGCCTAAAATTAATACAAGATGGGGGACGAGAAGTTGATGTATGATTATTTTGTTTGCTGTTTTAGACCAGTACATATATGAAACCCATACAATTGGCACTGTTTCAGTTTGCTGTTTTAGACCTTTATATAAATATATAAATAAATTGTGATTCCAAATCTTGTTTGATGCATTATCAACTGTTAGCTTCTATTGTGTCTGTTGTATTGTTATCGTAATTCTGCTTCTTGCTGCCAACAGCATCATGCATATGTGCCTAATGCAACAATAATACAAAGTTGTGCTGATAAACATGTTGCTCTTTATCTTTTTCTCCTTGTCATCATTACCAAGACTTGGATCTTGTAAACATGTTGATCTTTATCTTTTTCAGAGAGAAGAAAAGCTTAACAGAGACTGCTCGATATGCGCGTTGCAATATCACCTTGGCATTGCTATGCAAAAATTGACTTAGTTTTTCTTTAAATCAACTACAAGTCTAGAAGTGAGTATTTCCACTACTCACACTGGTCTCATCTCATATCTACAGAACAAAGTCGGCGAGATGATTTGGAGTCACTTGGTTATGTGCTTCTGTACTTCATAAGAAAAAGGTATGATATTTCCCCTAGTTCTGATTCTACGGCATGCAATTATTAGTATCTCTTTTTGCAAATATTTGTTGTGACATTGATCTTAGAGTTCAACCTGCTAGGTGGTACTGGGGTGGTGCCAAATAATGATGCTGCCAAATTATGCGAAGCTATTGAAACTTATATACCTAGCTTTATCTATTTTCTGATGTTGACACTTCCGTGAAAAGTCTTCCCTGATAGGGTTTAAAAGCCGCTACAAAGAAGCAAAAATATGGCAAGATACGCGAGAAGAAGTTATCCACTTCCATTCAAATATGGTTCTAGCACAATATACATGTTAAAGGTTTTTGGCCTCTCTGAATTGTGTTCAACTGATGTTTAAAGAGTAGTCTTGAGGATAATGCAGTTTTGACAGCTGAACTTTTCGAAATTTCAACTAAGCAACCAGTTGTTGCTGTTGACATGCAACTGTGTGTGCTTGAAAAAGCTTCGAAATCTTTTTAAAATGGTTTCGGAATTAGATATTTGACACGAAAGCCAGTATTGGGTTTTTAAATATGATAAATGTATGAAAAGATGCTCGTAAAATAACATCATTATATTCAACTTCAGGGGGAAATGAGGTCACTGTATAGTGTTCTTGTTCGGAAAAATTAAACTCACCTTGCTTAGGTCACTGACTGCCTTTTATAGTGTCCATTGATGCTACTCGCCCTGGGATACAAATGTAGTTTAAATCGTCAATACAGAGGACTTCAAGTTCTGTTAGGGCTATTGAGAATTCTGTAACTGTAAGTAATCATGTGGTGTTGTTTCCTCTTTGTTATTAGTTCTCAATACCACTCTGTGACTTGTGTGAATGGTTGGTTTGTTATTTGTTGCAGATATTAAGAAGCTTCGCTGACAGTGGGCATGCGACATCTAGCACAGTTTCTCTTTCTGGTTTGTCCAGTGGAAATGCCTCATCACTCATAATGACAACTGAAACTTCAACCCCTGGCGTGCCACAGGCAGCAGGAATGGGTCACCCAAGTATCTGGTTCCGTCGTTACAACTAAATTCTTCTGCTAAACATTCGGTAAGAGAAACCGTATATTATAAAATCCACAAGCATTTTGTGTTCTTCTGTGAAATGCTTCTGCAATTCATATGACTCCTATTACATCCTTTGCCGGCAGTACAACTCATATTCCGTAGGTGCCTGACAAACAAGTAGGTTAACATCTGTTCTTCCACTAGCTCACTACAACTGTGAGTTGAGATAGAACTTAAGTGACACACTCCAGAAAAATCAGTTCATAAACTCTGCACTCCAAAAAAATCACAGTGTATATATGCTGCACTTTGGATAAATCAGTGCGTAAACGATGTACTCCTCAAAAATCATGTTTGGTGTACTGTAAATGAATGAACTAGCATCATACTGAGTGCAATATTAATATACTTTTTTTTAATAAAAATGTAACTGTATACTACAACGGGTGCATTTTTATCTTTTGTGTTTCTGTTGAACTGATTTGAAAAGGGGGCAGTTTTAACGCATTGTTTTTACATATTTTAGGATGCTGCTGGCATGCCAATGTCAGAAGAATGCCAAACAACCTGATCAGAAGAATGCCAAACAACCTGATGCCAATGTCTCCAGTTGATGCACGACGACCTGGATCAGTGCAAACACTTGCCTCTGCGTTGGCTTCTACAGACTCCGAGTGTCAGTTTGTGGTATATCTATTCCCCTCTTTTTAACGGTTACCAGATTTGTGGATATACAACCTGAATGATTTTTCTAGTGTGTTCTTGTCAAAATAGATTAGATGCTTGGAGAATTTTTATTTCCTTTGGTTGAACGCGTTGAGCATAACCAAGCGAGTGAAGTCGCGGGGATATTGCTGGAAATGGACCAAACAGAAGTCCTACATTTATTGGACGCACTTGTATGCTAAAGAATAAGGAAGAGGCGTTCTTGAATTTGCTCCCGTCTGATACTTCTGCAGATTGGCTATCTTAGTTTATCTTTGAACGACTGATCCGGGCCTCCCATGATTTGCTCATTGACATGGAGTAGTGGCTCACTTTTTATGATTATAGTGGCTTTGCTCGTTTGGTTTTAGATACAATTTGTCAGATCTAATTTTTTTGGGCCTTTTTGTGGGTTAAGGTACAGAAATTTGACAAGATTTTTTTTGGAATCGGTGTTTTCGTTTGCTACTTCTGAACTTCATTGTACTTATGGAAGGGTTTTGAGCATTCAGAGATTCTTCTACTTGTGATACTTGTTTTGATATTTAAATTTTTAAAGCAGTTTTTCTAGTGTTTAGTACTGACTACTGAGAGTACAGCTCCAGAGTCTTGGAATAGCCAGACATGGGAGGGATTTTAGTCCTGTGCACCACATGTTACGATTGCAAGTAAATGGCAGACACATCTGCTCAACCCTACAATTGTAAGACTACTGCAAATTCCGGAATAGTCCTGGATAGTCAATGTGAAATCTCGAAGTAGATATGAGCCATGCATCAGCCCCAATGAAGCATAAACGTTTAAGCAGTGCAGTACTTTTTTTTTCGAAATCAATCCAGTATTTTTTCAATGAAAATTTAAGAACAAAAGCCTTGACCAACATCCATCTGTGGCAAGAAATCGTTGCATTTTTATGGTGAAAGTGGGATTATGGTACAGCTCATTAACTATCCTTAGAATTTGAGCAATTGCACTCTCTATTCATGTAAGTAACTCAACCACAACCCGGAACACTGAAACCAAAGCAATTACACTATCTATTCATGTAAGTAACTCAATTGCGAAGGGACTCTGAAATCAAAGCAATGCAAGGGATGCGCATTAAACCATTTCTACGTAAACATAATGCTGATAGGGGTGAGCATTTGGCCCGTAATCCGCGGATTTAACCGGACCAACCGTTCTTTTGCGGATGGATATCCGGACCGTTCGTTAATGGGTTGGATGCGGATGGAATTTTTGGAATCCAACGGATTACGGATCGGGCCCGGATGCAACCTTGAAAATCCGTTGGACATTCATATCCGTTAAATTAAGGGCATTTATATAGTTCTAGAAAATATTATGGATCATTTATGAAATTTTAAGGTGTTTGCGGATGGGATGCCAAATTTGAAATCCGTAATGCATTGGATTGGATGCGGATGAGGTGAAAACCGGTACACACCGGCCCATGCTCACCCCTATTAATGCATTGTAATGTGAAAAACATGGAGAGATCTAGCAATGGGCTAACCTAGGTTATAGTTCGTCTTGTATCTGGCCCAACAATATTTTAGAATGAATATTTTCTGAAAGTTTAGACCTAGCCAATTATGATAAAAAAAAAAAAAGACCTAGCCATTTCATACGAAGTATTGCGGCTCACTTAATACTCGCCACGTCCCAAATTAGACTCGTTAGTTTTAAATTTTCTCCCAAAATAATTTTGATGCTTTATAAGGGAGATAATGAAATATTTCTAAATTTACCCTTTTAATTGATTATATTATTAGTATAAGAAACATGTATAATTTAATAGTCATCTTTATATTGGTGTAGATGTTTTAAAATGCTTTTAAAGTTTACAAATATCCATGATATAGTTTGAGAGATCAAACATTTTTAAATTTTACTAGTAGTTATCCATAAGAGCATCTCCAATAGCGGGTGTTAAAAATCATACTTGGAAATTTTTTTTAAGACCCTTATTTAGGAGGATTTGCATATATGATAAATATAGGACCCCGTGACTAATAAACCATCTCCAATAGTGTAGAGGTTTGACCCTTAGAGCATCTCCAATAGAGGGTGAATGTTTTATTTTTTATGCCACATAGGATTTTAGACCCTCATTTCATTAAATTCATCTCCAACAGTGGGTCCTATTAAGTAGGAAGGGTGTCAAAATAAATATGAAGGTCTTGGAGAAAGTCTTATTTTAGACCTTGGGAATGACCTTCACGTCATCTTTTTAACCATATTTTAAATTTTTACTTGTAAATAATTTTTTCTAAACCAATATGAAAAAGGGAATCAATTTTATTATTATCCAGAAAAACAAATCCTCAAAATAATGAACGAGTAATTGGGGGATATGAAAACTAATTGGGGGATATAGCTAAATGACAAAATAGGGATCCAAATATCCTAGATGGGTTACTCCTTATATAATTAAATTATTAATTCCTAATCTAACCCTCCCTAATCATAATTAGTAATTAATCACGATTAGTAAAATATTAATGATTTGGGGATATAATTTGTGTATTTATGTTTATTTGAATTTGTGTGGGTTAGTTGAGAGTAGAATGAGGGAAAAAAATTTTGAGTAGAATTTTTTTTTTTGAAAATGGAAGATGATTGTGATGAGAGACTTGCAAATTCTTGAATCTTTAACTCAATTACAACAACAATCATATCTTCAATCTTCGATTAATGATAACAACTCACAATTGAGTGGAGTTTTTTTTTTGAAAATGGAAGATGATTGTGATGAGAGAATTAAGCTAATAAGAGGTTGAAAAATTGATTTTTCTTTTTTGAATCCACCATTGTTGCATTTGAAAAAAGCTTGGTGCTAGGCATGGTATTCAACCAAAAACCCATGCGGGCAATTGTTGGAAATGTTCATAAATTTTTTTCTAGTTTTGATCTTCAAAAGTTGATTTTTTTCTGGTTTTGAACAGGTACCGGCATGGTAATCTAGTTTTCGAGCATGCCGGTACATGTTCCGGCATAGTATTTTGCTTAAATTTCCATCTTAGGAACAGGATGAAAAGTATCGAGAATGTTGATTTTTTTCACTTGACTACCGGCATTGATAAGAAATTCTCGAGCATCTTAGGTATCATGTTCCGGCATATAGTCTTCATCAATTCGGCATGGTCTTCATCACTTCCTTTTTGAATTTTTCTGGTATTAATCAGTCCACTTCTTGGCATGGTGGTTGATATGAAGACCATGCCGGTATTGTTTTGGCATACCATGTTGCTTTATTTTCTATATAGGAAGTGGGTGATTAATATCGAGAAAAAATTCAAAACGGAAGTGATGAAGACCATCATAGGAATTGATGAAGACCATATCCGGAACATGATACCGGCATGGTCTTCATCAATTCGGCATGGTCATCATCACTTTCAGACATGATCTTCATCACTTTCGACATGATCTTCATCACTTAGAATAAAAAAAATTGGTTTCCAAAGTGAGGAGAAGAGAATTTGATATAGAGGGGAGAGTTTAGAATTTGAAAGGTCATCAATCACTTTCGGCATGATCTTCATCACTTAGAATAAAAAAAATTGGTTTCCAAAGTGAGAGAAGAGAATTTGATATAGAGTGGGGAGAGTTTAGAATTTGAAAGGGAATGGGAAATATTTGGGTTTCAAAGCTCCACCCTAAATAAGATTAATAAGAAGTGGAGATGGAAATGGGGGATATGATTTTGTTTTTTGATTTTAAGTTTTTGATTTTTATTTTGTGGGAAGGGTATTTTAGTATTTTCGCCCCCAAAAGTCACCCCTTAGCACACACCATGGGTTGGAGGAAGTAATTCATATCCCCCAATTAGTTTCTATATCCCCCAATTGCGTGTTCAAAATAAGACCCCCACTGTTGGAGATAGACCATGAGAAAAGCGTTGTTATTTTTGCCACATACATATGACCCCATAAATAAGGATCTAAATAAAAACTCCACGTAGGATTTTTAGCACCCACTGTTGGAGATGCTCTTAGAAAACTTTATATGATGAAATCTTAACTGTTTGATTGTATTTTAATTAATTATTAAAAAAAATGACATGGAGGTCATTCCGAAGGTCAAGATAAGACTTTCTTCAAAACCTTCAAAATTAATATTTCATCCCTCCTATTTTGTAGGACCTACTGTTGGAGATGGATTTAGTTAAAATTGAGGTCTAAAATCCTATGTGTCATTAAAAAATAAATCTTCCACCTTCTATTGGAGATGCTCTTAAGGATATAACTGTATAAAATACTTAAAAATTCTTCTCTCCTTTTTTCTTTAAGAATTGATCGATTACTGCTTATTTTAGAGCGATTTCTCGGGGACCATCCCATTTTTGAGGGAACTCCTCCCCATCTTGACGGAGGTCATTATGAAGTAAATTAAAATACCCCTTATCCATATATTTTAATTAATTACCTAAATACCCTTTTTTCATTAATGGTTAATTTAGTTAGTTTAGTTAACAAACGATTGATATTGGATTCTATACATTATTATTTTTTTATTTTTTGCTAAACAACACATCAATTTATTAAGCAATCAACAAGTTACAGATTCCCTTAAGGTTCTCCTTCCTAATAAGAGAGTTTAAAAAAGAAGGAGAAGAGACCCAAAGATCCTTAAGACCAAGTTTTCTAGCACGACGTGCAAGCCGATCTGCTAGTTGATTGTTCACATGCTTTACATACATTAACTTAAACGACAAAGAACTAGAAATTAAACTCAGACAATGCGCAACAAGGTCACTACTTCTCAAGCAATATTTGTGTTGGCACCATTCTTCAAACTGCACCTGGCTGAACTTGATGATGACAAAGACGACTTTGGTAAGATGCATCTCCTCTGCCCAAGAGATAGCCAAAATGAGTGCAGCTTCTTCAGCACCAACTGCATCTGACACCAAACCATAGTCCGAACGACATCTTCTTACATTTCCTGCAGTGTCACACCAAATAATACCCAAACCCATATTATAATCTTTAAAGGATCCATCAATAAACATAAAGTGATCCACATCAGAGCTAGGGATCTTAATAACCAAAGTAGGAGTAACAAAAGCATGAGACTTTGGAGAAATGTAAGAGTTAATCATTCTCTTTATGTCCAAAATAGTCTTATTCAGATCTAAAGAGGCTTTCTTGAATATCACTTCACATCTGAATTTCCAGACACTCCATAGGACTATGGCACCAATACTAGACCAAGACACATTAAATGGGGAAGCCCCTAAAGCATCATCATGCCAAAACAGAAAGTAGTCATCAATCCAGTCTAGATCAGAGCTGATCAAGTGCTGTAAAGAAAGACCAAACCAAATATGTTTAACCACTTCACAATCAATAAAAAGATGCATAACAGTTTCCTCATATCTCTGACAAAGAGGACAAAGATCATCAACTTCAGGATTATAAGACCTAAGCATTGAGTTAACTGGAAGCATGTACGCAAATATTTTCCACAAGAAAAACTTAATTTTAGGTAAACAGTCTATATCCCACACTTTCCTCCAGAAAGCAGAATCAGCTGGAGACGAACAATCATTCATATAAACTCTGTAAGAAGACTTAATGGTAAACTTTCCATTACTAGTGTGCGCCCACATTAAGGAGTCATTGTGAAGCAGGTTTAGTCTGATTGTCTTAATCCTAGTAACATCATCGACTGAGAACAAAATAGAAAGCAAACTATCATTCCATCTACCATTTTGAATATCTATAAGCTCATTAACAAACACAAATTCACTATGAGAAGGTTGTCTGGGCACTGGAGGATGCATGTTTCCAGGAATCCAGTTAGAAGACCAAATACGAGAAGAAACTCCATCATTAATTTTTACGACTGAATTAGCTTTAATAAATTGAACTCCATTTACTATACCTTTCCATATCCAAGAAGAGGAATCAGCCGCTTTGTCTATCTCTAACAAATTCTGATTAGGGAAGTATTTATCTTTCATAAAACGAGAAGTTAAGAAATTAGGATTTTTCATAATCCTCCAACTAAGCTTACTGATAAAACCTCGATTCATAGCATAAGTATTTCGAATACCTAAACCACCATTTAATTTGGACCTACCTATATCCCCCCAAGAACGAAAATAGGCTGCTCTTTTGGGATTCTGTTTAGACCACCAGAAAGTTCGCTGAATGGAATCAATCTTAGAGGTAATGGTCTTCGGAAGAGGAAAACAAGCCATATGATAAACTGCTAAGCTAGACAACACATGCTTAGTAACAACCGTTCTCCCAGCCACATTGAGATTAGTCTTTTTTGTGTTACTTAATCTAGAGTAAAGGTTATATATAAGAATTTTAAAAGCTCTGGTTTTATGTTTTCCAACAAAAAGGGGAGTCCCTAGATACCTTTCGGAATTACTAAGGTATTTCATCTTAAGGGTTTTAGCCAAAATTTTAACATGCTTATGATGCATTTTCTTGCTAGTTATAAATCCAGACTTCTCAAAATTAATTGCACGACACAGAAGCACGAGCAAAGGTATCAATAATCTTGAGGAGGTTCTTCGCATAACAGACAGAAGCCTTGCAAAACAGCATACAATCGTCAGCAAAAAAAAGATGAGAGATAGAAAGGCTGTCCTTTTTAAATCTGAAGCCTTGTATAAACTTTTCATCCTCTGCTTTCACCAATAATTGAGACAAAACTTCCATACAAAGAATAAAAATGTAAGGCGAAAGACAGTCTCCTTGTCTTATGCCGCGAGAAGGGTAAAAGGGGTCACTGGGAGAACCATTCACCAAGACAGAATATGAAACAGTACTAATACATTGAGATATCATCTGACACCATTCATCTGAGAACCCTAGTTTTTTAAAAATAGCTACAATGAAGGACCACTCCAATCTATCAAAAGCCTTAGAAAGATCAAGCTTAATAGCTAAATAATCATTCTTGGAGCTTTTCTTTTTCTTTTTAAAAGAATACAGAATTTCATGAGTAATAACAACATTATCATGAATTTGACGGTTGGCAACAAAGGCAGACTGAAAAGGCGAAATCAAACTATCCATAAGGGGTTTTAACCGATTCGTTAAGATTTTAGAGATAATTTTATAAACATAATTTGATAAGCTAATAGGCCTGAAGTCATGAGGAGAAGAAGCATTTTTATCTTGGGAATTAATGCAATGTAAGAGAAATTAATCTGTTTTAAAAGAAATCTGCTTTTGAAAAAGTTTTGAACATGCGAAACTACCTCAGTTTGCACAATATCCCAGTTATCCTGAAAGAAACCTGCCTGGAACCCATCAGGCCCCGGTGAGCTACATGAAGCAAGACTATTAACCGTATCTGTAATCTCCTGATAGGTAGGTATGGCAATCAAAGAGGAATTAACTTCATCATTGATAATGGGTGTAACATATTTTAGAGTATCCTCTATAATATTATTACCAGGACTAGAAGAGGTAAAAATCTTTTTAAAATGCATAGAGAGCAGTTGCGCCACTTGATCTTTGTCTTCCAACCAGTTACCTTGATCATCTCTAACTGTGTGTATTGTGTTATACATATTCCTAAGATTCACTGAATTGTGAAAGAAATGTGTGTTCTATCATCTTGAGTGAAGTAATTTATCTAGACTTACCTTGTAGAAGCGTTGCTCAATTTCATACCAGTAATCCAATTGTTTAGAATAATTCAAAATATAATGACCAATCTGAGGAGAATAAGGAAGAGCTTGAAGTCTTTCTAACTCAGAGTTGAGTCTACCTATAGTAGTTTTGATATTCCCAAAGGAATTGATATTCCATTTACTCAGGTCAAATTTCAGATGCTTGAGTTTATTCACAACAACAAAGGTGGGAGAGCCAACAACCCTTTTAGACCAAGATGCATTCAAAACTTCTTTAAATTCTGGGTTAAGCTGCCAACATTTGAAGAATTTATATGGAATATTTAAATTCCTTACCCAATAGAAACATTGAACCAAAACATGACTATGATCAGAAAAAACTCTTCCTAAGTTAGTGGCACGGGTTTGAGGAAGGACTGTGACCCATTTATCATTCATGAAAGCCCTATCTAGTTTCTCAAATATTAACTCATTTGGATTCTTAAATATTCTATTGCACCAAGTATAGGGATTACCAAACGAAACAACTTCATGCATATTCAAATCTACAAGTTTATCATTGACAAATTTAGGAGGAAAGGAAGTAGCTGAATTACCACCTTGTTTATCAGAATCATGAAGAATAAAATTAAAGTCCTCTAACAAAAGCCAAGGATTACCATTATTATCATTCATGTCACTAAGAAAATTCCATTGATTCCTTATACCAGCCACATTCAAAGAGCCATAAACAAAGGAGACAACACAGTTTTTAATTGTAGGCGAAACATCACACAAAATATGGATCATATTCAGAGAGTAACCTAGAATCTCTATTGTGGATTTTTCAAAGTAGCCAAAATCCAGTCCTCCAGATTTCCCAACAGAAGGAATGATAATCCATGTATCATAAGGTAAATGATGGGTGAATTTCCTAACAGAGTCCTCATTAACCATAATTTCCAATATACATATACCATCTAGTTTGTATTTCCTGTACAGACTAAATAAGCACATGTCTCCACTTTTATCCCGAACAACACCCATTAATATTCCAACTTAAAATTTTCATGATGCGCAGAGAAAGCTAAAAACACTAGGATCAAAATAAAAACAAGTAGCGATAAAAGCAGAGAAAAATTATCAGAAAAAGGGCAATAATGAAATAACAGAAAATAGATAAGTTAATGATGAGTGCCAAATATTGCATATTTCTACACCTTTTTATTGGCATTTAACTCATCTTTTGTGCTCAGAAATCAGATATTATCCCAAATTCTGTATTTTCCCTGTTTTCAAGAATAAATATTTGTACTAATTAATTTTGTGTTTTTAGGTAGTAAATAAAGCTCGGAGAAATTGAGCCAAAAGAGCGAGAAAATTGGAGACGAGCGTCTATGGAGAGAAAGCCAAAGCCAGCGCGCATCAGTTGCAACTCAACAAGTAGCAACCCATTTACAAGACATAGGCTAGAGCAATCCAAAACCCGGCCCATAACACGGATCCAAATCCCAACTTATCCTGAGCCGCCAGATCTGACCCTTCCACATCCAACGGTCGCTCCGTCCCTCTCATCATCACTCGATGCATCCGCTTCACACCAAGCCGCCTACCCCTTAACCACCCGAACCAAACACGCCCTTATCCATTTCTCTTTTCTTTCTCCCGAGCACTTCGCAGAGCTCCTCCATCCCTCTTCTCTTCTCTCCGACCAAACTATCGAGCCGACTTCACCTTCACCATCTCCTTCCCCGACACGACAACAACAACGCATGACCACCACATTGCCTGCTCGCCGCTCTAGATCAAACTATCTCCATCATAGCTTCTCCAACCTAGAAGCTAAGTTAGAGATAGTTGGAGCTAGGGTTTTCTCAACATCAAATTAATGGAGTTGAGCCGAAATCGAGGGAGGAGCAGTGCAGGTTTTTCATTAATTACTGTTCGAGTGATTGTGAGGTATAAATGGAGGTGTTCTTCATGTGAGTGAGAGGGTGAATTTTAGGGTTTTGTTTTATGAATTCAATTTCAATTCTGTTTTAGTATTTACATGATGTTTTAAATCATTTGACTAGGGTATAGATGAAACCCCCTGATTTAATGTGAAGTTAAGTGAATTCTCATTTTGTTCTTGATTTGTGTAATGTTTAGGAGTATAGTTAGCTATTGAACTAAACTCACCTGTGATCAATGGTACTATAAGAACACCATTGATACTATGGGTAAGTAAGGAGAGTTAGTTAATCAAACATCCATTTAAGGCCTTCAAGGGAAGGCACAAGAACACAGTGAGACTTTGCATTACCTTAGCATAGGATTAAAGGGTGGAATCGACCATCCTAGTAACTTTCCCAACTGTTTACAACACCTAGTGAGTAGTTGTTGCCTTAGTTTACAAACACAACTCCATTTAGTCGTATCGACACCCAACAAACCCATATTTGTGATAACCCCCTTAGAAATCAGTTTAGTAAAGCCTTGAGATCAACTTACACAATCCAAAATCTCTGTGGATCGACATGTACTTGCCCTGCCTCCAATTGGCACTGTGCACTTGTAGTTTACATTGTAGGCAAACACATTTCTCAGCCTACCAAGTTTTTGGCGCCGCTGCCGGGGAATTGGTAGTGTTGCTGTGTTGCTCATTAGTGCTTACGCAACTGGTTTTCATTCTAAATTTTGTATATATGTGTTAGAATCATCTTTGTTATCTTCTGTTACTAGTGTAACTTAGCTTAACTTTTTACATCTCTGCATCTGTTATTGCATGCTAGTTAACTTAGTTTAGTTATCTTTAATCCTGCCATCTGTCATATGATGTGCACCCTGTGTTAGCATTAATTTTTTGCTTTAACTTCAATCATAATTAATTATATCAAAAATCTGTAAAGTTTCATGTGCTAGTGTTCTTTTGTTTTTGATTTTAGCTCATTGTCTCTTGCAGTTTGTAACTTGTTTTTTTTTTCTCAGTTTGTACATGCTGTAGCTTAGATAGTAAGCCTGCTAGTTTGCATCTGTCAATGCTTCTTGCTCACTTAGTACTAGAGGGGAGTACAATTGTCACCTCAGTTTCATTAAAACTTTCATCCTGAGATTGCTAACTTCCTCCACTGTGTCAGCTGTTGTATGAGTAGTATTAGGTGTTATTTAGTTTTCACTTTCACTCAGAAACTCTGTCTTCAACCTGAGCATAACTCATTTGTAGCTTAGGTGTAGCTCTGAATCTTGTCATTTTAGCATTGGTGCCCTCTTGTTTTAAACTCCTTGTTTCATCTGTGCACTCCAGAGAACTAAACCTCTTTGTTGAGCTAACAGGTACCTGTGCTACTAAAGCTGGAGCATAAACTCAAAGAAGAGAAGACAAAGGCGCAGGACGATTGTGGAATTGCCTAAACCCGATTTTTATCGGTGGTATCACCCTCTAACCCTGCTTGTCTTTAGTGTTTGTGTGTGATACTCCATGTTTGCATCTTGAACAATTCTTTGGTTTTCATCTTGAATGACTCTATGATAGTTGAATTACATACAGGCTAGCTGAATTTGATATCTCTTTGTGCTGACCTGTATGCACATGTGAATTTGTCATCACTTTCATGAGCTTTACATCACTGCTCTACACATTACTAATAACGCTGTCATTTTGAAATCAGTTTGAGTATCTCTGTATGTGCATCATGAACCATGCTTGCATGATAAATTAGTCACCTTGCTGAACAATCACCCCTGAGTCGATTGTAGCTCACATGAGCATTACCTAGCGATTGCCGATAAACCATTTACTTTGCTAAGACTTGATCCATACACGAAATCCTTATTTTGGTGTGTTCATGTCTTTGTGAATCCTTGGCCTCGACAAGGCTGGAAGCTTAACTCCAGCCCTGTAGTTGTTGAGCTTGAGCTGCAACTGTTAGCCCAAGTTAGTTGTTATCTTCACTTGTGCAAACTTTGCAAACTTTGTTGACAGAGACCCTATTGAGCCATACGCCTGCAATATTTGAGCATAATCTGTGAAAATTATAACATCAACTGGCCCTGTTGACATCAACTAAAACTGTTGATACTTTGCTGAGCATTGCTCAACCCCTGCAATATCTGTAATTTGTGTGAAATCCTATGGCCTTGAGTGTATTTGTTGGGTAGCGATTTGTTATTAGCAATCTTTGAGAAGTCATATATAACTTGTTAGTGACCTTCTCATACTCCTTGAATCATACTCTGTGAATTTTGAGGTCAACTGACCTTGTTGACACTCTGTAGCATATTGTGTAAAGTTTTGAAATTGTGCAACTGCTGCATTTAAATCTGTGAACCATCATCTGTAAATTGTGTGTGAGCCTTTGGTGCTTGAATGAATGTTAAGTAGCAGGAATTGTGTTAGCAGTATCTAGTTGTATTTCACACACAAACCAGCACATGCTTCACCTTGAGTGAGCATAACCCATCCCCCTGTGCACCTCACACAATTTTGCTTTTCTTGTGCACTGAGAAGCGATCTTTGTGCGATCCCGGCATAACCAGTGATGATGTGCACTCTCTAACGGCAACACCCCTTGACACTTACTCCTTTGTGCTTGAATTCCAGAGACTGGTGTTTTATTGGTGTGTCATTTTTGCTTATCTGTGTTGAAAGTGATTGGTTGTATGCGTGTTAACATGCTCGATGTGCTAGCTAGGCTATGATCGTGTTTTTTAGAGACCAAACAAATAGACTAGTTAGAATCCGACCGGACAAAATTTTTAACATACCCAGCTCTTCCACAGAAAGCCCAGACCCATCGGAAACCATGGGTGATGAACCAAACCCACCCCGTAGTCTCAAGGACTACATGTACCCCACTAGGGCAAGCCAGCCCTCTTGCATCATTTGCCGGTGATCTTTTGTCGGTTTAAGCGAAAGCAAGCACCATTCACATGTTACCGTGTTTAGAGGGGTCGATCTTTGAAAACCCATACCATCATGTGAGAGATTTTGAAGATATTTGTGGGACTCTGCATTTTAACCAAATGCGAGAAGAGTCCCTCAAGCTGAGATTATTTCCTTTTTCTCACGAAAGAAAAAGCCAAGTCATGGCTTCATGCCCTACAACCACAGTCCATTAGAACATGGGATGACCTCACAAAAAGAGTTTTTCAAAAAGTTTTCCCAAACCATAAGACGGCGACAATTCGCCAAAGTCTAAATGGTTTTGTGCAATTAGAAGACGAAACTCTAGCAAAATACTTGGAGAGATTCAATGAATTATTGCTCCAATGTCCCCACCATGGTTTTGAAACATGGAGACTCGTGTAATTGTATGAGGGTCTAGATGTTCGAACCCGAGACCACGGTCGAGTCAATGTGCAATGGTGCATTTATTGACAAAAGTCTTTGATGAGGCTTGGACTTTCTTAA
The DNA here is from genome assembly GCA_023531295.1 of Papaver armeniacum. Classification (NCBI taxonomy): domain Eukaryota; kingdom Viridiplantae; phylum Streptophyta; class Magnoliopsida; order Ranunculales; family Papaveraceae; genus Papaver; species Papaver armeniacum. Next base: position 840,385 of record JAJJWW010008178.1, read on the forward strand.
TCGAAGTCATTTGAAAAGACTCAACGGTGGGAGTCCATCAGTGAACCAAAAAGGACTACCCGTAAGCTAATATTCATAGAATCGAGTCGACTTTGAGGAAACGCAAAAATGGCATCTTTGGCAGGAGAATAGAAATGCTTGAGTTGCGAGATGAATGTGAAATCTAATGCCCCTACTAAAGTGACCAAATTGAAATGGCCACTTGTGCCGCATGCCATAGCTCGACCACTTAGTGGACGGTTGTCCGGACCTACATGCATTTCAAGAATCTAAAACCGAGCAAGCCAATGCATTGTACCATAGGCAGAGAGAACAACCCTTATTCTCAAACCTACAACCCGGGGTGGAGGAATCACCCTAACTTCTCATGGTCCAAAGGACACTGTACAAGGGGACAACAAATAACAACCAAGGATACTCATATCCTAGAAACCCCCAAGTACAACCACACCCTCGGTACCACTGCAGAGAAAAAGCCTAGCTTTGAAGACGGTGTCGGTATGTTGACCCAAAATCTTTTACAACCGAGAAAACCACCGACCAACGTTTCACAAGTCTAGAACTTAAGATGGGTCAAATTTGTGATGCATTGAATGAGAGAAAAAGGCAAACTTCCTAGTCAACCCCAACAAAATCCAAATAATGTGTTTCAAGCAGGTACTTCTACCTGCAATGAAACTTCACATAGTCATGTGAATGCTGTCACCACTCTTCGTAGTGGTAGAGTTATTGAGAACAATGTAGGTGTACCACATTCAAGCGAGTCTAAATCATACTCACCAGTACACACAACACCACAGAAAACATCTACTGTAGAGAAAGAATCTGAGCATGTTGATAAATCTAAAAGCCCTACTGATATAGATGTTTCTTTGCCAAGTCATGCACCTGTTGCTCCATTCCCACAAAGGTTGGTGCAGCAGAAAGGGGGTAACCAATACAACGAGATTTTGGAAATGTTCAAACGAGTTAACATAAACATTCCATTTCTTGAATCAATCAGGCAAATACCCACCTATGCTAAGTTTTTGAAGGACTTGTGCACACAAAAGCGAGAGCTTCATGTGCATAAGCGTGCCTTTCTCACTGAGCAAGTGAGCTCAATAATCCAAAACAAGATTCCAACTAAGTTTAGATACCCAGGTAGTCCAACAATTACATGCACCATAGGTGACCATGTGGTCGAAAAGGCATTACTAGACTTAGGTGCAAGTGTGAATCTATTGCCATACTCTGTGTATGTGCAACTGGGCCTTGGGGAGCTGAAGCCCACACCTGCTACGCTACAATTAGCGGACAGATCTGTGAAAATCCCCCGTGGTATTGTTGAAGATGTGTTAATCAAGGTTGATAAATTTTTATTTCTGTGGACTTAATCGTCTTAGATACTCAACCGTGCAAAACCCAAGTAATCACATTCCTGTGATTTTAGGACGTCCTTTTCTGGCGACGTCCAATGCCATCATCAATTGTCGTAATGGAGTGTTGAAATTATCTTTTGGTAACATGGTGTAGAGCTTAATGTTTTTAACACTAGTCAACAACCCATTGATTGTGATGATCTTGATTTGCATGAGATTAACATGATTGAGTCGATCCAAGACTCATTGCGACATTTTGTCGGTGGACCCTTTGCAAGCATGTTTAGATAACTTTGACTTAGATCTCTTTGAGTCTAAGTACATTGGAAATTCACTCTTTGCTTGAATCTGTTCCACCCATGGATATTGCTAAATGGCGAGAATGCGGTGGAACCACTTCCATTCTCACGATTCCAAATCTGCCCCACCTCTTGATGTACCACCTAAGCTTGATTTGAAACCATTACGATACCTTGAAGTATGCTTTCTTAGGTCCTTCTGATACTTTACCTGTGATTATTGCATCATGTTTAGACACATAATAGGAAAGTCAACTTTTAGAAGTGCTTAAAGAACATAAAGGAGCCTTAGGTTGGACCATCTCAGATCTTAAAGGTATAAGTCCCACAATTTGCATGCATCACATAAACCTTGAAGAGAATACTAAACCATCTAGGGAAATGCAAAGGAGACTTAACCCCAATATGAGAGATGTTGTCAAGGGTGATATTTTGAAATTGCTTGATGCGGGTATCATTTACCCGGTTCGGATAGCTTGATGGGTCAGTCCCATTCAAGTGGTACCCAAAAAGTCTGCATTACTGTAGTTCAAAATGAGATGAATGAGCTTGTCCCCACCCGTGTGACCACAGGGTGGCGAGTTTGTATTGATTATAGAAAACTGAACACAGTGACAAAGAAATACCATTTTCCCCTTCCCTTCATTGACCAAATGCTGGAAAGGTTGGCGAAGCATAGTCACTATTGTTTCTTAGATGGCTATTCGGGATAGAACCAAATTCACATAGCACCCGAAGACCAACAAAAGACCACATTTACATGTCCTTATGGAACATTTTCTTAACATCGTATGCCTTTTGGGTTGTGTAATGCACCCGCTACTTTTCAACGTTGCATGATGAGCATATTTTCTGACATGGTAGATAAGTTTCTTGAAATTTTCATGGATGATTTTTCTGTGTTTGGGTCTTCTTTTGATGAATGTTTGCATCATCTTACTTGTGTGCTGATTAGGTGTAAGGAAAAGAATTTGGTTTTGAATTGGGAAAAATGTCATTTCATGGTTAACTCAGGCATTGTTTTAGGGCATATCATCTCGGAAAAAGGCATAGAAGTAGACAAAGCCAAGGTTGATCTCATTCAACACTTGCCTCAACCTCGTTTCGTGAGGGACATAAGATCATTCTTAGGCCATGCGGGTTTTTACCGCCGATTCATCAAAGACTTTAGTAAAATTTCAAGACCTTTGTGTAATCTTATTGCGAAAGATGTTGCATTTGTCTTTGATGATGCTTGTAAGGAAGCATGGGAGCAACTGAAGGCTTTACTTACATCTGCCCCTATAGTCAGACCACCTGATTGGACCTTACCATTCGAAATTATGTGTGATGCGTCGACTATCTTGTAGGAGGCTGTTTTTGGGTCGCCGAGTAGACAAACTTCCTTATGTGATCTACTATGCTAGTAAAACACTTAATGATGATCAATGAATTATTCTGAGCGAGAAAGAGTTGCTAGCTGTTGTGTTTGCATTGGATAAGTTTAGATCTTATTTGATAGGGTCTAAAGTCATCATATATTACGACCATCTTTGCATTGAAATATCTTTTGTCTAAAAAAAGATGCTAAGGCTCGTCTAATTCGATGGATACTCTTGTTACAAGAGTTTAACCTCGAAATTCGAGATAAGAAAGAGTCAAAAAATGTTGTTCTTTGATCACTTGTCTAGGTTGAATGTTGAATCTTTGATGAATCCGTGCTGATTAGAGAATCATTCCCTGATGAACAATTGATGCTTGTGTCTGAAATGCCGTGGTTTGCTGATATTGTGAACTACCTTGCTACAGGTAGAATGCCCTTGCATTGGTCTAAACAAGACCGTTCTAAATTCTTGGCTGAAGTTAAACATTTCCTTTGGGATGACCCATATCTGTTTAAGTACTGCCAAGACCAAATCATTAGGAGGTGTGTCCCCAATTCTGAACAAAGGAACGTCATTTCTTTCTGTCATGACCATGCATGTGGAGGCCACTTTAGTGCCAAGAAAACTGCTGCAAAGATCTTGCAGAGCGGTTTCTATTGGCCAACATTGTTTAAGGATAGCCATGCTTTTTGTGTTGCTTGTGACCGATGCCAGAAATTAGGAAGTATCTCTAAGAGAAACATGATGCCCTTACAACCCATTTTGATTGTTGAGCTGTTTGATGTGTGGGGTATTGATTTCATGGGTCCATTTCCTAACTCGAAGGTAAGTTATACATTCTTGTTGCTTTGTTGATTATGTCTCTAAGTAGGTAGAGGCCATTGCATCCAAAACAAATGATCATAAAGTTGTTCTTTCTTTTCTTAAGGAAAACATTTTCTCCGTTTTGGAACACCTAGAGCAATAATCAGTGATGGAGGTAGTCATTTTGCAATAGACCCTTTGAATCACTTGTGCGCAAGTATGGAATCACTCATAAGGTAGCAACACCTTACCATCCTCAAACCAGTGGCCAAGTAGAAGTTTCTAATAGGGAAATTAAGCATATCCTTGAGAAGACTGTTAATCCTTCTAGGAAAGATTGGTCTTTGCATTTAAATGATGCTTTGTGGGCCTATAGAACTGCATACAAGACTCCCATTGGGATGTCACCTTACAGACTTGTGTACGGTAAAGCTTGTCATCTACCCATAGAGTTAGAACATCGTGCATATTGGGCTGTAAAGAAGTTAAATTTTGATCTTGATAAGGCTGGTACCCAAAGAAAACTTCAACTCAATGAGTTAGAAGAATTGAGAAATGATGCATATGATAGTGCCAAAATGTACAAACAAAGAATGAAAGTGTTTCACGACAAGCGCATTCTGCGCAAGTCCTTCACACCAGGTCAAAAAGTTTTATTGTACAACACTCGTTTGCATTTTTTTCCAGGAAGTTACGTTCTCGATGGTCAGGACCATTCTTGGTACGTACCGTTTTCCCCCATGGAGTTGTTGAAATTGAAAACCCAGCAACCAAGAACATCTTCAAAGTCAATAGTCAGAGATTGAAACCATTTCTGGAGCATCTTCCACCAGAAGTTGAGACCGTCGACTTAGAAGACCCCATCTATGTGGACTAGACTAGTTCACTTGTGTACATACATATGGACTAAAAATCCATTCTTTTCCCTTTTCTTTTCCTTTTTGCATAGTTTTTATGTGTACTAACCAAACTTTTTGTCTTGCGCTCTGGTTGTTTGCTTTCAAAGCATTCATCCCCCTTTGGTTTAGCAACATCCTTGTACATCCGGTAATCTCTTCCGTTTTCTCTACTCAACATAGTTCTCTTGGTATGTGACTTTTTGAATTCTTATCATCTGTTAACACATTGAGGACAATGTTTGATTTAGGTTTGGGGGTGCATTTGCATATAGAGTTTTTAGTCTAAAAAAAAAAAAAAAAATTCAAAAAATTCAAAAATTCAAAACTCTTTGTAAATATGTACATAAAAACCTCCAACTTTTAGAGATCTTAGAGTCACTAGCATGCTTCTAGCTATGTTTACATAGAGAGTACGACCGAAATAACCGAACTTGAAGTCTTGGAGAACACAATCGGGTTTCTTAGTTGATTAGAGCGTTAAAGTTAGATTTAACCATGCCGAAGGGCGAATTAGGTGTTGTATAGACATTCGGTAGTAGAATTGTGATCACCCATAGTGGAGACTACCCATTTTTACATCAAGCGAGGCACCGACCTTCAATTTTTTGTGACTTTCTAAAAAATCTGTTAGAGTGTCTGTCACCGTACGTCAATTCCGGGTAGGAATGGTGAGCTACCCAACTTCGCACCACTTTCAGCACTATTTTTGATCTCTTGAGTTCTAATTTTGTCAATCATGAGGGTGACGTTTAAAGATGAAAACTCCTTCTTGTAGTTCGATTTGTAGTTAGCATCACTCTCTCTCCCTCTCAACAACATCAACAGATCCATAGAAACACATCATCGTCAGCAAGCAGAGCAACATCAGAATATTTGAAGAAAAGTTGAAATAGTCCAAGGTTTACATGTAACAATTCAAAGGAAAAAGATGAGAATTAGTGAAGTTTATGAAATCAAGACAATACAAGTTGTGATAAAGTCCTTCATCCATAGAGTTAGTAGTTTCATTGTTTTTATTGTTATTTTCATTTGATGTTCTAAAAAAAAAAAAAAAAAAAAAAAGGAAATTTGAATAGAAAAGTTACAAATTGTCAAGTTTTTTGTGAAGTTCAGAAGTTCATCATCAACAGTTGAAGACCGAAGACCGAAGATTGAAGACGTTTCTATGGATGCTGAGAGAGTAATGTTAATTTCCGATCGGGTGAGAAGGTAAGTGAGTACTCCCATCCTTGCTAATGGTTGATTTCCTTTCTTAGAGATCATCGAGAAAAAAGATTCTTTTGTCCACAACTCGTGGAGTCTCCAGAAATTATTTCGGAAGGTTATCCTTCTCACCTTCAACGTGTGCGGGATTTCTCTCTTTATTCCTACCTGCACACATGAGAGACTAAAAAAGCGATCTTTTTGAGTGCAATTATCATAAAACCCTATTGGTGAGATAGAAGTCGAGGCTTGTGATCACTCTCGAACCCGAATTCTTCCATATGGTATGTTACTTCTCGCTCAACTCTTAAGGATGAGAATGCGTTCTTTGGTAGTTCTAACTTCGTGTTACTAGCATGCAGAAACTCTATGTCCTCATAGCTCCTTGGATGCTTGAGACTCTTTTACGCTCTTGAAGTTGGAGAAGGTTTTGTGGGTACACCTCGGTAAACCCTCACGAGACTACAACTCGTCCACTAGGGACACCTAGCGGTTTAAAGGCTTAGGGAAACCAAATGACAGGTGTTATAGTTAGGATTTCTTAATTTCTGTTTTACTTGAGGCCAAGTAAAATTCAGGTTTGGGGGTATTTGATGAGTGCCAAATATTGCATATTTTTATACCTTTTTATTGGCATTTAACTCATCTTTTGTGCTCAGAAATCAGATATTATCCCAAATTCTGATATTTTCCTGTTTTCAAGAATAAATATTTGTACTAATTAATTTTGTGTTTTTAGGTAGTAAATAAAGCTCGGAGAAATTGAGGAGCCAAAAGAGCAGAAAATTGGAGACGGCGTCTATGGAGCGAAAGCCAAAGCCGCGCGCACATCGGTTGCAACTCAACAAGTAGCAACCCATTTACAAGACATAGGCTAGAGCAATCCAAGACCCGGCCCATAACCCGGATCAAAGCCCAACTTATCCCGAGCCGCCAGATCCCGACCCATCCACATCCAACGGTCGCTCCGTCCCTCTCATCATCACTCGATGCATCCGCTTCACACCCAAGCCGCCTACCCCTTAACCACCGAACCAAACACGCCCTTATCCATTTCTCTTTTCTTTCTCCCCGACACTTGCAGAGCTCATCCATCCCTCTTCTGTTCTCTCTGACCAAACTCTCGAGCCGACTTCACCACCACCATCTCCTTCCCCCGACACCGTAGAAAGAACAACGCAGCCACCACGGTAGCACTGCTCCCACTCTAGGTCAAACTATCTCCATCATAGCTTCTCCAACCCTAGAAGCTAAGTTAGAGATAGTTAGAGCTAGGGTTTTCTCCAACATCAAATTAATGGAGTTCAGAGCCGAAATCGAGGAGGGAACAGGTCTGGGTTTTTCATTAATTGCTTGTTCGAGTGATTGTGAGGTATAAATGGAGGTGTTCTTCATGTGAGTGAGAGGGTGAATTTTTAGGGTTTTGTTTTATGAATTCAATTTCAATTCTGTTTTAGTATTTACATGATGTTTTAAATCATTTGACTAGGGTATAGATGAAACCCCCTGATATAATATGAAGTTAAGTGAATTCTCCTTTTGTTCTTGATTTGTGTAATGTTTAGGATTATAGTTAGCTATTGAACTAAACTCACGCTGTGATCAATGGTACTATAAGAAGACCATTGATACTATGGGTAAGTAAGAGAGTTAGTTAATCAAACATCCATTTAAGGCCTTCAAGGGAAGGCACAAGAACACAGTGAGACTTTGCATTACCTTAGCATAGGATTAGAGGGTGGAATCGACCATCCTAGTAACTTTCCCAACTGTTTACAACACCTAGTGAGTAGTTGTTGCCTTAGTTTACAAACACAACTCCATTTAGTCGTATCGACACCCAACAAACCCATATTTGTGATAACCCCCTTAGAAATCAGTTTAGTAAAGCCTTGAGATCAACTTACACAACCCCAAATCTCTGTGGATCGACACTTTTACTTTCCCCTGCCTCCAATAGGCCTTTGTGCACTTTGAGTTTACATTGTAGGCAAACACATTTCTCAGCCTACCAGTTAACTTTATTGGGTCATGAGCCATGGAGGCATCCAAAACCATATAGCCTCCATCCATCATCATGAGATCAACTTCTTTTCAAATTCTTCATCGGTAATAACGGGTTCGGGTGGAAGAGATGCTAAAGGCAATGGTTCTAAAATAATAGCATCCTTGAATTCTTCATTCTGAGAAGGAACACTCAAAAGTTCATGATCAAAATTATGTGGCATAAGTCCCTCAGAGAAATAGTTCATTTCTGAAACTGAACTACAGGCGTAACTTGATGATGAAACAACAGTCTGAGAGAAAGTAGAGCATGAAGTAGCCCAACAAACATTACTGACCGCAGAACTCAAACTAGAATTAAAACCTAAGCTTCCAACATTAAAGGAAGAAGCGGGTGGGGGAGAAAACGGAGGAGCAGATGAAAGAGGTGGTGTTGATGGGTGAAAACTACTCCTGCAGAATTTGGTAATTTGGGGTGTGGATGAGGAATGAATCTAAACCTTCAACAAATGCACTGCGGTGAGTGCTTGTAGATTCGAGAGATCAATGTGCAAGTCCGGCCTAAACCAAGAAATGGCCGTTCCAGGACTTGTTTCGGTCACAAAGTGAAGGAGATGGGGTTGATCTTAGGGAGGGAAGCGAAGAAGGTGTTGAGATTGTGAAGGTGTTGGCTTGCTTATGACTTGTAACAGAAGGATGAGCAAGCTTACGGTTGACGCAAGCAGGCTCTGAGTGTTTGAATACGGTTTTTGTATTAACACTTGGTTTCTGTCGTCTGAACTTGTGTTGTTCTCCGTATTCCTTCTGTTGTTCTTGGAAATAGGGCGGAGACCCTATTTATACAAGTCATTGAGCCTCATTCACGTTTCTCGTGGGAAGTGGAGGTAGTGGAATGATGGAGTAGTGGAGTTGTGTGTTGGTAACACACGACCAGTCTTGCCCACTTTTCCTGTTCATCTCTAACCGTCCATGACTTCCTAACACGTTCTTGTGATGGCGCGTTGCACGCTGCACGCTGTAAACCGCCAGACCAATACCCCAGTATGTATCCCCCAGTTTGTGACATGATTGATGTCTGGAATGTGGATCGTGGATCCACGAAAGATAGCATGTAATGCCGAGTTGAATAACTGTGTTATTCAGGAAGTCGATACTTGTGAAGTACCGTGTGTATTTTATGCAGGTACTGCATTACGGTGTGGTAAAGTGATGGGTAATGACTCCTCACTAACCAAATAACTCGACCTGGGGTTGTATAACCAAGTTTGGTGAAGTCGGACGGATGAGATGATGTTTGAGACACTCATCTCGCGGCCAGATTGATGAAATTAGGGTTTTAAAGAGGTGCGCAAGCATCACTCTTCAGCTTGGTCGAAACCAAGCATGGGGAGGATTTTGTAGAGGACCGACCATACATGCGTGTTGACGGCATGATGGTGTACACGTCCATGTCTCACCGTCTCATGAAGATGCAATCTAAGCCACTCAATTTGACCGTCAAAGAGGAGTGGTTGAGATCGGTTTGCGGCAGAAATCTCTTACCGCAAAGGAATTGATAACCGCGTGTCATCCCAAGTTTGGGCGCGCGCCCCAAGACGACCCATCTTGGTCGGTCTTGGTCGATCATACCACCGTGTAGGTGGTAGGTTGGTGTTCACACCTATACCTGATTATCTCATGAAAACGTGATCTAAGCCATTCAAATCATCCGGTGAAGTTGAGCGGTCGAGATCAGTTTAGGATTTGGGAGTGTAACCGCACGAGTTTGGGCGTGCGTTTTGGGTTGGTCGGGAATGATGTGCCTTGGCCGACCGCGTGAGGAGGTAGATGGGCCCACGGTGGTCATGCTGGTATGACCGGCCTTGGTTAATCCAATCTGTGACCCTCCATTCGTACCGGAGAAGATGGACGCGCGTGATGACTTGAAGTCCTAATTTTGGCTTTCAAAGCCGCGCGACCATGCTCTTTTGGGCGGATTTAATTTGTTGTAACCAACCATGGTTGGCTTTGACCGATTGGTCAAGTGTGTAGGCGGTCACACGGTGATTGTGTCGACATGCTCCGGGCCTTTTGAGTCTACATCTACACCCTCCATCTATGCCTGTGAAGATGGACGGTTGAGACCGTTTTGCGACACATGTACTATGCCGCAAACCCTAATTTAGGGTTTTCCGTCCATAATGCTTGGTATGGACGGTTTCTTGGCAAGCGAAGGCCAATGGTCGACCATGCGGGGTCGGTTGTGTGTATTCCATACCCGCTTGGGGCGATGGAATTGATCTCGTGGTCATCCAATCATGCTTGTGGAGTTGGATGACCGCGATCGAATCATATTTGGCAAGCTAAGGCCGTGTGTATTCTATATACCGCTTGGGGTGATGGAATTGATCTGTGGTCATCCAATCATGCTTGTGGAGTTGGATGATCGATGCGATCAGATCATATCCAGGAGACTGAGTCTGATCAAGTCCAGGATGCTCAATCGGGCTAGTATAACACACCGGAGAGGCTCAATCGGGCTAGTATAACACACCGAGAGGGCTCGGGCTAGTATAACACACCGAGAATCAGCCTGTACGGGTATTTGGTACATGGATTCATTATAGTGCTTGGAGGTTCGTGTTACTCTGTAAGAGTAACACTCAGTCGTCATGCCACACTGATAATGATTACAGGAAATACAAGGCTGATATGAAATTCACAGGAAGGGATTGTTCTTTGCATGCTCCAACCGGAGGAATTTCATGTATTCAGAATGGGATTGTTGCTACATGCTCCATTCTTGGTGAATTAAGTGAGGAGTATCCGTCACTTATAAACGGCTTTATCTTTTACAAGATGTCAGCGCATGATTTTTTTCAGGTTTTTTTACAAATTTAACCTTAAACGAAAATCCACCATCAACATTAAGTCCCCTGCCTAGCACATAATGGTTGCACTATTGTGTGGTAGGCATGAGATGGTGACATACATACGTGAGAAAGACAGGATAAAAGGAGTTTACCCGGAAGAGTGTTGGCCGACCGCTAGTTTTCCACGCCGTCACGCTTGTATGGAATCCCTGGTGGGGCCGGTTTCTTTCTTTGGGTATTTGAATCAGAAGAGGAAACCAAACAAAAGAGGAATCCTTGTTATATTGGGATTCTTCTAATTTTTGTCTATAAAAGAAGCCAAACCCCTTTTCTTTTTTCTCACGAATTTTTCTTCTTTTTTTTTTTTGTCAAAGCAGCTCCCGTCCGTGGCTTTGCTGCTGCCAATAGTTGCCGCGGAGCCGCCGCCAATAGTTCTTTGCCGGAGCCCGCCCGAAACCGCCACCGTCGGAGTTCCGCCCGTCCAAGGTAAGTTTCGCACTTTTTTTTTTTTTTTTTTTTTTTTTAACGGTGAAACCCTAGTTTGTTTAGGTAAACACCTTTTGTAAGACATGTGCATGCTTAGCTTTCTCCACCATTTGGCTTGAATCCCGTAGACACAATTCCCATGAATAAAGAAAATTGTGTTGTGATGTATGCGGATGAATGCGGGCCCGCCGTGTATCGGGCGTGGGTCTTATTCACATATGCTTGACTGAAATTTGTATTGAATCTTGAAAACTTATACCGACTTGAAAGTTATACCGGAGAACTTGAAATCGACACCGGACTGAAACTTGTATCGGACTAAAATTTGTACCAGACTGAAATCAATATCGAACTGAATTTTGTGCTGGACTTGAATGGTGTTTGGACCGGCTATTGCATGCTCCGCTCGTGAGTTGTGTCTTGCCGTGTGTGACTACACTTCTCATGTGCCTTCATACAAGTTCTAACTCCTGTCTTTTATCTTATTGCGGTAGAAAGAAGAGAACTCCTATCAACATGTCTTAGAAGATAATCTTTGGTGCCAAGTCGGGGAAGTGTTGTGAGCTTCAAGGATATGCCGAACATCAATGATGAGTTGTTCATCTCGCCTTTTCCAAATATTAGGAAGCATCCTTCTCATAAGATAGTCTTGCTTTCCGATTCGGAAAATATGGATGCTGACCCATTTTCTTCTTCCGCACTTGTGATGAGATTTTGTCTCCAAAGGAACGAATATCCGCCTTCTCCTATTGACTTCAAGATTTGCCATGCTCCACTGGGTTCTTATGAAGGATGGATGAGACGCATGTTGAGTAATGAGGGCATTAAGGACAACTTGACCAAAGCACGAATTCTTGATGCGGTCATGGCATCTGCTACCCTCGAAATTAGGAAAGACACCGCGGGCTTGATCACCTTCATTTCTCGGTGGCGTATTTCCACTCACTGACCATATCTAGATGGGGAGAGATGACTATTACTTTGGAGAGTGTAGCTGCCTTAATGAACCCGCCTGTTCTTTGGAAGTCTTTCTTACGAACTCTACGACACGGAGGAGAGTAATTATGCCGCTATACTTCAAAAAGGTGGCGGAATTCGACAAACGGAGAAGGAGGAGAAAAAGACGCGAAATGCTTCTACACCCGGTGGGTTTCGGAGTGGTCTTCGCAGAGTTGGAAAACGAGCTCGGCTCGATCGCGTTCCTGTCTCTATGGCTATCCAGAGACGTATTTGATGACGGTTCCGGAAAGAAGACAATTAGACGTAACCTTGTCAAAATTGCTATAAGGCTGGCGCAGGGTGAAGTTCTTCCTCTAGGTGCATTGTTCCTTGGATCGCTGTATTCTCACCTAGACGCTTTAGCAATGGATATGCATGTTTCTAACGGGTACAAGAAGGTGGAGTCGCACGTTCACTTCGCTTTTCTTCAGGCGCTCTTATGGGAACACTTCGGAAGTTATGCTCCTACTCCTGCACCTTCACTCGTTAACTTGTACGGCGGCTCGAGAATACTCCGATGGAATAAGAAGCGTCCTAAAGCCGGTGCGAAACTTGTGGAGGTATTTGACAACATTTCTTCCGTAGATTTTCGTCCATGGGGGCCGATTCACCCTTCCATCGTTCATCCAAAGACCTTTGCTGACGATCCTGGCGTTGTGTTGCGTACCGATGTCAAGACCATGAGATCTGGGGAAATTATTTACCTGCGCAATCGCATTCCAGATATGTCCCGTCTCTATTCGACGGAGAATTTTACGTGACTCCGTACAACATTGACAGGGCTGCTCGCCAAATGGGATTCGATCGGGGTGTCCCATTTATCCGTCCACTAGGGGCTCAGGAAGAATTCCTTCCACAAAGTCTTAACGCCAATGTGTTCTTAGACCGGTTGAGCCTTCCCTTCTGGCCTATTGGGAGAAACCCAGTGGTGACCGACAGGTATAAAGAATTTTTGGGGAAACAACTGTTGATCTTCCAGAAATTTTCGAAGAGTGTTGTGACGAATTCCCGTAGTGAGCCATCTTCTGACATCTTGACGAAGCATTTCCGGTTGAAGCCACTTCCATCCAAACGGACAAGAGGCGAGGATTGCGGTCCCAAGTAGGAGAGAGACCTAAGAGGCAAGCATGCGGTCCGGTAATCCTCAATTCTTCCAATATGCAGGTATTTAAATCTCCTCCCATCAGTTCTTTCATTTCTCCAGTGTAAGTTCTTCTAAAACGATCCTTGTTTTAAATCAGGGAATTTCGGAAGATAATGCCTTCAAAAGGTTGGCACGCATTCAAAACGGGAAGGCCGGCGGTACGGACCTTCATGCTGAAAAGTCTGGCGGTACGGACCTTCATGCTGAGAAGTCTGGAGAAACCGCTCCTTTTCCTGACCACGACAGAGATGATGCAAGCTCGGTTGAACAAGGCGCTTCCCTTAGTGATCTTGTCGACAGGGTCGTGATGGAAATCGGCACCCGAGCAGCGAAATAGAGCGCCGGAAGGAATGCAAGAGAGACGATGCCTGCTGTAGTTGAGGCAGCTCCCCTTGGAATCCATCTGACAGCACGGACCATATGGCTATTGTGGTGACTTCTTCGAAAGGCCTCCCGCAATCGACAAGGCTCTCGCGGTCGCCGAATTGCCGGTGATGCGACTGGGGCTTTGTTCGATCCTCCTTTTCTTTGTCCCTTATCCAGGTCATGTGTTGGTTGGTGGATTCAGCGTGCCGGGTTCAGTTTGAAAAGTTGTACACGACAATCCGGAAGAAACACGGCCATATTGCTACCACCGCGAAGCTCGGGAGTCGTCTTGCATTGGTCAACCGCGTCCAAGAAGCTTTAGTTTCCATCCGGGGATGAGCGCTGCGGGTGGAACATTTCGAAGAGGTGGTTGAAGATTGGAGGTGCCATACGGACGTGTTTGCGCAGTGCAGCTTCAATGCTCCCTGGTTCTTCAAAGGGTTCCCCGAGATTCAGGAGCTCCGAAACTACATGATGAAGTCCCTTCCGGACTGTGTTGCTCGTCAGGAAGAAGAGGTTGAGAGGTTGTCTAAAGAACTGGAGCTGAAGCAGGCCGTGCTCCAAAGGATGAAAGTCTCTCTTGCGCAGAAGGATGAGTTGTTGCTGAAGGACTTTCCTTGATTTGTGCCATATACTTGTCTCTTCTTTTTTAGATGTTTCTCCTTTTTGAGTGATAGTGAGGATTTTCTTTGGTAATTTGGCTTCCGGTTTTGAATAGGTAATTGAATTGGCTTATTTTTGAGATAGTTTTGTGAACAACCTTTTTGAAAGGGATTATGTTAAATGAAATTTGCATCTTGGTCATGAATGATTGCGCATGAAATTGCAAATGTTATGTAAAAGGGAGGTACGAATGGAAACAAACATGGCGTTTGATCATCGAGTCTCTTTTTCCACATGCGGGATGCTAAGTCCCCATGAATTCTAAACTATCTCTCTTGTAAAGTTGTTGAGTAAAACTTACTTGCTTTTGAAGCCTCACTACATCAAACCGGAGTAGCATCTCTAAGAAAATCCTCCGCAAGCTATCTTTCTGAACCGAGCTTCTCCTGAACAATGCGCTTCAAAGCGCTGCATTCACTGGTGGGGTGATGAAGGAGCCGGTGGTAATGACAGTACCTCGGGTCCATTACTTCCTGATCGGTAGGCGGACGCCATACGGGAGGTAGCTCCACCTCTTCATTTCGCACCCACGTCTCCAGTAGTTCCAGAATCTTCTTCATTGGGAATGGGAAATGTAAGTACCTTGAGTCTAGCTTTTCCTGCGTTAGCGGACGCTGCAATGTCTCTGCGTGGCTTTGATGTGGAACAGGAGATGAAGTTGGAAGACTTGTGAGGGTTATCATATCTGTGGATCGTTTGCCTAGGTAGAGGTATGTGGAAGGTGTCGTAATGTCACTGCTGAGTGACCGGATTGAACGCTCCCATCCTCTGTATTCAGGCATTTCCTGATTGATTTCTCCTTCCTCAAGCGTTCCTTCAGCTGGTTGGGAGGCCGACGTGGATTGGACAGTCTTCCGTGCTTTAATAAGAGTTTTGGAATACAAATCTTCTAGCAGGGCTCCATAGGCTGCAGGTTCCCTTTCTTTATCCGGCAGACATTGTAGTACTCCGGGTAAGTCTCTTCTCCTGTGGAGTTGCATCGGGTCTCCATCGTTGACTGGAACATGTTGTTCATCTTTCCTGAGTCCCCTGCGGCTACGCGTTCTTTTTGCCTCTCCACCGGTAAAAGTGTGATTCCTGGATAAGGATTCGCCGTTTCTTGCACTGTCTGAGTTGATGCCCGTCGACCCTTCTTGTAATTGTGCTGCCATATCATTCAAAAGGCGAAATGTCTCGCTCTGCCTTCTGGTGATACCAGCTTGATTTGCCAAGACATCCTCCAGCATTCTAGCTATACTTCCCATGATATCTGAACCACCTGTGGTCTCCGAGTGAGGATACATCGTGAGATGAAAACCGAAGAATTGAGAATTCAATTTTTTGCAACCGAAAGATCAACCTCCCACTGTGGTCGCCAATTGTTGATGGGTGAAAACTACTCCTGCAGAATTTGGTAATTTGGGGTGTGGATGAGGAATGAATCTAAACCTTCAACAAATGCACTGCGCGGTGAGTGCTTGTAGATTCGAGAGATCAATCTGTGCAAGTCCGGCCTAAACCAAGAAATGGTCGTTCCAGACTTGTTTCGGTCACAAAGTGAAGGAGATGGGGTTGATCTTAGGGAGGGAAGCGAAGAAGGTGTTGAGATTGTGAAGGTGTTGGCTTGCTTATGACTTGTGAGAAGGATGAGCAAGCTTACGGTTGACGCAAGTGCTCCCGAGTGTTTGAATACGGTTTTTTGTATTAACACTTGGTTTTCGTCTGTCCGAACTTGTGTTGTTCTCCGTATTCCTTGTTGTTCTTGGAAATAGGGCGGAGACCCTATTTATACAAGTCATTGAGCCTCATTCACGTTTCTCGTGGGAAGTGGAGGTAGTGGAATGATGGAGTAGTGGAGTTGTGTGTTGGTAACACACGACCAGTCTTGCCCACTTTTCCTGTTCATCTCTAACCGTCCATGACTTCCTAACACGTTCTTGTGATGGCGCGTTGCACGCTGCACGCTGTAAACCGCCAGACCAATACCCCAGTATGTATCCCCCAGTTTGTGACATGATTGATGTCCGGAATGTGGATCGTGGATCCACGAAAGATAGCATGTAATGCCGAGTTGAATAATCGTGTTATTCGGGAAGTCGATACTTGTGAAGTACCGTGTGTATTTTATGCGCAGTCGCATTACGGTGTGGTAAAGTGATGGGTAATGACTCCTCACTAACCAAATAACTCCCGACCGGGGTTGTATAACCAAGTGGTGAAGTCGGACGGATGAGATGATGTTTGAGACACTCATCTGCGACCGTTGATGAAATTAGGTTTTAAAGAGGTGCGCAAGCATCACTCTTCGACTTGGTCGAAACCAAGCATGGGGAGGATTTTGTAGAGGACCGACCATACATGCGTGTTGACGGCATGATGGTGTACACGTCCATGTCTCACCGTCTCATGAAGATGCAATCTAAGCCACTCAATTTGACCGTCAAAGAGGAGTGGTTGAGATCGGTTTGCCATGCGTAAATCTCTTACCGCAAAGGAATTGATAACCGCGTGTCATCCCAAGTTTGGGTGCGCGCCCCAAGACGACCCATCTTGGTCGGTCTTGGTCGATCATACCACCGTGTAGGTGGTAGGTTGGTGTTAACACCTATACCTGATTATCTCATGAAAACGTGATCTAAGCCATTCAAATCATCCGGTGAAGTTGAGCGGTCGAGATCAGTTTAGGATTTGGGAGTGTAACCGCACGAGTTTGGGCGTGCGTTTTGGGTTGGTCGGGAATGATGTGCCTTGGCCGACCGCGTGAGGAGGTAGATGGGCCCACGGTGGTCATGCTGGTATGACCGGCCTTGGTTAATCCAATCTGTGACCCTCCATTCGTACCGGAGAAGATGGACGCGCGTGATGACTTGAAGTCCTAATTTTGGCTTTCAAAGCCGCGCGACCATGCTCTTTTGGGCGGACGAATTTGTTGTAACCAACCATGGTTGGCTTTGACCGATTGGTCAAGTGTGTAGGCGGTCACACGGTGATTGTGTCGACATGCTCCGGGCCTTTTGAGTCTACATCTACACCCTCCATCTATGCCTGCGAAGATGGACGGTTGAGACCGTTTTGCGACACATGTAATATGCCGCAAACCCTAATTTAGGGTTTTCCGTCCATAATGCTTGGTATGGACGGTTTCTTGGCAAGCGAGGCCAATGGTCGACCATGCGGGGTCGACCGTGTGTATTCCATACCCGCTTGGGGGCGATGGAATTGATCCGTGGTCATCCAATCATGCTTGTGGAGTTGGATGACTGCGATCGAATCATATTTGGCAAGCTAAGGCCGTGTGTATTCCATACCGCTTGGGGTGAT
This sequence comes from Papaver armeniacum, assembly GCA_023531295.1. NCBI lineage: Eukaryota > Viridiplantae > Streptophyta > Magnoliopsida > Ranunculales > Papaveraceae > Papaver > Papaver armeniacum. The sequence continues at coordinate 858,129 of JAJJWW010008178.1, forward strand.
GGAATTGATCCGTGGTCATCCAATCATGCTTGTGGAGTTGGATGACTGCGATCGAGATCATATCCGGAGACCGATACGATCAAGTCCGGATGCTCAATCGGGCTAGTATAACACACCGAGGGGCTCAATCGGGCTAGTATAACACACCGAGAGGGCTCGGGCTAGTATAACACACCGAGAATCGGCCTCGTACGGGTATTTGGTACATGGATTCATTATAGTGCTTGGAGGTTCGTGTTACTCAGTAAGAGTAACACTCGGTCGTCATGCCACACCGATAATGATTACAGAAATACAAGGCCGATATGAAATTCACGGGAAGGGATTGTTGCCGCATGCTCCAACCTCGGGAGGAATTTCATGTATTCACATAATGGGATTGTTGCTACATGCTCCATTCTTGGTGAATTAAGTGAGGAGTATCCGTCACTTATAAACGGCTTTATCTTTTACAAGATGTCGGCGCATGATTTTTTCAGGTTACTTACAAATTTAACCTTAAACGAAAATCCACCATCAACAGGTGGCCAACGAGGAGTCGGCATCATAGAAGGGGATGATGAATAAGCGCTAGCCTCCAAATAAACTGATTCAAACACAGTTCTTGGTCTTTTACCTTTTCGGTCATGCACATTACCATTATCTCCCAGACTAAAGTTATCGAAAGGCGACACAAAGCATGAATTGTTTTTCGGGAGTATTAGGGGGATTGTGAGGATTCAAAGGTTCCCTAATAGTTAATGCAGACACAGTAGGTAAAGCAGACGAGAAAACTAGAGGAGAGAAGGATGAACTCCTGTTACCAATGCTACCCAATGGCTGAAGACTGACAAAGAAGGCAGAAGGCCTAGAATGGTCCCGAATAAATGGATCACTTGCTGAGGCTTTTGACTTTGAACTTTCTCCCGCTTCAGATTGCGGCTTCACATTAGTAACAACAACATGAGTGGCACGAGGAGAGGGTGCTGGCAGGGCCCTGACAAATATCCTTGACTGAATCTCCTCACACTTTGCCGCATCATGGTACAACACAAAATATTTCTTGCAAGCACGAAATGGAAGTTTAGGGTAAAAAGCAGTCATATAGTAAGTTCTCTTACTAGTATTAAAAACAACTTTCCTTGTGAGTGGTGTCTTACAAGGCACCATCAATCTGGCTTCAAACCAATTCCCAGCTGGAGTGTCGGCTGCTACAAATTTTCCAATTTGATCAAATACCTCTCTAACCTTTTCTCTGTTGACCAGATCTGAATGGATAGGAATCTGCACCGGCATAAGAGTGACTTCCCAAACTAGATCTAAAATAGACTCTAGAGCACCCAGTGGTTGAACAGCAAAAAGTTAACCCAAAACTAGTGTTGGCCTAGCAAGAAAAGCAATGTCCCTATCTTGACTCTTCTTAAACATTACAACAAATAAATTCTGAGTACCCATTCCTTGAATATAAGGCTTGGCAAGCTTAAAATCAGCTGCAGCTATAGGCCAAATCCTATTAAGATGATGTTTGACAGAAGTTTTATGATAACTTTTGGTATCATCACAAAGCAATGCAGCAAACCTATGTGGGAATTCTTCCACATCTTCTTCAAGGTCTAGAACTCTCACTTTAGCAGCTGGTAACTCCATAATAAGAAACTGTTACTAAAAGCAATTCACAATATAGGGAAAGAGACTGAAAGAGTACTGTGAAAAATTTTACAGAGTTCTGGAAGTATAAATATAAACTCATCAAAGATACTTAATGTAAGATGAAGGAATCTTAAGCATGCAACAACAAAAGAATGATCCGGACATGACATTAATATTGAGATGACAATTAAATGCAAAGGCTAGTAAGCAGACCTAGGAGCCTAAAATCTTCTCTCAGAGGATCAATTGAAGAGATAGAGTATTTGAGTAGCATGCTTGCAATTAAGAAATGACAACACTTCCTTTAAGATAAAACAGTTAATGACAGAATTTAATCAGAAAAAATATTCTTATTCTCCAAGTTCAGTAGATCAATAAACTGAGACTAATTCAGAGTAATTGCCAAGTATAGCAAAAAATCTGAGTTAGCCATCCTCAATAACGATTCCAAAAGCAAGCCTCTCTCAGATCCAAACATCTTTGTATTTAAAAAATCCCACTAATTAGATTAAAAAAGAATAACACTACTTTTTATGCCTTGAGACAATAAATTCACTTCAACAATCAATCTTCTTGAGAGATAAAACTGCATAAACCTATTAAACTTGTTGCAGAGATGAATAAAATGGTACTAAAAAGCATCACCCAGAAAAGAAATTTCATTACCAATACAAGTAGCTGATATTCATTAGGAATTTATCTTATTTAATCAACCATCAAATCCCTACTCTAGGTAGGATCTCAAATCATTCAGAGGAATCTCCCCCTAATTAAACTTATCAAAACCCTTTAATCATTCCAAAGATCCCATTCTATGAGACTGAAACAAAGATCTATAATAATACCAATATCTGTGAACCATGCCCATACGCCAAGAACATCCTGTCAGCCCAATGAATACTGTTGATATACGAATCTCATGATGATGTTCTGAAACTCTATGACTGCACCTCCATCAGCTCATGACCTAAAATAAAACGAAAGGAAGATAAGAATAAGAAACCACCCTAAAGATTTGAATGAATCTAAAAGAAACAACACAGTAATCTAATACCACTCTTGAAGCATATTAAGAATCAAAGATTAATCAGGAATAATTATGCAAATCGAAAAAACCTAAAATTAGGTCATCTAAAATATTTGGTGAAGCTAAACAATCTTACTCAAAAAAAGAATTGAAAGTAGGGAAACAGGTAAGAATCAATTTAAGAACATAAAAACTAAATTGAAATCAAAAAGATAATGCTAAATCTAAGTAAGAATCAAAGAGAAAATTTCCGTTGACTAAGTCTGCGTCGCCTGACTTATCGCCCAGCCAAAATCATATTCTGTTCTCCAAAAAATCGATACCATCTATTGGATTCTATACATTAGAATTAGGAAGTACGTCAAGATGAGTAATCATTTGAGAAAGTGAAGAATTTTGGAAAAACTACGTTTTAAGATTTTCTAAATTCAAACCCAAGATAATAAAGATAAAAAAGAGCATAATGTGTGGGATATTCTGGTGAACTTGACAATGGGTTTCGATGAGTTTTTGTTGCTTGTATTGGCCAAAATATTGTCAAAATGGAAATTTTAATGAAGTTTTTGGACTAAGTTACGCTAGGAAAATGAAGAAAATTAGCCGAACTTAAGTCGAATGGAGTTTTTAGACTAAGTTTGGTAAATTTCATCCTAAAAAATCGTTCTTTTCAAATCCTTTTCAAGTCATAGACTCCTGACCAAACTAAATTAACTAACCAACTAAACTAAGTCTTCTTAAACCTAAATATTTGGTTAGGAGAAAAATCAATAATTCCTTATCGAACTGTTTTCGGCATTGTCCAAACCTAGGGGTTTGGTTAGCTCATTTTTTAATATTGGTTAATCTCCTAACCGACCAAACTCCCTCAATCAAAATGTTTAAAAAGGTGAATTAAAATCAGGGATAACTTAATAATTTACTAGTAGGAATTAGGACACTCATTACGACCAAAGGGTAGATCGTCTAATCATTTAAGGGTCCCTTCAAAAAAAAAAAAGGCTGGTCCCTAATATATCCGAGCCTGTTTATGAGATAATTTTTAGCCCACTTAATCTAGATACTTACTTAAAAGCAAAAAGTATCTTCTCCTCAATATAACCTTCTCTCATTTTCTTCCTTGAGCTATTAATATATTTTTCATGTGATCACTTGCTATTATTGTTGTTGTTCGTTTTAATTCTTACTTGTCTATTTACCTGTTATTTTACTTGTGAATCAAAATTAGTCGTTAGATACGCAATTTTTGCAACAAAGGAAAATCCTTGTATCATACTATCAGTCTTGACCAAGGTGACTTATTTATCACATCTAGCAGCATATTCAATTTCTCCACATTTTGGAAACTCTGGTTGCTACACTCCCTGCAATACTTCACAGATTTTTCATTTCCTTGTATCACTCAACAAGCACAAAGTCTACTTGATTTGAGATTGGGTCGGTGAATGGACACCTTTACCAGATATTTTTTTGTATTTTTATGTTTCAGCAAAGTTGTTTTCCCCCTTTTATTTTACCTTAGTTAGTCTAGATTAAGTCGGTATTTCCTTTTGTTCCTTTCTCAGTTCATTATCTTTTAGTAGCTTATTAGTGGTAGTAACCTTAAGTTTGTGTAACATTGCTTGTATTTGGGTTTAGTCACAGTAATCTTGTAATAGAATTCTAGTTTATTTAGCATTAAATCCTTCTGGGGCAAAGATTGGAAACTTCGTCAAGGACATTCAACGCTAAAGACTTGGGCCGAAGTTATAGAGAAAGCCGGAAAATAAGGAGGTTGAAAGATCTCATATCAATTGCATTAACCCCCATCACCAACAACCAGGTTCTTATGGACTCAGTTATGTCCATCAAACGTACAACTTTTCTTGTGGAAAACATTTGTCGAAGGCCTATGGACCCTCGAAAACTTCATTCAAATCTACTCCATCGACTACAACATCTACCACAACTGCAGTTCTTATCCGAAGATTGATACTTTCCTCTTGCTTCACCTTCATGTTATTGTAATTTCTTGGCATTCCGATCCAACTATATTCGAATCCTACCCTCTTTTAATAGCCCTCTAGTAGTTTAATAAATTTCATGCTTCTAACAAAAAAAAAAAATCTATTACCTTCGGCGTCCTTGCAAATTAGAGATAGCCTATACCTACCCAAGAAGGAATCCCAAGTCCGTCCCTAGTGAAAAATAGTAAATGAATATCTTCTCCGTAGTGTTGATTGTGTATGACGAGGTACCTACGTTTTAATTTCCGTAGAATTATAAAAACCAATTGGAAAAGGAATCACTAATAAGTATTGGTAGTCATGAAAGGTTCACGTGAAAGCGAACGTAAGATGTAACAGAAATAAAAATTATTTTCATTGATTCCCTCTTCGGAAAACAAAGTCAAACATCAAGGTACAATGTATGTAATTACCGCCAATTCATACAAAACTATAAAACAACTAAAAACCTTAACTAGTAAAATATTAACTAATATGTGCTAGTTTTATTTTTCTTGTGCAATAAATATGAATGCCAATTCATATGAGCTTAATCAAACTTATATTTTTCAAGTACAGTAGATATTGTCAAGAACTAATGAAATTATTTGTTTACTAATCAACCAAGCTTCTTAGTGAAGTGCCTAACACACATAAGTCAGTCCGGTGATAAGCTATATTATTTTACTTTTAGTTAATTACACGTTATATTGATAAAAATTAAAGTATTTGCAAGTTGTACGTTATTCATCCTCTACGAATCATTTTTAATAAGATCATCGAAAGATAATCTTATAGGCTAGAATGAAAAGTTGGTGGTGTACTTGATACTCGTTGTTTTTCTCATCCACGTTGTAGGTCATTTCAATACTTTATGGAACTTATAGACGCATCTGCTAAGTTGTCTCATATCTGCTTATTACAACATGTAATGTTGCTTTTGCTAGACTGCTTGCCGGATTATTGGTCACGCATGCCCAATTTCCGTACTTTCCTATTAAGTTCATTTGTCTTGATGGCGTTAGTGAAATTTACATATAAGGCTTTTAATACTTATTTCCTTTCAGTTGGTATAGATGTCGACCATCCTGTATTATATGTGCATATTCAGTATGTACTAACTGAATCCTTTAAAATGTACTTCCAGTTGATTGCTCGACTAATGCTTATAAGGACTAAATTACCTTTTTCTACATGGGTACATCTAAATTTACATGTTACGGCTTTAATCCAGCTCAGACCAACTACTAGCCATTCATATTCTCTTTTACAACTTGTTTAGGGTGGCACCTGTGTAAATATCTCATATTTAGGTGTTTTTGGTTGTGTTGTTTATGTGCCTATTTCACCACCACGAAAAACTAAGTTTAGTTCGCAGCGTCACATAAGTATTTGTGTTGGTTTTGATTTACCGCTTACTATAAGGTGTTTAGAATCTTTAATAGGTGAAGCCTCTACAACTTTGTCACTTCGATGAGATAGTTTTCTCGTTATTATGGGGAGAAGGTAAGTCGTCAGAAGAACTGCGTGAAATATCTTGGTACACACCAAGTTTGTCTCATCTTGACCTTGGCACAAATCAACCGGAAGTTGAATTGCCCGAGATTATGTATCTACAAAATATTGCAATTTAAACATCTAATGCATTTATTAATAGTGGTCAATTACAAAATCTTACGTGGTTGCTAGAATTTATCCATCTCAGATCAATATACTGACAAGACAAGTTAAGAACTCAACGACAAACGAGTCATCAAAGGCATCACGACCTGAAGTGTGAACGACCAATTGGCTCAAAAGATTCTGTTTGTCGAAAGAGGAAGATCCAATCTATCTCAATCAAAGGTAGCACCCCTGAAGAAGCTAAAAATAGTGTTCCCGGGAAAGTTATTAAAGGAAGATACACTTTTTATAATAAACCTCAGAAGCGCATAAAGTCTTCGCTGAGACACAAGTACGAAGTGAATGATACGCACTTTTCATCGCATAAATTACACATGTGTGAGACAAGATTACTAGGAACGATCCCGAGGATATCTAGTAGGACCGATCCTTACCAAGGATCTCTACTAGGATCACTACTAATACCAATCCCATGGATCCCTAGCAGGAAAAATCCTTATATTAACAAATATAAGTGTTTTCGGCTTGTATATTACATTGAGGTTTGCATAGACACAGAAAATGTGTTTGGTTAATATGTAAAGTTCATAAGATGTCGACATATAATGTTCAAGTATTTTCCTTGATACTCAAGGTTTGATCCCGGACTGAAATATTTTAAATATCTTTTTGACATTTGGAATTTACATGCTATTCATATCCCAGTGAATAAGCATATATCTTGTGACTATATTAGTAACATATATGTTGTATGCTAGCTAATATTAGTTATCATCCAAGAGAGATTTTTATTATAAAAGTTGGATTGCAGTTGGAATTTTAACGTAACCGAAAAGAAACATTTATTACATATCTTTAGTACTTTCACATTTGGTATTTCCTTACTTCCCAAACTACATTTGTCATTATAAATAGTGAAGTTTATATTATTAAAACTTATCCCTTGGATAAAATAAACTAACCGTTTGTGTGGGAAACCCACTAGAACATTCTTGTAATAATACTCTTTCGAGAGGAGAGTATCCTAATTAGGCGGAATCTCTTATGTACGCTTCGTTTAAAGACTTCCATGGGACCAAAAAAGTACTAGACGTACCGTTAGTGATTATTAAATTCTTATTGTTATTTAGTTTTCGATTATTGATTTGACTAACTAATAACGAAGTTGAACCTTGATAGATCTAACTTGTTTATTATGTGATCCTTCTCTTCAGATATAAGTTCACTCGAACTAGTTCAAGGATATATAAACCATTTCAAATATGAACTTTTGGTTCAAGATCTAAAGATATAGATTTTGATCATCCATTTCTAAAAGAATCCGATCTGTGTGTGATTGACCATTAACACAATTAAGTTGTTTGTGCAAGTACTTTGAAGACTGAAGATTGAAGACTAGATGATTTCTTTTTGGTATTTTGATCTTTGGTAAAACTTCGTGCACACTCGATTGACCGGGATCCGACAAGCTTATCTCGAATGTACTTTTTGATCTTGTTTAAAATAGATTAACAATTTATAGTTGTGATTCTCGTTGAGATCTACTTTCATAGTTTGTAACTAAAATGAATTATTCCGGTAATTTTGATCTTAGTTGATATAACCGTACAAATGAGATTATACTAATTAAATGGAAGAACTTTTGTACTCAACTATATCTCTGATTAACTTGTTGATTTGAGAGATTGATAGAGCGGTTACTCAAATAGATTAGTCCTTCATTGTTTCGAGACACGATCCAAAGGAGTTGAGCAGTTGAGGTCTTCACTGCAGGTGAAGCAACTTAAGATAGTGAACTCTATCTTAGAATTCATGTGAGTAGCCCAGATTGGTTGTAGGTGCATGGATACTGTAGGAACTGAGTAACTTGTATTTAGCATACTTGGTCTCAACTATACGAAGTTATAGTAGTCTTTGTATATCGTCTTAATTATGAGAGTATTTAAAACTGGACTAGGTCCCTGGTTTTTTTTTTTGCATTTGCGGTTTTCTCGTTAACAAAATCTTGTTGTATGTCTTTACTTTATTTTTTGCATCCTAATTATAGTTATAGTTATAATTTAAGTGATAGCATTGTACGTTAACCCAACACTTGGTTTGATCCCATAGTTTGGTTCGAATTCGAACTTACTCTATATACCAAGCGCACATCTTGTTTAAGTAATCTCCTTAATAGTGTTTATCTGTATTAGATTACACAAAGTGTTTCTTGCGTAGGTTGCTATCAAAAATATTGTAGTGTACTTGGTATAATCGTCATTTTCAGTAAGTTTGATCTCAATCAGTGCCGTCGCGATACAATAATGATCAATATATATATACTCAAAACAACCTACGCAACAATAAAGTCTGCTGATATGATTGGTTATGCCGATATGATTGGTTATGCATGAAAGCATATATATATATATAGGCAAATGTTAACCTATGCTTTCATGTATAAACAATCATATCGGCAGACTTTATTGTTTTGAGTATAATATTAAATATTCAATGATTGCCAAATTTGCATTGAAACTGTTGTCTAAAAATATGTGAGATTTTATTATTTTCTTTGTCAACTTTTGAGTTTTTCTGTTACTCTCGATGCATCAATGTACTCGTGCATTTCTGGTAATTCATACCATATAAGCCTATGGTGTAGCATTCATATTATAATTGTTTTGAGTTTGTTTAAATTGTAACTAATTTGTTTTATGGTGGTGTATAGTTTTGAAAATTTAACTCTATTGTGATTACAAATAAATAAAATTCCAAAGGTATAATTTTAAAATATTGTGAGTCCTACTATCAGACACCCGAATGCTTATAAATATGACCATGCCCTTATAATTAAACCGCTAGATTTGACGTTCGTTTATGTGTATCTCTATGGTAGAAATATAATGACCATGCCCTTATAATTAAACCGTTAATGTATGTGTCTCTCTAAGGTAGCAAATATGATGGTTAAAAGGTGTGAGTGCAAAAAAATATCCAAATTAATCAATAATATCTATAGCACATCATAAAAAATACATAAAATCATTTAAAACTAGATAGTTATTTGTGAGTTCAATTTTAATTGCCAAATAAAAAAAAGTTTTCTATATTTGGCAAGGGCTCCCAATCAATTCCCCACACAACACATTTCCGTGTAGCACCAATGATATCACAATAATGGTTCAAGGAGTGTTTGTATTGTTATTTATCATTTATACACCGAAGAACACAAAAGTACATATGTTATTTTTCTTATTTGCTGTTATTTTCGTATTTGGATTTGTGGCTAGAAGTCAATCACAAAGAGAGAAAAATACCCGGCGGTGACACACCTACATCGTAGTAAGAAAGAAGATACCCGGGAGCAGCCCCTCACATGTAGAGCATATGAGTCTCTTTGCCCCTTGGACGTTTTGGTGTATGAACTTGGGTTCGACGACCAAAACAAAAAAGGTCTATGGTTATATGGTGTTAGGGGTGTAATTTATGCGGTTCTCATATACAACGATTCCATGTAATTCAGACGAAGAATGTTAAGTACATGCCATTTTACCAATCACTTTTTTGCTTTTTTTAATGGTGCGTGAAAGTTTACATATGACCTTCTTGGTCGGGATCTTTTCGTTGCTATTCCTAGTGGATTGGGAAGTATATTGGGCCAATTCAACTGGTACTTTATGGCATGTATAAATGATGCATTTTAAAATCTAGATTTTGGGGCAGCAAGTGCTTCAATAATAACGTTAAGAGATTCGTGTATGTGAAGAGCAATGTTTGTTTTGAGGGTTTCTTTAGACGTAAAACAAAGTGCTAAGGTTTTCAACGGAGTCATCCTTAATTTATACAAGACCTAAGGCGAAATTTTTTTAGGCCCTATCATTTTTTACACATTTTTTTTTTAATTTGTACACATATAAGTCAGACAAGGATGGAAAACTAACAACTCATTAAGACTTCAGAACTTCTAGTATAACAATCAAAACCGAATCGCGATTCCAAGTAAGAAAATCAACAAATGAAAACCTAGAAAAACAACGCATTATTCAAATACAACTTATAAGATATATATATATATATCCCATGAAATATCCCATGAAATATATATGTATTTTTGAAATAAAAAATTATCACATGAATTACATATGAGAATCATGAGATTTTAGGAGAATTATATTTTTTTAAGATGTTTCTTATATTACTCACACAAGATGTTTATTGCTAGTAATACGAAAAACCTAAAGCCAATATTGGTGATACATTGTAGTAAACCTGAACCAAAAAGCTAAAAAACAAAATTATTAGTAGTAATAGATGAATTAGAAAATTAGGTTGTTGTTGTTCTTTATGGAGCAGTGAATGGGAGTAAAGATTAAGGCTCTCAGACATGAAGAAGAGAGGGGTTTCTGCTGTTGTTCTTGAAGAATGAATGAAAAAAAGGGGATCTGATGCTAGTTTTGAAGATGGGTTTGACTGGTTTGCAGTTTCTGGTGATGTTGTTATTTTACAGGTAAAATTGGTGGAGCACTGGGTATGAAATGGATGAAGCTGCAATTGAACTGAACTTGAGTCTGTAATGGGGTTTGAACTGATTTAGGTTAAGGTACAGGTGATGTTGTAGTTGAAGTTTGCTATGGATTAAATGGTGATGTCCATGGGTTGTTGAATGTGTAGAAGCATGGAGTTGTGGCTAGTACTGGTGATGACTGTATTTTTATGTTGGTGGTTCTGGTGGTGAGTTTAGATGAGCTCATTCTTGAGATAAAGCTACAGATGTGGATTGAAATAACAGAATGAGGTATTGCTGGTGATGTGAACTATGGCAGAGATGAGTGAATGCTTGAAAATGAAGATGAATGCTAGATGCGCAAGAAGCAGCTGAGGATGGTAATGGAGTTGAGATGAACCACACTGCAGGTGATGGATGGAAGAAGATGGAGCTGGTGGTGATGTGTTACGAAGCATAACATAAATAGGTTGTTGTTTCGGTCATTACAGAAGTTATGGCTTGGATGAATGGAATGCAGTGTGGATTGTACAGAACTGCAGGATTGGTGGAGTTTGCAGGGGAGCTACAGATGGTAGTGATGTTGTCTAGGGTATTTGAGTTGATGACTGGTAGATATTGCAGAGAAGAACATATTTGCTTAATACTATGAGCAAATGGGTTCACGATTGCAGTTGTTGCTTTGTATGAACTGCGGGTTATAATGTGCAACTACACTGGTGTTAGTAGGATGAAAAGATTGGAATGGAATCAAGTGCATGGAAGTTGGTTTGGCTATTGCAATCGAGAAGGAGAAGGAACACGGTCTGGAGGCTAAGTTACAATGAGTTGTAGGTGATGGTGCAGTGGAATTGAGCTAAGGTTATTGAGATTGATCAATGACGAGAATAAAGTACAAGGATGGCCGTGAATAAAGAGAGAATAATGCAATGTGAAGTTGGTTATGCACCAGAAGCAGTCACGATGGTGCAACCCAAACTTTGGCCTTCGCAAAATGGCTTTGGCCTTGCAACTCATCCCACTCAGATGAGTTAGCTGACTGACTCGTTCCTGAATCAACCCTGACCTTTGACCGTTAGTTAACCATCGACTTCGACGGTTGAATGTTAACTTTTACCGGTGATCTGAGCATTTTCCAGTCACCTGAGATAGATTACCGTCCAACTTCCGGCCATTATTCTGGGTCTCTGACGATACTTTTTGAGCAGAATTTTTGTATGGGTATTTCTCACATATGACCTTGGTGGACCACTTGGATTTTGGACTTTTTAAGACTTGACCCAAGAAGAGCTATAAAAGAAAAGATTTCTACAACTTTTGGGATCACGTATTTTTTTTTATACTTGGAGCTTTTGGAAAGAGGCGGAAAACACTTCTAGGGTTTTCTTTCGTTATTTATCATCTTCTTTAATTAAAATACGATTATGATGAACTCCATAGCTATGAGTAGCTAAACTCACAATATTGGTTAAGGGTTTAAGTTGATTTCTCAACATGATATTTGAATCAATGAATTAGTTTTTTCTCAATAATCTATTATTTATGATTCATTGCTTATAGTGTTATATGGTTTAAATGCTTGTTTAGTCGAGTACGGAATTGATTAAGTTTCCATCATCCCTATTGCTAGATTAGGGTTTTCAATACGTAAAGGTTGAATAATTTCTGATCACAAGTAGCATAATTGTGAGTAGTGCTTGTAGTGATATATTATACTAGTCACATATGAATCATATCCTTGGTTAAATCAAATTAGTGCTTTTACACGTTCGAATGCTTTGATTAATCTTATTCCGTAGAACTTAGTGCTCTTACGGAGTTGAAATTAATTGTGCTTTTACAATTTAGGTTGCTTTCTAGGAAGAATTCGTATATGCATCTTTTCATGTGGTTGTGATGAAATTAGGAAATTAGCGGGATATACTTGCGATCAAGATATCCAAGGACTTTTAATAAATGAGAGAGTAAAATTGTAATTTCTAGTAATTGATGAAAATACATGTTTGTGAATGATACAATCCCTTTACCAATATCATCCTCTTATTGATTACTTTCATTATTTTACTGCTTTGATTTACTTTTATTGCTTTGCTAAATCAAAAATCCCTCTTGGTTACTAAAGAAACTAAAATTACTTGACAACAATAGTGTTAGAGCATAGCTCGGTCGAACCCACCAAGCTTTGGTATGTCAAGTTTGGTTGTCATATTTTAGTGAGTCAAAACTCATCTAAGAGTCGCTTGATTATGTATTAGAGACAACTTCGTTTAGGTTAGACTAGAAAGTCTAGGAATGTTGAGACATACAAGTATTACTCGAAGAACTGAAGAACGTGAAGAAGTAACGAACTACAACGACGACATCATCCTTCATCTTGAGGTTAGTAATATTAACTTGAACTGTTTCATTCTTAATGTATCTTTAAAGTTGTGCTATATTGAAAACATAAATGCGAAGATGTGTATGGATATATTACTCTAGTATTGAGACATGATCACATGATCATAGTATTAGGGAATAAAACTACGAATTATAATGCTTATCTTTGAACTTCGTAGATATGATCGATATCGACATAATCTTATGAATGCTATTATGATTATGTGAATGGGTAAAGGTGAAGATTTCATCCTAGGAAATAATGTTTTACATTTATTTAAAGGAAGTACATTCATGAACTTGTTTTATGAATCGAAAGGAAATCGCTAGGCTTATTGATACGGCTATTCATTGCAAATCTTTGGATTACCAATATGTGTGAGATGGTAAAACAGATTGTATGTATCTTGGTACAACTAATCACAATGCCTGACTTATGATTTGGTATGACTGGTTTTGATTAATTGGTGTAACCGATCCTAAGTAATCACCTGAGATGGTATGATCGATATTTGTAATTGGTGTGACCGATCCTAGTAATTGGTGTGAGCGATCACAGGGAGTTGTGTAATCGATCCTTGTAATTGGTGTAACCGGTCCTAGTAATTAGTGTAACCGATCCTGGTAATTGGTGTAACCGATCCTAGTGCCTGGTGTGACCGATCATAAGCAATACCATGTGTATATGGTAACCGGTCCTGGTAATTGATGTAACCAATCCTGGTAACTGATGTAACCGGTCCTGTTAACTTGTGTGACCGATCACAAGTGCTTCCATATTAGGGTATAACCGATCCCAGTGATTGGTAGAACCGATTGAACCCATGGATGTGATTTTATATTTGATCAATCATATAGTTCTCTTGGAATACAGATGAACCAATTGCAAACTTGTTTGGAAGTGTGGTATAATCGATTCCAAGATTGTAAATATGAAAGAGGATTTACAAAGAAGAGATGTCAACATACTTTGAACACGAACAATAACTCTTATATTTTATTATTCAAAGATATCTCTTAGTACTCAAGGAGATCCAGTTCCAAAATAAATTAAACATCTTTTAATTAAGGTTGTTAGTTTTATATGCTTTAATTACCAGCAATTAAATGCATATCTCTAGAGAATAAAAATTAGTAATGTGCATTTATACTAATTGGAGATTTTCTATTGAGAGATTTCGGGAAATATTGGACAAAGTATTTACTGGAATTATGAAAAGTGAATGGGCATTTATTGCATATCTTGATAATACTTTCGGTTTTGGAAATTCCTTGGTGTCCAAACATCCCTGGTCTATAAATACCTAAGTTTGCATTTATAGCAAACTATCCTAAGATCCAGGAAAACTTCATATTTTTGTTGTTTCTGGTGAAGCCGTCTAATCAGAGAGGAAAGTACCTTAATTAGGCGAAATCTCTTACGACTGCTCGTTTAAAGACTTCTGTGGGATCAAGAAGCTCAACGAGTATCGCTGGTGGGAAACTAGATAATTGCAATGTAATTAGTTTTCGATCTATTTGATTAACTAACGGTTGTTGGAACTTTGATTGCATCGAGTTTGTTTATTCTTGAGAATCTTCTCTTCTAATATAAGATTCACTCAAACTAGATCGAAGTATCGACAAGATCTTTAGAACTGTTTGTAGATCTAAAGACATCTTGTGATAATCCATTGTCAACAGACTCCGTTCTGTGCGTGATTGATCATAAGAGATTTAAGTGGTGTTGTGCAGGTATTAATTGAAGATTAAAGAAGATTTGAAGACGAAGAAGATTTCTTATCGGTTTCCCATATCTTTGTGTTGCACAAACCTTGATCGGCTGGGATCCAACTAGAATCGAATATATTCGATTGATTAGTTGCGTGAGATCGGCATTCACAATATATCTCTTTGAGACTTATTTAGATTGAGTGAGAATCTAAACTTGACTACTTGAATAGTTATTGGATATATTGATCTAACCAGGCAAAAGAGTTTATTAGATTAAACGGAAGAGCCTTTGCATATGACTTGAGATATCTTTGTCTTAAAGAATCAATAGAGTTGTTACCAAACATATTTGTTGTTCCTTTACTATTTGGAATACAATTCAAATGAATTGTTACATTGCGTGTACTCATCGAAGTCGGAAGCACGGGATATGAGGAAACTAAGTGAACTAGGGGTAGTTGCTTGGTCTCAACTATACGAAGTTGGTTTAGATTTTGTATAGCGACTTAATTATGATAGTATTCAATTCTAGACTTGGTCCCCGGGTTTTTCTGCATTTGCTTTTTCCTCATTAACAAAATCTTGATGTGTCTTTTACTTTTTTATTTCCGCAATTATAATTGTTTATTATAATTAGAAGTAAAATACACAAACGTAACTCCGGTTTACTTGATAGTGATCCTGTAGAGTTTGGTTAAGTCCAAACCTATTATCAAGTAATCAGACTTTGGTTGTCGTAATGTCTCGATCACGTATCCATAGACAATCACATAAAGTGTGAATACCGATTTGTAGTATTGTATCGATTTTGTCCATAGACAATCACTTTTGGTAAGAGGACTTATAGGTGGATAATAAAAAGATTGTGGTGTATTTGGGTGCCCTCGTCTTTTCAAATAGCTTCCTGTGGAACGAACTCTTTCTTACCACATACCTCATTTATATTTAGTTGAAGTGAGAAAGTGAATTTATTTTTGACGCATCCGACAACGATTAGTGGATTATATTCTGTAGGTTATAAATGCGGAAGAACGGTCAGTGACTAATGAAACTCGCATGTTAAGTTAGGTACCACTTCTAAATGGAATCGTCAACACGAGTAATGGACGGTTCATGGATGCTGCAAGTGCTAACAAAAGGTGTAACGAACTAAGTGGATAATGAATTGCGGCTTTTGTGTTTGATTGTGGAAAACTTAGACACACATTATAAAACTTCTCTTGTCTACTTCGTTTTAGGATCTCAAAGGTTATGAGATTTGTGTTTGACGTGGCAAGCTGTATGGGTGGAGTGAGAGTAATATTTGGATAGTGGAAGAAATGCTGCATTTTCTTGCTCATGAAAATTTCTCGTGTTTTTGAGATGACAACACGAGGATGAGTTTATCTCAAGAAGGGTAGACTGATGTAAGATATTGATCCTATATATTTTTTTATATTATATTATTGGATAACGATTATTACATGAAACTAGTTAGAAGCCTAACAAGCTAAGTGATAGGTGTAGAATACACCGTATTTACTATCTAGTAGTTACGCTTTCTTTGCTATTTTTCTTGTGAATTATGTACTTTACGTGTGTTTTTGAGTTATTAGGTACTTTGGAGTCACACAGAGGAAAGGAAGAAGAAATTATCCAATTTGAGCAAAAAGGGTGAAATTGTCATCTCACAGGCAAGTGATATATGGAGCTGACCCGAGGTTAAGGGACAACTCTCTGTTGGAGAAGTATTGAAAGACAGCCAGCAAATGTTAAGGGGCTGCCAGCTGGGTAACCCTTATCAAGGTGACTGGACACTGGGTATAACCCTACTCCCATAACCCCTTATTTGCCAGACCAGGGTGGCTTTATCTACTTTCATTTTTCTTACACAAGACCTAAAGTTCAGTGAGAAATTAATTTCTCATTATTTTCATTTTCCTCTTCAACCTGAAACTGAGAGAGATCGAGAGGATTGATTTGAACCTGAGAAAGATGGAAGATGGGTTAGGGTTTGATTCAACAGGGGAGATAGGATGTTGGTGGTTTGTGATGTGTGAGATGCTGAGAGAAGATCGATTCTGGTGGTTGAATTGATGGAACTGGAACAGATTCAAGATGGGTTATTGTTGATGCTCGCCTGTTGCTGGGAAGAAGATGGAGAAATTCAGAAGCATGATGTACAAAGGTTTTGAAGGTATGGGTTTGAGTTAATTTCAATTGAATCTAGGGTCTGTTCTTGATAGGGAAGAAATTGAACCTAGGGTTTGTTGTTTAGAACAAGATGAGGCTGTTGGAATAAATTCAATGGAGATTGCATACGGGTCTCAGGTGGCATTGAGAGATGATGCTGGCTGTGTTGCTAAGATAAATAAGAAGATGCTGCTAATGGAATTGTTAGGTGATGCAAGAATGGATAGGTTATTGCAGCCGAAGGGGTCTGAGATGAGTTTGAACGACTGGTTGTATTGTTGCTGCTGATATATGGAGGAGGTTCATGGAAGACTGTGGCCTGGAATTGAACTTGCAGGGAATGAAAGTGTGGCACTCAGGAGGAATGGCTCAATGTTAAAATAGGAAGCTGTTGTATGCGAAGGGTGTAGCTCAAATTACAGGCTGAATTGGTTCGATTCGGAGAAGATATGGCGAGTTCTTGAGCTGAATTACAACTGTAATAGGTTGATGCTACAACCAAACTGATGAATTGTTTTACAATGGGTTTTGAGAGTTTGAGCAGGAAAAGAACAAGACAGGGAAGCTTGATGTTTGGTGGTGTTGGCTGAAGCCTGGAGTTGATTTGTGAACTGGGTTCAAACTTGCGGCAGTGTCTGGAAGTTCAGTTGAGAAGACAAGGAGTTATGGGGACTCTATCAGTCAGATTGAGTTGTTGAGAACTGAGACTGGTAATGGGAGTACTGCAGTGATGGACTTGAGCAGAGAGGCTGGTGTGTGTATTACAGAAGCTACAAAAGGTCAATATGAGTTGCTGGTAGAGATTGTGATGGAAATGAGCATGAGATATGGCTGTAAGCACTGGTATTTGAGAATGTGCTGTGTTATGATGCTGGAAATTGCAAAGAGTAATGATTGGTGACTGTAATGGAAGAATGTGCAGCTGATGGTGTTTACCACAACTGAAATGTAGGCAAGGATTGTGGATGATGGGGTTTGAATCTGTTTCATCAAGGAGAACATGGATCTGGTGCTAATGGTAGCTGTGTTTCAAGATAAGGAGGAGATACTGGTGCTGCTAATGTTGAGTGATTGCAGTGCAGGTGGCAGTGGTGTTAGAAGATGGAGTTGCAGCTGGAGCTCCTAAGCAAGGTCAGTGTTGTGCAGTGGGAATGATGAAGTTGTAGAGTGGCCGTTGCAGAATGGATGCTGCTAATGGTGTTTCGATTGACACATAGATGGAGCTGAGATTGTCGCGACTGAAATTGGTGATATGAGACTCGCAGCTGCTGAGAGAATGTACGAACCGCAGGTGCAGGTGATGCTGCAATAGAGTGGTTGAGAACTGGTGGCATGTTATTACAGTTAACGATGGTGTTTGCTGCTATGATGTTGGGATGGTGAAGGGGCATCATGAAGCTGTGGATTTGAGCTAGGAAATGAGGGAATGGAAGATTGCAGAGATGTTTTGATGTGGCCTGAATTGGATGACGCCGCAAGAGAATTGCAGCTGTGAAGTTATGCACGCAGAACTGCAGGATGGTGCTATTTTGGGAATGGCTTGTGCAAAATGGTTCAGGCCTGGCAACTCAGCCCATTCAGACAAGATGACAGCTGACTCTGGTGCTAACTCAGGTCTGATTAGACCTAGATGACATCACTGAGTTGATTCATTGGCTCGGTGTGACTCAGCTGATTTCCCGAGTTGAATCGTTTGACTCTAGTTGACCGGTGACCGGGCGGACTTTGCAGATTACCCGAGATGGTTTCCAAGAACCTTTCCTAGCCACAATACCAGGATTCAGGCGACCACTTTTGGGTCATATTTTCTACATGGGTTTCTCTCTCTTATGGGCTTGGTGGATTTTCATCTAATGGACTTTGAAGACTAGACCTAATTTTAGAAGTTGGAGAAAAGCTATAAAGGGAAGGTCTTCTACAACTTATGGGATATCTTATTCTTGGAATTTTGGGAGAGCCGTTTTGTTTACGCTTCTAGGGTTTGCTTTTGTTCTTCTTCTTCATTATTTTATTATTGAATATTGATTATGATGAACTCCATAGCTATGAGTAGCTAAACATATTATTGGTTATGGGATAAAAGTTGATTTCTCAACATGCTTTTGATTCAATGAATTAGTTTTGTCTCGGTAATTATTGTTTGTGATTCACAATTAATAGTGTTATAAGATTTGAAAACTTGTTAGGTTGAGTCGGAATCAATCCGATTTGTGTTCATCTCTAGAGCTATATTAGGGTTTTCAATACGAAAAAGTTGTTTATCCCTGATTCTAAGTAGCATAATTGTGGGTAGTGCTTGTAGTGATATATCCTACTAGTCACAAGTGAATCATAACTTTTGTTAAAACGTCTAGTGCTTTTACACATTCGTTTGCATTGATGAGTCTTATTCCATAAAACTTAATGCTTTTAGGGAGTTAAACTTAATTGTGCTTTTACACTTTAGGTTGCTTTCTACGAAGAATTCACATATGCATCTTTTAATGTGGTTGTGATGAAAACAGGAATTAACGGGTTATACTTGCGATCAAGGTATCCTAGGACTTTTAATAAATACGAGATTAAAATACCAATTCTAATCATTGATGATAATACATGTTTGTGAATGATACTATCCCGTGACCAATATCTTCTCCTTATTGATTTCTCAAATTACTTACTTTGCTTTCAATTACTTTTATTTGCTTAAATACAACAAACATTCCCCGTGGTTACTTAGAAACTAAAATTTTATAACAACGAAAGCCTCTCTGTGGATACGAACTCTTTCTTATCGCATAGTATATTTATATCTAGTTGATTGAGAAAGTGAAATTATATTTGACGGATTGACAACCGACCACTAAGCTCCAACGACATACTACTACATTAATTGATCCTATATTTGGAATTATTACTATTTTCTTGTTTAGTATTTTCCTTTATTTGGAATCCTAGTATTTTAGGTATCTAGTAGAAGCCTATATAAACGGGCATATGGATTGTCTCTAGATATATCTTAGACATTAACATCTTAATTTTTTTTTTTATGTGACAATTGTTTCAAAGGTTTGTAACGTTAGACGACAATGAAAATTCAAGAACCAGGAAGAAACTTGAAGTTAGATTTTCCATCATCAAGAATCATGAAAGAAATTATGCAAAAAGTTTGTGGATGGTTAACCAAGATCATCCTGGATTGTCTAGCGAAGAACGAGTGAGTATGTTAATAACTTTTCAATTAATTATTTTAAACAACTCTGTTTAAATTTATCAAAATCATTAACTCAATATTCATTTGTATTCTTAGAAAACTCTGGCCAACACCAAATTTTTTGAAGTCAAAGATAGAGAATCCATGATTTTCCGCCAATGTTCAAATATAACTTGAATATTTTGGAACCTGTGATTTTTATAAAATAAAGACACCGCCATGAATATCATAGGACTATTCTTTAGGGGAGGTAATCAAACACTTCTCTCAACTCAGACCACCCATTTTCTGGTCTGATTGAAACAACTCTCTCTAGATGGATAGATGTATGCATGAGGAGTACACCAGGCCAGCCTGTTGTTTAAGGGTATCGAACAACTCTTGTTTGTTCTTAGTCCAGTTTAATCCACTCATTGAGGGGCTGCTTACAACTTTGTCTTTTAATGTTCCTTTTTGCTCTTGGATTAGTTATTTTGATTTTGATTTTTTTTGAAATAAGCAAATTTAACTGAAAGATTTTTGAGAAGAAATATAGAGAAGGCGAAGAAAGAAATGTGGAGAAGAAAATAAAAGAGATATTTATGTATTTATATGTGGTAGAGAGCCGACCGTTGGCGATAAAAATTGAACCACTGAAGATAGAAGTCTCTGTCGAGCTACATAATTTTTATCGCCAGTGACAAAGTTTTAGTCGCTGGCGATAGAGGCTCTACATATCATCCAGTCGACATTGTGCTGCTTGGTGATTTTTTTCATAGTAGCTTAACGAATTCGCCAAACGACCTAACATGGTAATTGAATTTTATACCATCTTTAAAGAACACCTGAACCGGATGTGGGGTTTAAATAATAGGGAGGTGGAGAATACGAAAGTAAATAGCATTTCCGGAAAAATAATGACGATGGTAATAATATTTTAAGAATATGGATTGAAATATTATCCTTGTCAACGTGGCAGTGGACATTGGTGAGAAAATCTTATCCTGCATCATCAGTAGTAACTGTATTGTACTAGTTGTTTTGCCGCTGTACTCTTGGATCTTATAATAGATTCTTTGATATTGTTTTTGTTTTCCTTGCCTTTAACCTTCCCATGATAGATGATGATGGGTCATTTGTAATTGAACCATGCAGATCGTAGGAAAATCAGCCAAACTTCTCAATTTGATCCATCTCTCCTTCATTTCTCCCTCTCTCTAGGACCAGATAGGATGGATATCTTCTTTACTTACAGTTTAATAACACACCGCAACATATTCTTCAATCTCCTGTGATGCCAAAATCAGACATCATGGGAAGTTTGGCAAACCCACTACCATCCACCGGTCCTAATCTTTAATGCTTCCCATTCCCATGAGTTAACTATAACTCAAACTTTTGGAAACTTCAATGCTGTGTACCTCTCACTAAATACCAGACTTCAGACAGAATCTTCTTGTCTCTATTAAACTTCCTCAATTCTCAGTAATATCTTCATCGTCTTCTTCTTCTTTTCCTTTGAGGCATTTATACAAGCACATTCTTTGCTGTAAAAATTTAGACTTTATATGTTTTAAAGAGAGATGCAATCGTCAAAGAGTTCTTCAGTTGGAAGTAATGAGGAATTTGCAGAAGTTCTTCGATCATCATGGATTCGGAGATTACATTTAAAACCACCCGCATCTTCAAATTTGAAAACCAAAGAAAGCCCACCAATCCCTGTAAATTCTCCTCCTCCATCTAATAATGGTTCTTTAATCTGTAACCAAACCACCATTTCAACTGATGAATATCGTACTCCGATTTCCAATTTAAAGACCCCAACAACTCCTTTATCGCAACAGTTAAAATCTAGTTCAAAATCAGATACGATTAAGTGTTCATTTCCTGGTTTTGGCCCCTTTCAGTTGAAAAACAGAGCAACTGATCATTCTGATAAAGTTACAGTTTTGAGAGAAGATGATGATCATTTGGTTGACAATTGTCCAGAAAATGTGAACAGTAAGAAAATGAGTTCTTTTTCAGAGAAGAGGTTAGTTAATGATCGTCGCGGAACTCCTTTGTCCCCGTTTTTTCGATATTGGCCTGATTCAAAGAAGAAGAACACACCTATAGAAGAGAAAACCAAGTTTGCAGAAATCGGTACTAGTCCTAACACTAACAGTATTACCCATCCCATGTGTGTGCCATCTGTGGAAGCTCTTGCCGGTGGTGGATCTCAGAATAGGCGAGATGAACAATGTTTGGCCATTACTAGAGTTTCTAGTGACAACCAGTATTGCTTGAGAATTGGAGGTGATTCCCTTGCATTTGGTTTTTTTAGTCTTACTTGATTTCAGTTGAGCTATTTGAAGTTACTTGAAACTACTGAAATGTTTGTTTTCGGATACCGTGCAGGTATCAATTGCCATGAGAAATGTGATAATGGTGGTGCTAGTAGAATCCTCAGGGTATGAACTCTTACATAATGATGACTAAATATAAATTATTGCATTGATTTCTTACAAATTTGTTGGTGTCTCGTAATTAGCCTCATATGCTGCCCTGTACCAGAATCACCATTATAACTCATAAGAAAAACATGTGATAGATATTAAATAAGGAAGCAACATAACACTGTGAATAACTAAACTTATTCATGCAGCACTGCCCTCATAGCCGAAAACATGCTCAGTTATATGTTGTATGTTAAAAGCTCAATTAAGAACTGAGGTAGTAACGAAAATGATACATTTGGAGAATTGGAGGAACCATTGTATTAAGGAAAAGAAAAAATGCAAATGCCCTGAACCATAATTTGCATAATGGAAATAATATAATGGCGTGAACCGTCGGACAATTTGCATTAGCTATGGTTGAAACCATATTCTATAACCGTGAGACCCTGATTTTGTGTTGTCTTATGTCAAGTTTTGTTTAGGTTGAACATAGTTGAATTATTTAGGTACCTCAAATTGTCTCACCAGCTCCATAAAATTCTCCTAATTTGATACATAGCGCCAAGATCTTCTGTCCCAAAAGCTTGCAAAATTCTGTGATTGGCAATTTAGCACCATGTTATTAGGTTATGAACCGTGGACTTTCAGCGGAAAAGTTCTTTAAAAAACTTGGTTAGATGTAAAAGCCTAAATTACGATAGGATGGTTACATTTGCAGTATATCATACCAAGTTGAAAGTCGTCCACATTAATAATTTTATTTTTCAGCTTTTGTTGCTCTATCCAATGATTTTGTTTGAATAATAACAGGATCATCAGCAAAATGTCGTGCTAAGCCAACTCGAAAGGAATGTTTCTGCAAACCGAAATGAGACTGGAAAAGCTTCTTTCTGGAACATGAACAGATTTCGGAAGGCCGAAGTGTTATCATCCATGTTACATCCTTGTAGAAGTAAAAGAAAAACGCCCAAGTCCTTTGATGAGTCGGCATGCGTGAAGTTCAGGAAGCTGGGTCATGAAGACTAGTGTATCAAAGCTGAGAAAATATCAAAGATGATGTGACAATTTTACATTTCGATTGATTTACATTATCAATTCAATGCAAAATCGTCATCTTCCTATTGTGCATATCCATGTTGCTTAGATTTTCAAAATTGTTGCAATTACTTTGCATCTTGAATAATTTGGTATAAAGGGGCACTTGCTTTGCCTCTTTTCGCCCACTCCAGTAAATGTTCATTTTCTACCTGATGTTCTGAAGAACTGTTGGAGGAATTTTGATGCATAATTTCTACAGGAAAACAGCTGTGTAGTAACAGGGTTGCCTAGTCTAATTTTTTTTTCTTTCGAAATCTGCCAACTGGAGGGAGCTAGTAGAAGTCTAGAATGACTAATTACTACAGTTAGTTAATTGGCAAGGGCATGTCGGCAGATCTGTTGGTCGTGTCGCACATCAAAAAGACTAACTTATCCGCAGGCCGCAGCCGCTATATAAGATTTCGATGTTTAAACAGACCAACTTTTGGGAGGCCAAAAACCACTTGTGAACGTGCCGTGCCTCGTTTGATGGGCCGTCTGGTGTCCCTACAAGATGTTAGGGTTAAGATTGCCTCACTCATATAAAACTAACTCCAAAACTCCAAATCTCCACACAACAGATCTACTAGTTACGGCGGCGTTGAGCATCACCATTAACCATCTTCTTTCCATAAACAATCTTCTTCATTCAACGCCATCACCACTTAATGAATGGTTTTGGACGGTCTCGGAAATGGGGATTTCATAAGTTGTCTGAGCGAATTTGTTCATCAGTAACACTTAAGAATCTGCTGGTGGTACTCCTCATAAGCATGACACAGTAAGTACCAAAGAACTGCTAAAATCAGTTTCATTTTTAATTTTCTGCTGATTTTAATTCTTGCTCTCAATGCAGAGATCAGGCATATGAGAAGTCATGCATGGACATCACGAAGCCAGACGAATGTATGTTGATCCTTCTCAGAGGGATCATGTTATTGGTGTTGGTCAAAGGGTATGAATTGAGCCAACAGAATTCAACACAACAGAATGCAAATGCAGAAAATGAGCTGGATAGTCTCGTCATCTTGCAGTGGATGGTGTGAGCGGAGAGCTAACGGATAAAGCCACATCTAACAAAAGCCAACAACTTGGACTACGACGTGCCAATGGGACTATTATGTGTGCAAGGTGACGAAGAAATTGAAAACTGAAAGTGCAAAAGTACAAGAGAGTAGCATTCCTGTCATTAAAAGCATTTGTAAGTTCTCTTTTACGGAAAAATTTAGTGTTAGTGTTGTGTACCTGGCTAGTACTCTGCGCATGTCCTTTAACCACCAAATGAGTGAGTTATTTGAGCTTTTTGTTAAGTATTTGTTTTTGACATCTGGGTTTAGAAACAAACATGAAAACATGTCTTTTAGGTTCCTTAGTGTGGGATTAGCCGAGTTGATAATGATTTTCCAAAACTAATAGTTTCAATTGTGAAGGGAAGTGTCCTACTAAAGTTTACATTAATTAAGGGTTACTTAAAATTTAATATGTGTTTACTGTGTATATGCGAACATTAGGATGTGGCTTTCTAGTCAATGGTTTTCTAGTATTGGATGGTTAGGATTAGGAACTTCAGCTAGAGAACAATCCAAATTGCAACCAGAATACACTGTATTCAGGTGGGTGGTGGGCTCTATTAAACAATGTGGAACCCTATCCAATGGGTTCTTTAGCCGTTATATCTTTGTTGTAATTGTGTTAATCAAAAAATGCAAGTTCAAGAAATTTGTACATTTTAACAAGGTTGTATGCCCTTCCTTTCTTAAGGAGATTATAGTAGGATTTTGATTTTGCACTGTTTGCTAATTGGTTTTCCCCAAGTTACAGTATTGATCGTGTGATTCTTTGTGTATATTGCAGAATAGTCAACAGATCAGAGCCGCTAAATATTTTATTGCCGCTGTTCAGAAAATGACTGACAAGAGATTCATGACGGAAGAAAAGAAGTTGGCGCTACATGAAGCTAAACTGGAGGAGCTCCGTTTATCTACAGAGTTCTTACAGAAGATTCAAGCTGGCCAGAAGATTTGCTGATATTAACATAAAATTAGATGTTCCGACAATTGTATAGTTCTCTGATCACCATAATGACTTCTCCTCTCATCAGTAAGTGTTCTTTATCTCATTTTCATTGAGTTTTGTCTAAATTTTAGATGTTCATTTGATTTTTGTGAAGTGTTGGTCAGAGCATTGTTTGACTTACTTATTACACAGAGTCTGAGTATATAATGTAAATAGTTTGAATTTAATGGTCACCGTGCACACTTGGAAGTTCTTGATAATCGGGAACATAGAGCAGGGGCATGTTGTATTCCTTCCTGCTACTCATAATTGGATTAGAAGATGGCAATGAAACAAAGACTTCTAAAGATTTTCTCATTGTTATTGTCTTACTTTTTGGTATCTTTATGCTGCTAATATCCGATCATCTAAACATTATTACTTCAGTTCGTTTGTGTTTGATTTTATTAGTTTCTCTAATGCTTGGATAATAAGATAATCTTTGCTACCGAAGTTATAATCTTCTCATTAAAGCTAATTTACTATCACTCAGAAGAAGGCTTCTGACTATACTTTATTTGCCCTTGCGGAAGAAAACAAAGTTTGTTGTGGTACAAACAAACCAACCTTTGTCATTATGGCCCCTTAAACTTCAACTTTAGAAACAAATTGTGAATGATCATGCTGCAAGCTTCCAAGATTTGAGAAGGTTGTGCAGAATGCTGCATAGAGACGTATGATTTTATTTAGGACCACATAGGTCGTCCAGAATACAACCTTTGTTTCTCATAACTACAATCTAAGTTGCCAGTTATTGTTTCCAGTCCTTCGATTTGAGACAGTTGTGCAAAATGCTTCGTAGAGACCTATGGTTGTATTTTGGTCCACATAAGTCGTCAACATATAGTAAAAATAAGAATTATGGTGCTAGTTTACAACATTGTGAAGGAATGCTTCAATACCTGAGCCAGTTGGGACATTGCTTATGTTTTTGGTCTTCTAATTTTTCTTGTTGTCATGTGCGAAATCATTAGGGATGGAATGAAAGATTATCCAACACCCATGGGACCAACTCCGCTTTATGTTTAAGACTTGGTGACGGTAGATGTACAAAATCCTACCACTACATCCAAAGAATCTCAAAACATTCATAAAGAAGTCAAACAAAGAAGAAAGGTAGAAGAACACATGATATACGTGGTTCGGCATGATTACCTACGTCCACGGGGTGAAAGGATGATCTTATTACTTGTTTCACGACTACAAGTTATGTGTTTTCTCTCTATCTCTTGGTATGCTCTCTTCCCTCACTTCTCACTTACCTCTCTAGCTCTCTACATGATTCATATTTATAGCTGTAAAATGGTGATACAACGATATTACAGTGTTGGGCCTAATACAGCTTCCTTGATGTTCTTCTCGGGTGTCTACCCGATGCTTCACCCGATCTTCCCCTCCGCTCGAGCCGAAGCGTCTGGCCGAGTGGTAACGTCATCCGATATCGCTTGTTAGGTGGAGGTGATCGACGTCGCTTTTTAGATTCCTGGCCGAGTCCTACTTTGACCGAGTTTTCCTTTTCTCTTCACCAACTTTGTCAGTGCATTAATTGCCCTCGAACTCGACGAGCATCACATCAGAACTTTTTCTCCATCATGTCGGTTTTTCGAGCTGTCTCTGTTCCTCTTTCCTCGTGCCCAGACCTGGTGAGGTGATTCAGTGCTTCTAGTATTCGTCTCGCCTGGTACGCCCTTGGTCAAGATGGTTCCACCTGGCTCCATGGATTATTTACACCTACATTTATGCCCCTTCTTCCACTCGTGTGATCGACACGTGGGAAGAAACCGCCTCGTCTTCCCACGTCCTCGGTCATGCCGGGTTTTCCGCCATGCTGTTCCCCACTTCCTTCGTGCGTTGCAACCGGTTCACCTCCCTCGTCGGTTACCATCGGAGAGGTTTATAAACCTGACTCTAAAACCTCATTCCCTCTTTACTTTTCCTTTACCATTTTCCTCCCTCTGTCTGCTTCTCCTTCATTGTCATCAGTTATTTTTTCCACAGGTTTCTTTCCTTTCTTCTCCATCGTTCTGCATCTTCCTAGTTTCCGTCACTGCTGCAACTTCCGATTCCGGCCGTATTTTTGCCCCTCCTGTCGTTTCTTCTACTAACTCTCATGGCGTCTTCAACTCATTCGATGACGGAAAAAAGGTGCGTGAGTTATGTGTTTTCTGATGAAGACGGCGTATCACTTGATTCCCTGTTTGTTATAGAGAGTCCTTCCAAGTATGATTATCGTGCTCTAGATTCTATCTTTCATGATAATCCTTCTTCGTTTTGTTGTAGGGCTGACAAGAGAACTGCTAAGGACTTGTCGGATGAGCAATTCGTTCAACAGTTAAAAGATGAGTTCGACCTCCATGGGTATGACGTCAGGCTCTTGTCAGGCCAAAAAGGTGTTCTGAAAAAAGATGATGTTTTGAGATTTCCTCATTCGGCCGAGGCGACCATTGTCACCAGGGGCCAGCTAGAGCTCGGGCTGCGTTTCCCTTTGTATGATCCTAGCCGCCCATTCTGGTACGAGGCCCTTTCTAAGATTCGCCCGTCCCGCGCCTTGGCTCAGTGGAATGGCAACACTTTCCGTATTCTGTCCGAATGGGAGAGGCGTAGCCGAGGCGAGTGTGCTCCTACTACTTGGTCTACTTACGATCCTTCCCAAGCGAGCGACTATACTCCTGCCAGTTTTGCTGATAATTATCGGAGCGGGACCACTACCAATGACGATCTTGCCGGTTTTGCTGCCAGCCCTCATTGCCATAAGACTCTTCCCTAAGGTGTCAGGAGACTTCTGTTGGATGAGGATCCCGAGGGAAGAGTTCCAATAAGCATGCCCGTCATACTAATGACGCGGCTTGGGATCGGGTTCCATTGGCTATTTCCGGCCCTCTTCTGAGTGGCAAATTTCCTCCTCCGGCCGAGTTTTATCCTTTCTGGGTGGTCAATATCGATCGGGTAAGTGTATTTCCCTGTCTTTCTAGCTTGATCGATTGGCTTGGGCGACTCGCGGGGTGATGCTTTAATTTTGGTGTTTTTCAGACTAAGTCCCAGGGTGTTCCTACTGAGCCTCTTGTTCATCGGAAGAGAGATAGAATTGCAGGAGCCGAGGAGGAGACAGGGAAGGTAACAAATATACTTATTTTTTATTTGACGTACATGTACGTGCCCCTATTTGTTGCCTTGCATGGTTCTGACATCGGCTCATGTGCAGAAGCTGAGGGTTGACAAGGCTGGTGGTGGTTCGGCGAGGGACGGTGAGGATCCCGATGATCGGCTGCCTTTATCACATTTCCTGAGGAAGTCGCCTCAGAAGTCTTCTGATGTTTCATCTACCCTTGTAGGTGGAAAGCGAAGTCGCCTCAGAAGTCTTCTGATGTTTCATCTACCCTTGTAGGTGGAAAGCCCAAAGGGAGGGGCAAGGAACTCAAGGATGATGTACCTGCCCCAGAGGAGACTGTGCCCCGGGAGATAACTAATGAAGGGGTTGTTCTCGCCGATGGCGTTGTGTATCTCGTGTCTGATGGTAATGATGATGATGGTCTTTTTGATGAGGAGGATGATATCGTCGGTAATGAAGAGGAGGCGGGACAGGCGGAGAAGTCGGGTGGTGGTGGAAATCTTGTGAACAATCGTGATGTAGAGAATGTTGCTGTCGGAGGCGAGTTGCCGGAGCCTCTTTCTTCCGTGGTTCCTAATTCAGCGTGAGTACCTCCTTCCATTTCGGGTCCTATGTGCAACTCTCTTGGAGCCCTTATTTCTCCGGATTTTGCCTCTCTGTCCGATGAGGAGAAGATCAATGTTGTTTCATTGTATGAAGCTGGTCTGAAAAGTACCTTTGATCTGCTGGTGAGTTGAGTTGTTCGGAAGACGCCCTCGTGTTTTGTGCTATGTGCTGACCATGATGGTGTTTGTAGGATATCAACCGCTCGTTGTTGAATGCTGCCATCCAACACAGGGAGGTCGCCGAGAGGGAGGGTCTTCGTCTTTTGTTACAGCAGGAACGTGAACGATCTCGGAAGTTGGAGAAGGAGTTGGCCGAGGCCCAAGGTATTTATTTACTTTTAACTAGTTATGATTGATCTTGTAGTGCCAATATCCTGAGCTTAGTACTCCCTGCCTAGCCGAATCTTCTAGTGCGGAGGCCGACGCTGCCACGAGGTGTCGTTTTTTGAAAAGGGAAGTGAACATAGAACGGGACCACGTTTCGAACTTGCAACAGAGAATAGTTAACACGGATGCTAAGATCGATCGTTTAGAGACCGATATTGAAGGTCTTCAGTCCAAACTGCACCGCTACGAGACTTTTTAGTATGTCCCCGAGGAAATTGATAATCTTAGGGCGAACTTAGCTCGGTTCCAAGGTATAGCCGCCGATAAAACATTGTTGTCCGACAACTTAGAGAGTCAATGTGGTCGGTTGAGACTTCAGGTTCGAGATTTGCATGCAGATCGTCTCCGGATCTTGGGGGAGAGGGATGCTGCCGAGAAGTGTAGCCGAGAATCCCTTGAGAAGCTTAACGAATCCAAAAAGGTTTCTGAGGAGTTGGAGTGGGTTCGCTCTCAATTATCAGGTTTGCAGATAGCCCACTCCCGGCAGAGGGCCGAATGGAGTGATCACAAGAAGTACTGCCCCACTAATGAATTTAACGAACAGCGATATCTAGAGCTTTCTTCAAAGATGTCTTCTCTCGAGTGTAGCCTGTCTGAGTCTGAAGAGACCATTAGAGTAGTTGCCCCTTTGTTGGAAGGTGGTGTGCCTCGTGTTGTGCTTTTCTTGTCCTTTGTCTTAGTCTTTGTTATTGTGTGACTGACCGTCCTTGTTGTTTTGGCAGCCGAGCAGAAGAAGGCGGCATCGTTGGAAGAAGAGAATGCCCGATTGAAGGGGAGGGAGGCTCAATTGCTCGAGCGGGTGGCCACTGCCGAAGCGGCGTCAGTGCAGGCTAGCTGAGAATCTTCTTCTTGAAAAGGCGAAGTTTAAGGATGAACTCGTATCGAAGGTTAAAGCCGGTGTGAAGGCAGTGCTTGATAAGAAGCGGGCCGATGCCGCTGCTAAGAAGGCGATTCTGGGGCCCGTTCCTTCTAAGGAGTGAACGTGTATTTTGCAGCGCTGCGTCGCTTTCTTACCCTTTCCCTTGGGTTGTAATCCGCTCGAACACCTTTAATTTCTTGCAAACTTTTTAATGGGGTCTTTGCGTCGCCTAGGTTTGGTTGTTTCTCTTGCTACCGATGCTATTATGCATGTTACTGTCCTTATTTATGTTAAGCTGACGATGTGTGGTTTATTTTCGTGACCTTGTTATGTATGCCTGCATGAATAGATAGGTTAGTCATAAATGCCGTTTCTGTCGAACACACTCAACAAGGAGGATCATTGGGCCCAATGCCATGTCCCGATTGAGGTATCTCATCACCGTCTTTCGAGATCTAGTGGAAGGGTAGTTGGTCTTCCCTAATTTCTATGGGATAGATATCCCAAGAAGTTATCGATTAACTTTCTTGGGCAAGTGATTTCGGCCACTTGCGAGGGGAGCACATGTTGATCGCTCGACTGTCGAGTACTCATGCCTCGACAATCGGCCACCGGTTTCCAACCGCTGTGGCCCTTGGACTACCTCGGCACTTGCACACTGCCATCGCCCCGAGTTCGAATAGTCCGTCTTAGTGTAAGTCGCCCGCACTTGCACAATGCCATCGCCGGGTTCGACACGACCATTCGAGACGCACTTGTCATATTTCCAACCCCACGTGGCCTTTCACGGAAATAAATGACAAGATATCATACCTGGTTTTATGGATGATATAGCTTTAGTCGCGTAGCATTCCACGGTCGTGGCTCAGGTGTTCCGTCCGGTTTTAGTATCTTGTATGCCCCTTCACCGACCTTCTCAACAATAGTGTAGGGTCCTCCCCATCGTGGTGCTAGTTTTCCGCCTTTTTTATCACGTTCATAACTGGGTAGATGCTTTAGTACCAACTGTCCTGGTTGAAATTCTCTGGGTCGGACCCGTTTGTTGTATTCTCGCTGGATTCTTCGTTGATAATTTTCCATTTTCTGCAGGGCCATCTCTCTTGTTTTTTCTAGATCGCCGAGTTTAGCCAGGATAAGATCTGCTGAGATGTTTCGCCTCCATGCTTCGGTCCTTGTGGTGGGTATCATCGCCTCTGTGGGAAGGATGGCTTCGGTCCCATATGTTAACATGAAAGGCGATAATCCGGTTGCCTCTCTGCGGGTTGTCCTATATGCCCACAAAACGTTGTAGAGTTCTTCGCACCATTCCCTATATTCCCCGTCGAGCTTCTTCTTCATGTTATCGGCGATAGTCTTGTTTGTGATCTCTGCCTGTCCATTGCTTTGGGGGTACATGGGCGTAGACTTGCTCTTTCGGATGTTGTAAGTGTTGAATAGCAGTCGATGTTCTTGCCTTGTAATTGTTTCCCGTTGTCGAGACGATTGTGCACGGAACTCCAAAGCGGCATATGATGTGTTCCCAGATGAATCGGAAAACATCTTTATCCCGTATGTGTTTCATTGGGGCGGCCTCAACCCACTTGGTAAAATAGTCGGTGGCTACAATTAAGTACTTCCTCTGTCCCGATCCGACGTGTAATGGTCCCACAATATCGATCCCCCATTTAGCGAAGGGCCGTGGACCGATAACGGAGTTTAATGTTACTGTAGGTGCATGTATCTTCTTTCCAAATTTTTGGCATTCGTCGCAGACAAGGGCCATATGCTTCGCGTCCTTGTTCATGTATGGCCAGAAGTATCCCATGGTTTTAGCTCGAGCCGCTAGGCTACGACCCGAGCTGTGGTTTCCCGCAGCCCCATAGTGTAATTCGTTGAGGATCGTGTGCCCCTCCTCTTTACTCAGGCATCTTAGCAATGGCCCTAGATATGACTTTCTGTATAGGGTGCCGTCTCGAAGTTCGTACGCAGCGGCTTTGCTCTTGATCTTGTTGATCTCGGGTCGCCCTTTGGGCAACTTTCCCGTTTCGAGGTATTCGTGAATCGGTTTCCTCCAATCATCAGCCCGATATTGGTCAGTAGTGGTTGCCGCGACATGTGCGCCGATATCCACGGTCTCGGGTACTGAAGGCATTAGGACCCTCATAACTCTGATACCTTCAACGCTTGAATCTGTCAACATGGAAGCAATATATGCCAGGGCGTCCGAGTGGCGATTGTCCTTTCTACGGATATGCCGAAACTTGATGCTCGGTATCCGGCCGATGTAGAATTGGACGAGCTCCCAGTATTTCTGTAGTAGAGGGTCATGTATGGCGTATTGTCCGCTGATCTGTCGGACAACCAACTGGGAGTCGCTCGTAAGCCGTACCTCTTAGATTCCCATCTCCACTATCAAGCGCAAAGCATGTACTACCGCCTCGTATTACGTGACATTGTTAGTTGCTTTAAACTCGAGCCTAAAGGAGTGGACCATCTTTTTCCCCTTTGGCGTCGTGAAGACCAATCCCAATCCCGACCCATCTTTATTGGATGACCCATCCACGAAAACCTCCCATCGTGTCCGGGCCGCATGACTCGAGCAGGTCGGACGGGTCTTCTCGGTCTTCCTCCATTCCGGGTATGTCTTCTACTTCGTCTTCGTCGCTGAGGGGGAAGTCTGCCAGGAAATCGGCCACTGCATGTGCTTTTACCGCTGTTCTCATCTCGTAAACGATGTCGAACTGCTTTATTTGGGCACTCCACTTGGAGATCCGTCCCGACCTGGCTGCATTGTCGAGTACTGACTCTATGAAGGACTTTGTGAGCACTCGAATCTTGTGGGTTTGGAAATATGTCCGAAGCTTCGTGTTGGAAACACTAGTGCTAATATTAGTTGCTCGATCCTGGTGTAGTTCCTCTCGCTGGACTCGTGGTCTTGCTTATGAAATACACCAGCCTTTTCCCCCCCCGCGTTCTTGACTAGAAGCGCCGATGGCGTGACTGGTTGCCCCAAGATATAGTGTTAGTATGTCCTCGGGCTCGGGTCTCTGTAACACCGGTAGACTCGCGAGATGTTGCTTAATTTTTTGAAACGCTTCTTCACACTCCTCGGTCCATTTAAACTTCTCTCCTTTTCGTAACGTCCCGAAGAAGTCCTTGCACTTGTCGGATGACCGAGAGATGAATCGCCCTAAGGCCGCCAAGTTCCCATTCAATCGTTGCACGTCTTTAACCGTTACAGGCGATGGCATTTCCACAACGGCTCTGACTTTATCTGGGTCGGCCTCAATTCCTTTGTCGGTGATTATGTATCCTAAAAACTTGTTCGAGGTGACCCAAAAGGTGCACTTGGCCGGATTTACCCTCATCTTATACCTTCTCATGGTTTGAAATAAGCCTCGAAGGTCGTCGATGTGGTTGTTGGCCACCTTGCTCTTGACCAACATATCGTCCACATATACCTCAATGGTGTCGTGTATTCTATCTTCGAACATGTCTTCCACCAACCTTTGATAGGTGGCGCCGGCATTTCTCAATCCAAATGGCATTTTGGTGTAGCAACACAATCCTCTCGGTGTGAAGAAGGATGTATGCTCTTGATCTTCGGGGGCCAGAGGTATTTGATTATACCCTGAGTATCCGTCCATGAGAGTTATCGCCTTATACCCAACAATGGATTCCACTAGCTGATCGATGCTGGGGAGAGGGAAGCTGTCCTTTGGGCACGCTTTGTTCAAGTCACTATAGTCGATGCAGATTCGAACGCCCCCATTCCTTTTGGGGACTATCACCATATTAGATATCCATTGTGGGTATTGGGCCTTTCGAATGATTCCTGCTGCGTACAATTTCTTCAACTCGGCCTCCACCGCCGGTTGTAACTCGGGTGCGATTCTTCTCATCTTTTGTCTGATAGGTTTGAACTTGGGGTCTATCCGTAGGTGGTGCGAGCAGACTTCCGGGTCAATCCCTTCCATGTCGTGCATTTGCCAAGCAAATATATCCATGTGCTCCTTCAGAAGAGTTATCAACCGCTGGGATTGTTCGTTTGTTAAGAGAGACCCTATTTTCACTAATCTTGGCTCCTCCTCGGTGCCCCATTGACTTGTCGGGTTGGTTCTAGGGCCGAGAAATTTTGCTTTGGTTCGCCGATTGTTGTCGGCTCCTGTGATTGCTATTAGTTCATCCTGTGATTGCTATTGACTTGTGACATTACCTTTTCCAGCTCCTCTCCCGCCTTTATTTCCTTGGACCTGTTCTTTTCTTGTCGTTTCCTTGACCGCCTCTCCTCATTCTGCTGGACGTCTATCTGCACGCACTGCCTAGCCGCCTGGGGATCGCCTAGTACCTCTACCACTCCTCGATAAGATGGGAACCGCAATCTTTGATGATAGGCCGAGGCGACTCCTTTAATTCCCGCAAGCCGTGGTCGACCCGTAATCGCTTTCGTATGGTGACACAACATCGACCACGCAAAAGGTGGTGAGTGTGTCAAGGAATCCTCTCCGTCCGAGACTCGGAGGGTGACTTCTCCCTTTGGTACCTGCCACCGCACCGTTGAAGCCGTAAATTCGATAGGTTGACGGGATCGGGATGTCATCGGACAACTCCATCCTCTTGAAAGTGTCATAGAACAAGATTTTGACCGAGCTGCCGTTGTCCATTAATATCTGCGGACGCCCCATTCCTCGATCAACAGGGTTATTACTAAGGGATCCACGTGTGCTTGGCCGTTCAACGGGACGTCTTTCGCCGAGAAGGTGATCGGCTGCATCATCCATGGTTCCATGGGCAGGGTCTTGGCCACACTGAGGATTTCTTTGCCCGATCGATCCCTTTTATGAATTCTCGAGGTGATACCAGTTCCCAAGTCGTACCCATGAGTCGCCGAGTGTGATATGGTGTTACAGGCGGACTGGGTGCCGCGATTAATTCTTATTTGGTGCACTGGGACGTCGGATATCATTCATCTTTTCGACTTCCTTGAATATCTCTTCTAATGGTGCATTTAATGGAGTATAAGACCTTGGCTCGTGGCGAGGTTTCTTTCCTTTTCGACCCAAACTTTTTGTTTTCGCCCACGATCTTGGGTGCCCGGCCTTTTCTCGGATCGCTTCGTGGCTTCTCGCGGGGTGGCCTCTGCGTGGCGCTTGTCTCTTGTATTCCTCTATCTTGCGCTCCTTCCTGAATCTCCTCTAGGGCGATGTAGTGCTCTTGCATCTTCCGGATCTCTCTTAGTGTCTTAGGCTTCTCAGTGTACATTGCCACCCAGATGGGATCCGACTTCCTCAATGAATTCTCGAAACCGAATATCTGTTGGTCGACCGGTGCTTTCCCAATATCCGTGCATAAATTTCTCCATCTGTCCGTTAAAGAGCGCAACGGCTCCCTGAGTCTTCGCGCCAGGGTGAACAACTTATCGACTCTGGGCCGAGCTATACTGTTATGCATATAAGTCTCAAGGAAGGTTTCTACCAGGACTGCATAGCTCCCAACGGATTCATCGGGCAGGGTGTAGAACCAACTCTTCGCCTCGCCCTCCAAACTTGCTGGGAAAAATTTGCACATGACCACATCATGATTCTTCCATTGTAACAAGGACATGCCGTACATTTTGATGTGCTCTCTGCGCTCGCCCGTGCCGTCAAACCTAGATGGGAAGATCGGCAACGTACACTTAGGTGGGAACGGAGTCCGATCCAATTCCCTGGTAAACGGCGTCTTCTGGGCTTCGCTGATTACTTCTGCTAACTTATCATCTTCGTTGTCTCCGGTCAGTTTTTTGACCATCTGCTCGAGCCGCTCGATTTTTTGTTTGGTTGTTGCGTCCGTGCTTTCATTGGTCGCTTCTTCCTCCGTCGAAGAATCCTCGTCTGGCCCATACCCTTCTCTTGGCCGATTAGGGTCGGGTATCCGTTCTCAGTTTGGGGAGGGGGTGGGGTGTTCCTCGGCGGAGTGTGGTTGCTAGAAGCGCCTCGGCTCGATGATCCTCTCGACCCCGTTCTCCTGTTACGGAGTTGGTAATTTTCGTATTCTAAAGCTAGGTTTCTCCTTTGCAGTTCTCTCATTAGGTCTTCTTGCCTTCTTTGGCTTGCCAATATAGCGAGTAACATTGGGTCGGTGCTTTCATGACTAGATTGGCCATTCACTTGGTGTCCTGTTGTGTTAGGGGTGCGGTTGGGGTCTCGTAGTGAGAACGACAGTGGGGACGATCGGAGCTCTTTGGATGATCGGCCGCCGCCGGGGGACGATCGGAGCTACGGGTGGTTGGCCGGGCCGGGGGATGTCCCGATTGTGGTCGCCCCTTGCAAGATGTACTCGCCTAAGCCTCTCAGCTTCTCGTTCTAGATCTCGCTGGTACTCTATCGGTTGTCTTTCTCTCCCTCGTTCCTTGTGTACGGTCTGCACTTCCTCCTCCTCCTCGGTATCCGATGCAGTTCTTCCATCTTCCATGTTGTCCTCATTCCTCGGCCCCCATCCGGCTCGGGTTAATCCTCAACATCCTGTGGGAGATCGTCATCTCGGCCCAAATCGACCTCCTCGTCGACGTAGTCATGCCTTTGATTAATGCCTCGAGTCCCGCCCCGGTTGTTTAACCGATGATCGTCGTGTCGGGAATCCGTGAGTCCTTCTTGCACGCTAGATCCCGCCGTGACCCGGGTTTCTTAGGATCCTACTCGTCCCGGAGGTGCTCGCCATTTCCTTCGATATCGTCTTCGTTCCTCGGCCGCCCGCCCGTTCGTACCTACGTCCAAAGTACACAAGACTTACTTCGAACCGCTTTCGAAAAAGGTTAAGGATAGAGTACGGCAGTTTCGTAGTGCAAGGCGGGGAAAAGTTCTTATAGTACACTTCCATTTATGCTAGCGTGTTGGTCTCAACAAATCAAATTGTTTTGGGTAGTAAAGGACAATCTTTGAAAAGTTGTGTGGACACATCGCTTTTGCACTTTCCTATGCATTAATTACTACTTGTCCCAACATTCCTAACGCCGAAGTCATTAATCACCCGTACGTTAAATCGGAAGATTTCTTTCTTGGCGACGATGGATAGTAATGATGACCCTCAACAGCATTGTGTGCTGATGACCTTCCTATACAAGTTGCCGGAATTCCCGGGGACGGTTGAACCGTAGGACTCCTCGCTTTTCTCTCGGGATCCGTGAGGCTTCTGGTGTAGGATCAAAATGAGACTCGCCCAACGAGCCGCTCACTACAACCCTCCCGCCATGGTTTCCGAAAACTAAACTCAATGATTCTGAGCTAGTCTTGCTTCCACCATCTTTGTGCTTTGTTCAATTTGTTAAAAAAGAAGGGTTTAAACGGCGAAACGGGTAAATGAAGACAAATGTAAATGGAGACAAATGTAACGATATCTATCCTTAAATCATGGAGGTGGTCATTAGACGATAAATCTAGCAACCTATGCGTTACGACCGTTAGAGTCTTTCGTTTAGCATCAACTATCCTCAATAGATGTTGACAGGAGCTGTTGAATCTCTCTTTTAACGAGGTTTGAAACGATAGACGACGGCCAGCGAGATGGGATTTCCTTCTAGCTTCTACCAACATCGAAAGATGTTATTTCGGGAGCTCTCGGATCTTCCAATAACCCGCTGAGGTGTTTTAAGCTAATAGCCTAGCTTAATGAAATAGTCTTGACGACTTTGTTTTAAACGAAAGACATGTTTTGCTAGGAAAACAAAGATAATAAACAAGAACACAAAGCGAACCTATGTCAAACTCGATAAGATTTTGCTAGGAAAACAAAAATAGAAAACCAAAAGAGTTTCTCCCCTAGCGTCAAATAGCACACAAGGTGACTTAGGAGCTTGGATTTTCCTCTTTTGGTAACCGATTTCAAGGTATCCGAAGATGTTATACGGTCCCCTTAGTCGGCGCCAGAATGTAGATGTAGAAAATCCTACCACTACATCCAAAGAATCTCAAAACATTCATAAAGAAGCCAAACAAAGAAGAAAGGTAGAAGAACACATGATATACGTGGTTCGGCATGATTACCTACGTCCATGGGGTGAAAGGATGATCTTATTACTTGTTTCACGACTACAAGTTATGTGTTTTCTCTCTATCTCTTGGTATGCTCTCTTCCCTCACTTCTCACTTACCTCTCTAGCTCTCTACATGATTCATATTTATAGCTGTAAAATGGTGATACAACGATATTACGGTGTTGGGCCTAATATCTGACTTCCTTGATGTTCTTCTCGGGTGTCTACCCGATGCTTCACCCGATCTTCCCCTCCGCTCGAGCCGAAGCGTCTGGCCGAGTGGTAACGTCATCCGATATCGCTTGTTAGGTGGAGGTGATCGACGTCGCTTTTTAGATTCCTGGCCGAGTCCTACTTTGACCGAGTTTTCCTTATCTCTTCACCAACTTTGTCGCCGTTGCATTAATTGCCCTCGAACTCGACGAGCATCACATCAGAACTTTTTCTCCATCATGTCGGCCTTTCGAGCTGTCTCTGTTCCTCTTTCCTCGTGCCCAGACCTGGTGCGGTGATTCAGTGCTTCTAGTATTCGTCTCGCCTGGTACGCCCTTGGTCAAGATGGTTCCACCTGGCTCCATGGATTATTTACACCTACAGTGACAATATGCACAGCCGCATTGTTGATTCTCTAAAACTTGATCGAGAGTTGAAATATGCGTGTTTATACCCCAAGGATGTAGTTGTTAGCATTCAGTAAATTGTAGAGCAGACTAGATTGCATTGAAGAATCTTTTTTGGTTTTGTGACCTGATGCTTTGTGTATGTACGGGGTATTGATAAACTACAATTGGCTCACATGCTGAATATTCTGTATCAACAGAGAGAATCAGGAGTCTTATGAATATGCATGAAGACTAAGGCTTTAATGTCCATTTGTGTCTTAATATCTGACTATGTATGAGGCTGTTTGCTTCTTCGCAGTAACCTTTGTTTTGAAACTTTGACTGACTGCTCCTGGAACTCACTAACTCATGTAAAACTGCCAAACAAAGACTTCTACGCAAAGTGAAACTCTTTGTCTTCTGTTTTTTACATACATTTGTTTATAGCTTCTGGTGTGAAATGAAACCCTTTCTGTTTATTAACAATATAATAATCTCCATGCCGCTGTGAAGTGAGAAAAGATACGCTCCTAGTAAAATTTAGCCCGCCTAGGCTACCTTATTTTTCCGAATGCTAACTGGTGGGAGCTAGTACAAGTCTAGAATGACTACTAGTTACTAGAGTTGGTTAATTGGCAAGGGCATGTCGGCAGATCTATTGGTCGTGACACACAACTCTCAAAACCTCCCCACCAGCCCAGATCCCATGTGCGTCATACCCAACTAACGGTCTTTTCTTTTATATCTTCATGGGAGAAATACAAGCTAGCCGACACATGGTTTTCAGTTTTTTATGTCTTGGTGTATTAATGTTTCTGCAGGATGAATTTAAAGAAGTTGACTAGTTATCTCTAAAATATGGGACGAAGATCTATCTAGAGATTCAGAGAAGTGTATAGTATAATAGTAAGTAGCTAATGTCGAAGTGAAGTCCATACATACACAGAGTACTCCAAAATGTTGGATCAGAATTTTAAGAGACATGTTATGAAGATTAGGAGCAGGATGGTGGTAATGACCATGAAGAGTACCAGACGAGCTTCTACGACGATGATATTCAGGATGATAGTATGTGTTGCATTCTTCATGATTCTACATCAAATCACTAGTCTATTCCTAGTTCATTTGAGATCATCCTCATCTTCTCGCATAAACTCAACAAACATTCCAGGTATGTAATTCCACGAGTTCCTTACCATATATTACATTCTTGAGTGTCTTTTCTTTTTAAGCCTTTACCTGTTTATTATGTTTGTTTTGAAACAAAGCATTAGAAACATAATCCAGGACGTACACTCTTAAGACCTAATTATGAAGATTGTTCATGCTTTGTTAATTCTGAAAACCGGCTTACAAGGATAGGATTGTCCAAGACTTATCAACTGTTTCTTATTATTATGTGTCATCATTTTTGGTTATTGCAGGAAAATTGACTTCCCAGTTAATCACAACAAACCATTTGAAGGCCATCCGAAAGCAATCATTCGAACAGCAAAAGAGACCTAGATCAACCCAACCCCTCATCAATTGTGACAAAACTCACAAACTTCATGATATATGTGTCCTAAACATGCCAACAACATTGGACCCAAATACATCCACATTTTATGTGTTCGACCCTTTTTCAGACCCCTCAGTGATCTCCAAACCCGAAGTTCATAAAATCAGACCATACCCAAGGAAGTTGGACAGTACGGCAATGTCGCAAGTAAAAGAACTCTCTCTCATCACCACCTCTTCCACTACAAAGATTCACTGCCAGATTCAACACCAAGCTCCAGCTCTCGTATTCAGTGCAGAAGGGTATACAGGAAATCTCTCCCATGATTTCAATGATGGCATCATTCCTCTATTTGTGACTATCCGGTCACTTTTTCCTGATGGGGACTACCCCATCCTCGTCGTCTCCACATCAAATGACTGGTGGTTCAGCAAGTATGCTGAACTGCTCGAACGCTTCACTCCGTATCCAATTATTTACCTGGAAAACAGCACGGAAACACATTGTTTTCCGTCCACAACTACTATAGGCCTCATATCGCATGGTTTCATGACTATAAATTCTACATTGTTACCCAGCTCCGACGGAAATTTCCTCGGTTTTCGTTCTCTCTTGGGAGCTGCCTATGATGGTATCACGGAGCATAACTGGCCTATCAGAAAACGTCGTAGGAAACGACCAATTCTTGTGTTGGTGGGAAGGATGGCCAGTGCTCAAGTAGGTCGAGTGATCTTGAACCAAGGTGATGTCGAGTTTTTAGCAAAAAGAGTAGGTTTTGAAGTTGCAGTATTCGAGCCAAATGCGTTCCAATCACTGAGTCAGGCGTATGAGCTGATAAATAAAAGTCATGCAATGGTGGGTGTTCATGGAGCTGCCTTAACTCATTCTCTTTTTCTTAGACCTGGGTCAGTTTTTATACAGGTAGTTCCACTTGGGGTAGATTGGCTTGCAGAGACTTACTATGGGAGTTCGGCGAAAGAGATGGGTTTAGAGTATATGAAGTATAAGATTGAAGCGAAGGAGAGTAGTTTGGCAGAGAAGTATGGAAAGAATCATCTTGCTTTGAAATATCCTATGGAATTCATGAAAAATAATTGGTCTATACAGAGGGATATTTACTTGAGGGAGCAGAATGTTAGAATTGATTTGGTGAGGTTTGGCAAGTATTTGAAGAGTGCATATAAGAAAGCGAAACACTTCATGGCTGAAATGGGCTAGTCTTTGATCTTTCACAAGGCGAATGAAATGGTTTTTGTTGCACGAAATACGTCCACTACAGTTTCATTTTTGCTACTTTAGTCAATTTTTTGTCGAACTTGTTAATAACTTGATATACATGGGGTACAATTGGTTTAAAAATGGGGTACAATTTTTTTTTTTTTTTGAAAGTTAAATATATTGAAGCAAAAAATTTACAGAAGGCTATTAAGTCTGTTAGCTGCCCTTATCTCAAATTGAGAAGCTGTGATATGAGAAACTTCCAACAAACTAGTATCGATCCTCGGATTGTGAATACAATGTATTTGAAACTAAAAAACTGGAATCATAAGCTAAAGCGTAGTGAATGAAAGATGGCATATGTCTCCAATGTTGCTTGTGGTGCCCCTGATTTCTTGCTTGTTTTGCCAATTCATCTGCTACCTTGTTACTAATTCTATGGTTGAAAGAAAAACCCAAAAAAAAAACCACATGACATCAAAACCCTCTTAGCTTCAGAGATTATGGCTTGGTTCCTCCATTGAATTGTGTTTGTCTTCCCTTGCGCAAAATCAATTACCCTTTTGCAATCTCCTTCAATCCAAAAGTGCTTACAGCTCATGCTTGTTGCCACCTTGCTGCTTCGAGAAGAGTCAGAGCTTCTGCCTCTTCAGAGCTGGAGGCATAAAAAGTCCCAGATCCAGCTTGGATAGCTGAGCCTGTTTCAGAACGAAGGATTAGTCCATACCCTGCAAGATTATTTTCATCCACCCACGAAGCATCAAAATTAATTTAGTAATTGTTAGTTTCAGGTGGGTTCTATCTTTTGACATTATTAATAGTCTGAACCTTGGCTTGAGCTGGTATTGTTCTTAAGTTAGACATATTCCCTGTGTCAAATTCAGAAGTAACATCTAGTAGGTTTGGTGTCCAGAATCTAAGGTGTCGTAGCACTGCTAGAGATGTTCGTAAACTAGTATTTGATTTGTTTTCAAAGATCCTCAAACACCTTTCTTTCCAGATAATCCAACATTTTGTAGCTACAATTTCTATCACTTTATCATTCGATTTTCCTGCAATCTAGTTAGAGTATAAACTCATGAAAGGACTGTCAGAAATTAGATTGAAATTTAAACCAGCCAGTGGAGGGAGCATCCAAACTGACTTAGCATAATGGCATTCAAAGAAAAGTTGTTTCAGAGATTCGCACTGATGATT
Source organism: Papaver armeniacum (assembly GCA_023531295.1). NCBI lineage: Eukaryota > Viridiplantae > Streptophyta > Magnoliopsida > Ranunculales > Papaveraceae > Papaver > Papaver armeniacum. The sequence goes on from JAJJWW010008178.1 coordinate 901,350, forward strand.
GCAAAAGATGCAATGAGTGTCTATTGTATCTCTATATTGACCAAGTAACTTCCTAACAGGTAATGCATTATTAATACATTTTCACATGAAAATATTAATTCTATGACAAACATTCAATTTCCAGAAAGCAGCCCCAAAAGCAACAGTAGATTGTGTGTTCTGGTTAGTTTGCATTGTCTGATTTGTCTCATTGTTTTGCAGTTTAGCATATATAAATTCCACCGTAAACTGCCCATTTTTTCGTTAAGAGCCATCTTAAAGTATCTTTTTTCATGTTTCCATTTGTGTCTTGAAAAATCCTTATCTTTAAAATTGCATCTGAGAATGTTTGGGGAAAGTTATTTCTAACTTTTTCCGAGTTCCACTTCTGCGTCTCTGAGTCGATTAACTCAGCTACAAGTGTTAACGAGTTTAGTTTATAGCCACAAATAGTTTCAAGGTTTTCATCTAAGCATGGAATCCATTTATCTGTCCATATATTTATCATGTTTCCGTCCCCTACGTTATTCCCTGTTTTAAGCATTTCCAAATCCAACTTTCATTGTAATGCTTTTTATTGTGAAAAACTGAAGTACTTCTGAAATATTTGTTTTTTAGTAAGCTAGCCCAAAGTGCTTGTTGCTCATAATCCAACCTCCAAGCTAATTTGGCTATCATAGCCAAGTTCATTTTATTTGCTTCTTTAAATCCTAATCCCCTAAGGTTGTTGGTTTACAAAGAAAGTCAAAACCTTTCAAGTACCATCTACCATGTTTTTCTTTTGCCCACCAGAAGTCGCGCTGGATTGCATTAATCCTTTTAGTAACTTTTTGGGAAGGATGAAACAACCCATTTGGTAGATGGGCAGACTACTAAGAACTGATTTATTTAGAACAAACCTACTTGGCTGATTTAGAGAGAGTCCATTAAAACTTTGAACTCTAGATTCCATCTTATGAACAACGTTGTCAAAAGTTTTTAGTTTAGATCTATCTACAAAAAGTGGTGCACCTAGATAAGAGTCTGAAATGTTTATTTTCTTGATTTTTAAGAGTTTCAGCATCATTCTTTGATGTCTGGAGTGTATTCTCTTACTGAACAAAACACCCGATTTATGAAAACTTATTAGATGGCCCGAAGCCTGGATAAATTGATTAATTGAAAATTTATTGATGGAAAGTTGTTGCAACTTAATGCATTAGCTTTTGGTGAACAGAGACAATCGTTTGCGAAAAAAGAGATGACTAACAGATTGCGTGTGTCTAGTTATTTTTATCCCTGTTTTTTCTTTTGTTGCTCCTTAGCAATAAGTAACTGAGAAAGCCTCCATGCAAATGAGGAAAATATAAGGAGATAACGGATCTCCTTGTCTCAAACCTCTCGGTTGGAGAAAAGAAATCTCCAGGATTCTGTTAAGAAGAACTGCAATAGACGATGATAGACACGCATTTGGTTATTAGAGTGCACCAATCCGTACTAAAACCAAAGGCTAACATTATTTGGTTTAGGAACTCCCAGATGACCCTGTCGAAGGCTTTCAACATGTCAATCTTAACTCCTAACCCTCCATTCTTAGTTTTTATCTTTTTAAAGAATGAATTACTTCATGCGCAACTACTATGTTATCAACAATTTGTCTAGAAGGTATGAATGTTTATTGATATGGCGATATCATCTTATCTAAATGTTTTTTCAATTCACGTCCAGTAGTTTTGATAAAATTTTATAAGGTGTGTTACTTAGTCCTATAGGTGTGAAATCACTTGGGTTTTTTGGATGTTTTATTTTAGGTATAAGAAAAACGAAAGTTTCATTTAATTTTGGATTTATTTTCTTAGTTCTGAAGATATCTTGAATTAGATTAATAATCTGTGGACCAATTAGTTCCCAGTTATGCTTAAAAAAAAAAGCGTAGGGAACCCATCTGGTCCAGGTGATTTGTTAGCTTTCATAGACTTGACTACTTCCAAGATTTCAGTTGCACTAGGTATGGACATTAGTTCTACGTTGTTCTGATCCTTTAAGATTTTGGGGATTAGATTCAGAATTTCCTTGTCACTGGAAGTTGGACAGACTGAGAATAAATCTGCAAAATGATTCCTTAGAAGCTCAGCCATTTGAGGTGCCTTTGATACAACCTCACCATTCTGATCCTCTAAGCAATCAATCCTATTTCTTTTCCTTCCTTTTAGAGTTTTAATATAGAAGTATTTCGTATTACGATCTCCTAAATTAACAATATTATCCCTAGATAACTGCTTATCTATGGATTCTTGAATGTCATAAAGTTTTTCTAATTCTAAAGTTTTTTTATTTATATTTTCTTGTTTGAAAGACGGGCTATCATTCCTAGCATTCAGATTTTCTATCTGTTTCAGAGTTTTTTTTTTATTTTTCTATCAGGAGCACCAAACACAAACTTTTTCCAGTCTGTTAAATGTTCTCCTAATTTTTAAGATTAACAATCACCGTCTCAGTTACATTCGTCAAAGAAATATCCCATGCTTGATGAATCAGATCAATACAAGACTTCTCTTTAAGCCAAGTATCGAAAAATTTAAATGGAATATCATTATTTGTAAAGTTAGTATGAGATACTTCAAGTTTTATTGGGTTGTGATCGGATCCTATGTGAGGCAAGTACGTTAACAAAGAATCAGGATTCCTAGTTAACCATTCATTATTTATGTAAGCTTTATCCAATCTTTCTTGTATGTTCTGATGGCCCTGTCTATGATTATTCCATGTGAAGTTAGCACCTGTGAATCCTAGGTCGAAAAGTCCTGCACAATCCAATAGTCTCTTGAAAGGCTCAGCTTCCATACTATTGAAGGGCAAGCCCCCTTGTTTTTCGCTTTGGTCTGTGATTTGATTGTAATCTCCAATTACAATCCATGCCATGTTATTATGAGCTATTTTTTCTCCTATATCTTCTAAGAATTTCCATCAATCAATTTCATTGGGTTTGTAAGGACTACCATACAAAGCTATAATATGACCAAAGATTTTCATTAAAGTTTGTTTTGACTAAGACATTGATCAGTTATTACTATAAGAATGAATTGATCGTGCTAAAAAAATAGTAATAGCTTGACTACTATATTTGAGCTTTTTTTTTTTTTCATTGCTATCTTATCTTAACGGAAATGGTTTTTTAATAAAATTTTCCCTTCTTGAGTCGACGAAAAAAATATAAGCAGATTGAGGCATGTAGTCAATATGTTGCCTTTGGCTACAATTAAATGGAAGTGATGCTAAAATCCCTCAATGGGCAGTTTTCCTTCAAGATACAACAACTTATACCAGACATCGGTTCAATAACACACAAATATTTATTTAATTTTGAGCTTCTCATTGGTAAACACTCTCAAAGAAAACATATAGTAAAATGGATGAGAAGAAAACTGTATAAAAGAGTGTTATTTTATTTATTTTTTTTTGAAAACAAAAAAAATTCATTCAAACTTAACTCGAAGTGTTTGAGTTACAAACATTTTCAGCCTTAAAACAGCAGATTCCCTTGTAATTACATTAGATTGTTCAACTAAAATAGATTGTATAATAACAGTTGGAACTTGAATCCATGTTTGTTGAGATATGCTAGATGATCTAGCCTCTTTTGCAAGCAAATCTGCCAAGGTATTACCCGTCCTATGGATGAACTGATAACCCAAAAAACTTGTAACTTCAACCATCAACCTTTTAACCTCATCTAATAGTCTTTGAACCTGCCAAGAAACTGTAGAGTTCTTCCCATTCAAGTAATCCATCACATTTTGCAGTCCTCTTCTAAAGAAAAGTTTTGTTAGAGCATAACTCGGTTGAACTCACCAAGCGTTGGTATGTCAAGTTTGGTTGTCATATTTTATTCTGTCAAAACTCACCTAAAGTCGCTTGATTAAATACTAGAGTCAACTTTGTTTAGGTTAGACTAGAAAGTCTAGGAATGTTGAGACATACAAGTATTACACCGAAGACCTGGAGAATGTGAAGAAGTAGCGAACTACAACGACGACATCATCCTTCCACTTGAGGTTAGTAATATTGAATTGAACTGTTTCATTCCTAACGTATCTTTCAAGTCGTGCTATATTGAAAACATAATTGCGAAGCTGTATATACTGTACATATTATGTAATACTCTAGTGATGTAACATGGTTATTATTGTATGATCATAGTATTAAATAATTAAACTACGAAGTATAAAGCTTATCTTTAAAACTTCGTAGATATGACATCGACATAATCTTGTATATATTGTTATGATTATGTGAATGGGTTATGGTGAAGATTTCATCCTAGGAAATGATACTTTACATTTGTTTAAAGGAAGTACATTCATGAACTTGTTTCATGAATCGAAAGGGAAATCATTAGGCTTATTGGTCCATTTATTCATTGCAAATCTTTGGATGACCAATATGTGTGAGATGGTATAATCAATCTTAACCTTGGTATAACTAATCACAATGCCTGACTTATGATTTGGTATGACTGGTTTTTATTAATTGATGTAACCGATCCTAAGTAATCACCATGTGTTGGTATGATCGATCCTTGTAATTGGTGTGACCGATCCTAGTAATTGGTGTGACTGATCACGAGTGTTGTGTAATCGATCCTTGTAATTGGTAAACGGTTCTGGTAATTGGTGTAGCCGGTCCTGGTAACTGGTGTGACCGATCAAAAGCAATACCATGTGAATATGAAACCGATCCTTGTGACTAGTGTAACCGATCCTAATGACCGATCACAAGTATTTCCATAATTAGGTATAACCGATCCTAGTGATTGGTAGAACCGATTGAACCCATGTATGTGATTTGATATTTTATCAATCACAT
>JAJJWW010008180.1:0-22213 GCA_023531295.1 Papaver armeniacum
GTATATTCTAGTGAGGGGTGTAGTGTAGGATTTCCTGCAACTACAGCTGGTTGTCTTTTAATACTCCTCCCAAAAGAGTTGCCCCTTAACCTTGACTGGGCTCCAGATAGTGTTCGCCCATGAAATGACAATTTTGCCCTTTTGCTCAAATTGGGTGATTTCTTCTTCTTTTCATTCGTGCGACTCCATAGTAGCTATAAAACTCAAAACAAACGTAAAATACATAATTTACAAGAAAAATAGCAAAGAAAGCATAAACAATAGATAGTAAATAGGAAATTTAGGCTTGTCATATTTGTGCGACAATCCTGAAGAGGCAATAATACAAAAGATAAAGATAAGACGAGATCAATGGGTCAGTACATGAAAGTGTAAGGACGTCCTGCGATCTCGTCGCAAGACGGCAATGTCATGGGGCTTTATTTTCGCAAAAATTTTTAGGCCTGTCATATCGTCGCAACAAAAAATTCAAAGAAAAAGTTAAGGCAAGATCAATGGGTTTTTGCATACAAGTGCAAAGACGTCCTGCGATTTTGTCGCAATGACAAGAGGTGGCACAATAAGACCTTTAACTAGGAAGGCAAAATAAGACCACATGATTCAACAAAAGATTTATAAAAACTAATTATTATTTATGCAGGTCATCCATCGCAAGAAAGATAATGAGAGGCAGTATGGGAATTATTAAACAATAGACATTATCCTTCTCGCAAATAAACACAATAATAAAGGAGTAAATGCATCTCAAAGATGACTGAAATGCATCATATGCAAGAAGTTATACAGATGAAATAGTCCAAAGAAATAAAATTACAAAAGAAGTTCAATTCTCAACATCAACTTTTTCGCTAGAAGGAGATAATGGATGTCCTTCACTTATTTTATCACTCTCACTAGCTTTCTCGATTTCGCTGGCTTTTTCATCTTCGCCAGTCCTTTCTTCATTTTGGTTTATTCCAACCTCTTCTTCATCTGGATTATTATCGACACTTTCATTATTTGGAGGAACCTCCTCTTCATTTGCGAAATCCTCACCACTTTCATAATGATAATCGCTGTCAGGAGAACCAGGAACTTCATCATCATCTACTTCCAAAGGCTCGACAGATACAGGGGGAAGAGATTTGGATAATAAAATTTCATTCACAAGAACTTCAGCCCTAAGATGAACTTGGTGAAGAAGTGCCTTCTGGTGATTCCTACTTTGGATATCTTTGGAGTAAGAGAGATAATCAAATCTTCTTTCTGCCCGATCGCGAGAACCAGCAAGAGTAGATGCAAGTAATGCATTCTCTTTGCGAATCTTGGCATAGTTAGATTCCAAAGTAGAAAGGGAGGAGCGAAGATTTTTCTCAGATTCTGCAAAAACAAAGAAAAAAGGAAATCATTTAGGCGAAGAGTTCGCAAGGAAGACATAATAAAAAGACTTAACAAAGAAAAAAAATGGTTGAGGCAGTCAAATTTTATGACTACCTTCCTTTTGCGAGATAAGATGTTGAGTTAAAGCCAAGCAACTATTCTCCAAGTGATCCATGGCATTGTCAAACTTATCACCAACCAAGCCTTTCAGTCGAGATCGCAAATTCTTTTCATTGGAAATGATTAAGGTGTTTTTCTTCGCAAGAGAAGTGTAGGATTCTTCTAGCTTAGATTATTGATCTTTAAGTTGACTTGCCTTTATGCTTAGAAGTTATTCTACCTTGAATAAGTTTATCTCTCCTACAGAGGATGATTACATTACTTCTTTGAGTTTATTTCTCAATAAGCGAGAGGGACCGTTCTTGATCATTACATACTTTTTGGAAAATGTTAAGTTCTTGCGAAGAGATCGCCACCTTATTTAAAAGGATTCGCTTTTCTGAGATAGGGTTTCATTCTCATCTGATAAAGTTTCCAATTCCAGATTAGCTTTAGTCAAAAAGTAAGAGAGGCTAGATAATTCACTACTTAATAAGTTTTGCTTCTGGACTAACTGAGCATTCTCCTTGGTAAGATTATCTATTTGATCAACAGAGTACGTATGAAGATTATCTAATTGGTTATATTGATCAATCCAAGCATCTCTATCCATTCGTGCTTCTTCGGTGACGGATTCAAGCTGATATATCTCCATTTTTCGTTTCTGGTTTAGAGCTTAAAGGGCGAACAGAAATTAAAAAAAAAAAAAAAATACCTTTTAGTTCCTCATTCTTCTTGCGAAGATTATCACGATCCAAATAAACATTTGAAGTTTTTGATTCTCAAGATGAAGAGTGTCACATTTCAAGGTCATAGCTTGGAAATTATTTTTCAGATCTTCAACTTACTTTTCTAAGGATGTTTGCGAAACCATTCTGCCAGAGCCAAAATATTTACTTAAAATCTCGCAAACACCAAATCTGATAGGATCAGTGGAAGATTTCTTGACATCATCCAGAAGGTCTGATAAAACCTTGAAAGCAATATCCATCCCTTCCAAATTTTCTTTAGTAAAAGGGGGAGATTCGGATAAAGAAGCGATGATGGCAGAAGGTAGGAGAGTTGAATCATCTTTCGCCATAGACATGTCATCGGAAGATGAAATTTGATGAAGGTTAATGACTGGGTTTGAGGCAATGTCAAGAGAAGAGGCATTGACAATAGAAGAAGAGAAGGGTTCATTCGCAACAGGGTTATCGCGAGGAATTTCATTTATAGAAAGGTTAGTTACAGGGGAGAAATCTGCAGCGACATTTTCGCAAATGAGAAGAGGAGATTCAGCTTGCGAAGATATCGCAGGAGGTGTTGAAAGCTTAAACAGAGGAAAAGGAACAGATGTCTCAACATTTTTAGGATGGCGAGGTCTTTTGGGGGGCCTATCGACATTTGCATCACCCTGCGAATCACAAGTCATATAAGAAACGGAGGCAACAATATTGTTATTAAAAGAATAAGTGTTTCTTAATACCTTGCTATTCGCAGGCTTTCTTTTGTTCACAACGAGTTTTTGTTGCGAACTCTTGGGAACATTAGGGTTTTGGATCGTGAACTTGGTGCTGGAAGTGTTTTTCTTCAAAACAGAAGCTTGAAGATGAGAATTATTTAAAGATGAGCAATATCAAATAAAATAATTTCAGTAGAGAAGATCAATCCTAAGAAGATCAGTTTCAGAAAAATCAACAAACCTTGATGGCTCCATAAGAACAGCAGCAGAAAGATGGAGAGGACTTATGGAAAGATGAACAGTAAAAAAGTTGCAGACGACAAAAAAAGGATTTACAGAGAATGTAGAGATGAAGAAGACGAAGTAAAACAAAGAAGACATTCTTATGATGGATTTCTTCTTAAATAGACAAAAAATGATGACCGGTTAGCATTTAATGTGCCGGTGAATAGGGTAATATTTAACACGTGTAAATGGTTGTGCTTAATTCATGGAATCCTGTCGGTAGAAAATTTAGGGAAAGAAATGAACAGCTGCAGCATTTTGAAAGTATTAGTTCTCATGATATTCTCTCCTTCGCAGAGAAGACATGAGAAGAGGCAAGATGTAGGATCAGAATATCGCAACACCAAGACCCTTGCGAAATCCATAAAAGACACATTGCGAAGATATCGCAGAGAAGTAATATAAATGACGCAACGGATGACGACATCCTGAACACGAGAAAGATGTGAAGACCTGGCGAGATTTAGGAGTGTTGCGAGATTTAACATTTGAATACTTGCGAGTATCGCAAGTCGATCCAAAATAAAGGATGACTTAGCTGTCATCCACTATGTAATGTCCTATATAAAGAGCCGAACAGGCTTAAGAAAGGGGAGAGATCTTTTTCGAGAGTAGAGAGAAAGTTTAGAGGAGAGAGAAATTCTAGAGTAGTGTTTATGGGTGAAAACTATTCCTGCCAGATTTGGTAATTTGGGGTGTGTGGATGAGGAATGAATCTAAACCCTAAACAAATGCATCACGCGGTGAGTGCTTGTAGATTCGGAAATCAATGCGTGCAAGTCCGGCCTAAACCAAGAAATGGCCGTTCCGGACTTGTTTCGGTCACAAAGTGAAGGAGATGGGGTTGATCTTAGGGAGGGAAGCGAAGAAGGTGTTGAGATTGTGAAGGTGTTGGCTTGCTTATGACTTGTAACGTAAAGGTGAGCAGGCTTACGATTGATGCAAGCGGGCTCGGGTGTTTGAATACGTTTTGTATTAACACTTGGTTTTGTCTCAAATGTGGACTTGTGTTGTTTTTTCCCCTGTTTGGAAAATAGGGAGGAGAACCTATTTATACAAGTCTTTTAGCATAACCTTCGTATCTCGCGGGAAGTGGAGAAAGTGGAGTGATGGAGTAGTGGAGTCGTGTGTTAGTGTTACACGACCAGTCTTGCCCACTTCTCCCATCATCACTAACCGTCCATGACTTCCTGACATGTTCTTGTGATGGCGCGGCTGACGCAGTAAACCTTGAGAACAATACCCCAAAAGTATGTATCCCCGATTTTGTGACATGATTGATGTCTCGAGTGTGTGGATCGTGGGACCCACATAAAGTTGCATGTAATGCTAGATTAAATAACTAAGTTATTTAGGAAGTCGATACTTGTGAAGTATCATGTGTATTCTATGTGTATCGCATCATGGTGTGGTAAAGTGACGGGTGGTGATCACCAAGACGCTTTACCGATCAATTAACTCCCGACGGGGTTGTATAACCAAGCCGGTAAAGTTGGACTGGACGAGATGATCTTTGAGACACTCATCTGCGACCGTTGATGGAATTAGGGTTTTGAAGAGGTGCGCAGGCATCACTCTTAAACTTGGTCGAAACCAAGCATGGGAAGTATTTTGGAAAGGACCGACCGGGCATGCGTGTAGACAGCATGCCGGTGTACACATCCGTATCTCACTTTCCCATGAAGGTGCGATCTAGGCCACTCAATTTGACCGGTAAAGAGGAGTGGTTGAGATCGATTTTGCACGTAAACTGACGATCTTTGCAAAAGCCGCGCATCATGCCCACTTCGGGCGCGCGTTCCAAGATGACCAATCTTGGTCGGTCTTGGTTGATCGGTTTGGTGTGTAGGTGGTAGGCTGGTGTTCACGCATATACCTGACTGTCCCATGAAAACGTGATCTAAGCCACTCAAATCGTCCGGTGAAGTTGAGTGGTCGAGATCAGTTTGCAATTTGGGAAGTGTGACCACACAAGTTTGGACGCGCGTTTTGGGATAGCCAGGCATGATATGCCTTGGCCGATCAGGTAAGGGGATAGACGGGCCCACGGTGGTCATCTTTGGTATGACCGGACTGCTTAATCTAATCTGGGACCCTCCATTCGTGTCGGAGAAGATGGACGCTCGTGATGCTCAAAACCCTAATTTTGGGTTTCACGGCCGTGCGTCATGCACTGTTCGGGCGCACGAATTGGGATGACCAACCATGGTTGGTCCTGACCGAATGGTCAGGTGATAGGTGTAGAATACACCGTATTTACTATCTAGTAGTTACGCTTTCTTTGCTATTTTTCTAGGAGGATTCAATTACATTGAGGACAATGTAAGGTTTAAGTGTGGGGGAGTGGTTAAGCATGTTTTTTTTTTAAAAACAAAAATTAAAAAAAAATTTAAAAATTTAAAAAAAAAAAAAAAAGTTTTACATAAAAACTCCAACTTTTAAAGATTTTAGAGTCACTAGCATACTTCTAGGTACGTTTACATAGAGATTTTGACCGACATAATTGAACTTGGAAATGTTAGAGAACTACATTCGGATTTCTTGTTTGTTTGAGTGTTAAATAATGGATTTAATCATGCCGGTGATGGGAATTTGGTGTAGGGAGAAATGCGTTATTAGAGTTGCTGATCAATCATTAGTGGAGACTACCCGTATTCATATCATGTGAGGCACCGACCAGAAATTTTCCATCTACTAAAGAGCTTCTTTTGAGTGTGTGTCACCGTACGTTAATTCCGGGTAGAATGGTGAGCTACCCAACCTCCCACCAATAGAAGCACTACTCTTTGATCTCTTGAGTGCTAATTTTGTCAATCATGAGGGTGACGTCTATAGATGAAAGCTTCCTTCTTGTAGTTCGATTTGCAGTTAACACCATTCTCTCTCTCGACAACAACGGATCCATAGAAACACATTCATCATCAACAAGGAGCGACATCAAAATCTACAAGGAAAGTTGAAAAAGTTCAAGGTTTACAAGCAACGGAACGAGAAAAAAGAGCAAATTTCAGATTAAAGTAAAGCAACATACAAAGTGAAGATTTTTACATATATGTTGAAGACTTACAATACAATGAGGTAATTTTATATTCAAGTATGAAGACTTATTCATGAAAGCGAAGAAAATTAAAAGGTGAGAATTTTTGAAGTTTATGATTTCAAGACGATACAAGTTGTGAAGAATCAAGCGGTAAAATACTTCTCCCACGGCCATGGTTTATTTTTGCATTCTATTTCTCTTGTTTCAAAAAAAAAAAAAAAAATTGAAAAAAAAAATAAAGATAAAGAAAAAGAAAAAAAAAAGCAAGAGAAATATTTGTTTTGTTTTTATTTATTTAATAAGCCGTGGGGAAGGAAAATATATAAGGAAGTTTCAAGCGACAAGGATTTAAGGTAAAGGTTACAAATTGTCAAGGGTTTATGAAATTCGAGAGTTTATCACCAATAGTTGAAACCGAAGACGAAGACCAAGAAGATCAAAACGAGGAGCGGAAGACGTTTCTATTGGATGCCGTGAGAGTGGTGTTATCATAATTGGCGATCGGATGTGATGGTGAGTAAGTAATCTCATCCTCAATATAAATGGTTGACTTCCTTTCGTAGAGATCGTCAGAAAAATGGTTTTTCAAAATATTAAAAGATGTGGGTTTTTAAAAATATTTCGGAAGTTGTCCTTCCCACCATTCAACGTGTTGCAGGATTTCTCTCTTCATTCCTACCTGCACACATGTGAGAACCATAAAAAAGCCGTCTTTTTGAGTGCAATTATCCTTTTTGGTGAGGCAGAAGTCGAGGCGAAATGCTTATTGATCGTTTCTCAAACACGCGTTCTCTCATTATGGTGTGGTTATTTCTCACTCAACATTTAAGAATGAGAATATGTTCTTTAGTATTTCTAACTTCTTATTACTAGAATGCAGAAACTCTATGTCCTCATAGCTCTTTGGATGCTTGGGACGCTTGAACGCTTTGAAGTTGTGAGTTTTTAGTTTTTGATTTGCTCGAGGACTAGCAAAGTCTAAGTGTGGGGGAATCTGATAGGTGTAGAATACACCGTATTTACTATCTAGTAGTTACGCTTTCTTTGCTATTTTTCTTGTGAATTATGTACTTTACGTGTGTTTTTGAGTTATTAGGTACTCTGGAGTCGCGCGGAGGAAAAGATGGAGAAATCAACCAATTGGAGTAAAAAGGGCAAAATTGTCATTTCATGGCATTTTATCACTACAAGGAGCTGAGCCAAGGTTAAGGGGCAACTCTCTGAAGGAGTACTAGAGAAAGGCTAGCTGCGGTTAAGGGGATGCCATCTGGGCAGCCCTTATCCAGGGGATGGTTGTGCTGTTAGCACCTCAATCCAACGTTATCCTCAATTGAGAGAACTTTACTCTCATTCAATCATTTGCATCTGAGAGTGAGAAGAAGAGAAAGGAAAGCAGCCGTGGCTTCGTTAAAATCGATAGAGCGAGATAGAGAAATCGAGAGATGACCAAGGTAATGGTGCTATGGAATGGCAGGTGGTTGTGCTTGCCGGGTACTGATGAAGTCGTTGATGTTGGCTAAGCAGAGACAGGGAGATCGAGAAAGAGAGAAATGCTGAGAGTTAAATCGATGAAATCTCGAGAGAATTGGGAGCCGGATAAATCGGGGAAGAACGAGATTAGAATTAAGATGAAGTCATTACGAATCGAGATTGAGAATGGGTTTTGGTTAGGTGGACTAAATTCAGGATTCGGTGGTAGTGATGGGAGTTTCAGAGATTCATGGTGGTTCTGAGGGGTTTTGAGGTCAGAGATGGAAGAAACCGAACTGAAATTGGGGTTTGATCAGTGAAGATAAATGGAGACTTATGGATGGATCAGGTGGTAGGATTTTGAATCTGGGTTGAAGGTGAACTTCTGTTGCTGGTAATTGAGCAAGGAGATGAAACTGGTGGTTAGAATCCATGGGTTTGATTCAGATTAAGTGAATGGGTTACGAGGTTGATCCGATGAGCTGAATTTCAGGTGGCAACTGAGTTGAAAAGATGTTGAGTTAATGGTGGTATATGGCATGGCAGGGAATCAAGGAAATGAAGCATGACTCAGGTGCTGGAGCAGTGGCCTGAGATGGAGTGGAACATGAAGAAGGGATTGGCAAATGGAGTAGTAGCTGGGATTGGAGTAGCAGCTGGGATTGGAGTTGCAACTGCAGGTCAGGTGCAGTGCAGGGAGATAATGGAGCTGTTGGCTGAGGAACTAGATGATGCTGCCTGAAGCTGTTGCCATGGCCTGATGGCAGTGAAGTGGTGTTGTGTGTTGCCAATGACAGGTAAATGGTGGTGACATTGGAGTGCAGGATGGCATTACAGGGAGTTGCTGCTGGTGTAGTTCAGATGGTGACGCTGCTGCTGTTGTTGATCTTGGGGTGGATTATCAGGGAGTTGTGGTTCTGGCGGAAGCACAGGGTTTGCAGAGTTGATTGTTATGTGGCCAGGGATTGCAGTGGCTCTGCAATTGGAACTTGCTGGTGGCTCAGGGCAAGGAAGGTGGAACTGGTGATGGTCCATAGGCATTGCAGATGGTTAATTGTGCAGAGATGGCTTAATGGAGATTGCAGGATGAATGTCTTTGCAATTGGTTGTGAAATATGCTTTGCAGGATAGGGAAGAGTATGTTAGTATGTTGCTTTGAATTGAGAGGATATACCACTGGTATAGTTGAGCATGGCCTGTTGCAGTGATGGGTGTGTAAACTCAGGTGGTCTGGCACTGATGATAGAGATTACAGGGACTGAGGCTCAGATGTTTGAATGAATGGAGTAGCAGTTGAGTTGAAGCTGGAGGATTTGAGGCATTGCAGGTTGTAGTGCAATTACAGCTGAGTTTTAGAAGTAACAGGGAAGTGTTCTGGCCATTATGGCTGGGACGAAATGACTAATGCACCATCCTTGTGCAACACAAGTGCAGGCCTGTGCATTAGCCTTGGCAAGTCAGCCCAGTCAGCTAGACTACATCTGACTACACTCTGACTCATGAGTATGACTCTCTCTGACTATCCTTAACTCGGTTTGACTCGGTCTGACCGTGTTGACCGAGTTGACCCGCCGAGCTGACCCGATCCGACCCGTTTACCGGTGACCGGGCGGAATTTGCCGGTCACCTGAGCTACTTTCCGGCGACTATTCCGGCCATAATACCAGATTTCCGGCGACCAAAATTCCAGAATTTTATGTGGACTTCTCTCGTGGGTGTGAAGACTTGGATTTGGAAATTGGGTGAAGAATTCTCTAGAATCATCTAAGCTCACGGGTTTGTGGAATTGGGCTCAAATTTGGAAAGAGAAGATGAAGAGTTGAGAAAGGCTTGGATTTGGAAATTGAATTGCTAAAGGAAAAGGATTCTATTCCTTGGAAGATTTGGAGAATATTGAAGCCTATAAATAGAGAAGTTTTCTACATCTTTTACACACCTCTCTACACACACAACACTTGTGTTTTTGCTAGCTTTTGAAAATTCTTCTTTTTAATTATTTGTGTGAACTTGAAAATTCTCCTTTTAATAATTATTATTTGTGTGAATTTCAAAAGCATGAGTAGCTAATTTTCTTATTGATTGAGGATGAATTCCTAGTTCTTAATTCATGATTTGAGTTTTGTTTCAATTCTATCTTGAGATTTTTCACATGATTATCGTTTGTTTTTACTAATAGGAATGTTTATTCATTCATGATTGATTGATAGATTGTTTAGAGTGCACGCTAAATTGATTTGTTAGTTTAATCTAAATCTAGTATAATGTAGGATCATAATATCGCAATGTACAAGGTTCGCGGGATTAATAAACGACGGCGTCGCGAGGGAGTCGCAGGAAGCTAAAATAAACGACGCAATAGATAACGACAGGCAAAACATAAAGAAGACGTGAGAACTGGCGAGGGTTAAGAAGTGTCGCGAGAGTGAATGTTTGTGCATCTGCGACACTTCAAGGACATCCCCGAAAATAAAGGGTAGCTTAGCTGTCATCCACTATGTATTACCCTATATAAAGGGCTAAATGAGTCTGTAAAAGGGAGATCTTTTTGGAATTGTTAAGCAAGTCAATAGGAGAGAGAAAGTTGAAGAGCATTTTAATTTCTAAGTGTAATTCTATTATCCTGTGTAAACATTTCATGGACTTAATCAATAAATATTCTTGATCTTACATCTTTCAATGAATTAATTAAGCAAAATCGAGTAAGGGGTGTAGTGTGGGAAATCCCGCTACTACATATGCGCTAGAAACAGGGAGAGAGCAGAGATTGACGTAGAAATTGGAAGGAATTTGGATTAACAGAGAAAAGATTTGGAGAAGATACTCAAGAATTCATTGGAAAAGAAAAATGGCTAGAAGAAGAAATGTACAAGGGCAACCAACGATTGTAAGAAGAAGTGGGAGACTTGCTGGAGAAAGGAGGAATGAAACAGGAGAATCGTCAAGGATGAATATGAGAAACGATGGAGAAGATCAAAACCAACCACCGATCTCCCCAATAGCAAACGCGGCTGTGGATTATGATAGAGTAAGTGTACATACTTGGAGGTCGATTCGAAGACGAGAGAGAAGAGGAGGAAGAGTTTGGTGAACAATGGACAAGGAGAGCAAGGAATGAATGGAGAAAACGAAGAAATCAAATGCATTAGAAAGATTGAGACAAACAATACACGAAGAGAGACGGTTAGAGGCAGAAGAACGAGCAAACTTGACAAGACAGAATCATGAATTGAGGATGGAAAATATGAGGTTGCAAAATAGGAGATCAAGAAGTAGCGTGAGATCAAGTTCAAGATCGAATAGGGAAGAAAGAAGGAGAGTTTTACCTGTGAAAGTACCGAGGAAGAAACACAAAATCCGAATATAGAGCATGGCGAGAGAAGAGGGGAAATAGAAGATCGTTATATTCCTCAACCCGAAAATCTTCAAAATGAGCGGAATAGGGAAAATCAAGGAAACATGCAACTCCAAGAACCGAATGACCCAAGTGCCAAGGGGAGAATAATCTTGCACGGGAGAGAAGAATTGAGAAGAAACCGAGAAATCGAGGATGACATTGAGAGACACTACATTGAACAAGCGCGGCTGGCTCGCGAGAGAGAGAGAAAGGATAAGAGCGAGAAATGGAAAATCAAGAGATGGAAGAAGCAATCCGACAGAATAACCATGACAACCGCGAAAGAAAAAGGGAACAAAATCGTACCAATAGAAATATTAATGAAGAATATGAGAGGGTGCGAGATGAGAGCCGAGAGACTGACCAAGAGGAGAGAACAACCGATATAATGGCGTGCGAATTGACGAAAGAAACGAAGAAGAGCGTCGCGAGAGAAAGAAGAGGAGAAAATAACGAGCGAGGAAGGTCAAACAGCACGAGCGAAGAAGGAGAGAAGCGAGCTAAAAAGACCAAGAGAATCAAATTCGAGGCAAATGAACAAATCTTAAGAGAACGCATTTGAAATGGAGAGGATTACTGAACAATAGAAGGGAAGGAGGAAGGAAACAATTGGACGAAGCCATCGCAGTAGGCTGCGAAGAATCCTTTCACGCTAGAAGGGAGAGATGGGAGGAATACCTCCTAAGTGCAATCTACCTCGCATTAACCAACATCTTTGATGGAACAACCTGTGCGGTACAACATATCAAGGCTTATATGAGGTGTATCTTTGCAGTGGGAGAACCATGATGCTATACTATGCAAATATTTCGCATCAAGCCTAATTGGAGAAGCACTAAAATGGTTTGAGGGTCTGCCAAGGAACACAATCACATCATTCAATCATTTACAAGCCCCATTCCTGGGAGCATACATAAGTAACAACTCTTCACGACCAGGTATTGAAGATGTATTCGGGTTGAAACAAAGGGTTGGCGAGAGCTTAAGGCGATTGACAATAAGATGGAGAACCATGTGTAGCGAAATGGCGGGACGGGTTGAGGAAAGATATCTCATCCTCTCATTTGTGAATGCTCTTTTCGCGACTAACTTGTTATACATTCAAATTTTTAGAGTCAAAAATACAATCACGATGGCGGAATCTGAGAGTTACAAGAAGAATATATCGCCTTAGAAGAAAGACAGAATGAAATGAATTCTTATCCGGTCGCGAACACAAATTCGAATGCTGCGAACGCAAGCTTGTTACCTCAATTCATAAATACGATGGCGAGCACTTCGCAAGGACAGCAAGCAGGGAAGGCTGATGAGGGACAGCGGAAGATAGTAGCTATGGGAAGTCATGACCAGGAGGAGTTGATAGGTGTAGAATACACCTAATTTACTATCTAGTAGTTTATGCTTTCTTTGCTATTTTTCGTGTAAATTATGTATTTTACGCTTGTTTTGAGTTTTGTAGCTACTATGGAGTCACACGGAGGAAAAGGAGAAGAAATCACCATATTTTAGCAAAAGGGTAAAATTGTCATTTCACCAAGGAGGGAATACTATATGGAGCCCAGCCAAGGTTAAGGGGAGGTCAAAGAGGCGCCCCTTATCCAAAAGAAGGGAGTGAGAATAGCACAATTGGGGTGTACTTATGGTGGGTGTTTGAATCCACCCACACCCTAAACTCTGACCCATACCCTGCTCCACACCCGTACCCGGATCCAGACCCAGCTGTATAACCCTATCCTAATTGAGATTTATTTCTCAATCATTTTGTGTTGAAATTGAGAATGAGAAAGAACAAGCGCCCATGGTCACGCTGCGTTAATGAAGTCGAGAGATGAACTCAGAAACCCAGAAATTAGGGTTCGATGTATGAATCGAGATAGAGAAGCAGCCGCTGTTGCTATTGTTTGCCCGAGAAATCTAAAGAGAAATCCAGAGATAAATCGAAGATGGGTTTGGTGGCTTCTGTTGTTAAGACCCGAGATGAAATCGAGTAGAATTTGAAGATGATGGAGCTCGGTAAGATGGGATTGAGATTAGAACGATGATGGTTGTCGCTGTTGTTGGTTGTATGATCGACCGAGAGCTGATATGAAGAGTAGATCGAGAAGAATTGATGAAGATCGACTGTGGGTGAAGATTGGAGATGGTCAGGTTGCTGTGGTTGAGCAGCAGATGAAGAAATTCATGGGAAATTGGTGGTTGATCCGAGAAATTGAGCTAATGGGTCTGTGGAATTAATGGTGGTTCAAGATGAATTTGAAGAAAATGGGTGCAGGCAAAGGCAGAGGTGGTGTTGTTATGCTATGAGTTGGTGGTTCAGGTGGTACAAAAGATGTATGGGTAAAAATGCAGTGGTGGAAGCTTGAGAGATGGTGGTGTTAAACAGAACAGGATGGGAAATTGATTGCATTGATGGCAGGTGGTCTCATTGCGAGAATGATATAAGAAGATGGTCTTTGTGAGTGTGACGCAAATTAGATGGAAGTCTTTGGTGGTTTGAATGATAGAGATTGGCAGAGGTCTTGTGGATTGCACGGAGGTATGAGCAACTGGTGATGAGCAAAACATGGCACGGGAAGAGTTAAAGTTGGAGTGAAGTCAGCTGGGAAGTGGGAATGTGAATGGTTTGTGTAGATGAATGTTAGGAATTGATACAGGATAGTGAAGCGATTCAGATTCAAGAAGTGTCTTGTAATTTGAGGCTGTTTGAGATGTGCTCGTGAGGATGGGATGTGTGTTGCAAGAGATCTTTGCAAGGTGGATGATGAAGCGAGGTTGCGGGGTGATGTCGGGAAGTTCTTTATGATCGATTAGGAATCGAAGTCGTGAATTGTGCTTGAGTTGAGAAACAGTGGAGGGAAGTCACATTACAGTGAATACAGCTGAAGCTTTGTCTGAGATGGCTTTAGATGTATGTTTAGGTTTGCAGGGATTGCAGGAAATGGAATGGGATTTATGGATTGTGTTGCAGAGCCATGGATGTTGAGGGATGGCTTGAACCCAGTGATATTGCAGGTGCTGGCATGGTTGATGCAGCTGCAGTTAGGAATGGAGACTGAGGTTGAGGTTGCTGTTTGCCATGGAGATGCAGGGGCTCAGGTGGTAGAATGGATACTATGTTGCAGCTGGAGAGAAAGCTGAACTGAAATGGTAGAGAGCCATTATGGCTGGGAGCAAGCAGTGATGCACCATCCTGGTGCAACACAGTATGGCCTGGCAAGTGGCCTGGTCTGCACTGAGCTGGATCACTGACTCGGTTCTGACTCTGAGTTGACTCAGCCGAATTAGATCGTTGACCCGTTGACTAACGTTGACTGACGGTTGACCAGTTTGACCGTTAGTCCTAACGGTGGACCGACGGAATATTCCGTCGAATATTCTCCCGGCGACAGAAATTTTCAGGTGGCCGGCGGCGACTATTCCTACTGGGATTCCGCCACAATCCCGCTTTTCAGCGAGCCAAAAATTCGAGAATTTTCTATGGACTTTCTCATGGGTATGAAGACTTGGGCTAGGAATTGGATGGAGAATTGGACTCAAATTTGGAAAGAGAAGGTGGAAGAGTTGAGAAAAGCTTGGATTTGGAGATTGAATTGCAAAAGGAAAAGGATTCTAATCCTTGGAAGATTTGGAGAATTTTGAAGCCTATAAATAGAGAAGTTTTCTACAACTTCTACACACCTCTCTACACACACAATTCTTTTCTTTTCTTATTCTTTGTGTGAACTCTTTTAACATGAGTAGTTAATTTTATTGATTGAGGATGAATTCCTAGTTCTTAATATGATTTGAGTTTTTGTTTTTAATTCTATCTTGAAGTTCTTCACATGATTATCGTTTGTTTTTACTAATAGGAGTGATCTTAAAGACATTCATGATTGATTGATAGATTGTTTAGAATGCATGCTAAATTGATTTGTTAGTTTAATCTAATGCTAGTGAAAGTTAGGAGATAAGTAATCGTTTCTTGACTCTTTACATAAGTAGCAAACACGAGACCTTGCGGAGGGATTCCGTGGAGCAATTGTGTGTAGAAACAACGCTAGAAAGTGAACCAAGCGAACCGAGTTTAACTACTAGTACTAAACCTAAATTCATAAATCTTAATGCATTCGGGAATTACATCTTGTAAGCGGACCTCAAGGTGGTTCTTTTGAATAGAATCGATAACTAAGCGGACTGTTACTCGGTGAAATTAGGGATTTTGGGGCTAGCTAAGCGGACTGCTATCCTACGGTTGGTGATAATTTGTGACTAATAACAAGTGGAAAAGAACATAACTTGATTCATTATTTTGCAACGAAGAAGGATTCCTTGATCTCGTTTCTCTTATTGCTTTCAACTTTATCTTTTAATTGTTTTGTTTATTTTCTTTTGCTTTTTACACCCCCCCTTTCGTGACAACTTTTACAACTAGAATCTCGTGCTCCTCGTGGGATCGACCTTGACTGCCCTATATTACTAGTTAATTAGGTAGTAAAGTATTAATTAATTTGTTGTGGTTACGACACGCATCAAATTTTGGCCTTGCCACTTGGGAGCACGCGGATGATTTTAGTTGTTTTTCTTTTTCTTTTGCTTTATTCTTGCTTTGTTGGATTCTATTCCGTATCTAACTTAAGTTTTTGAATCTTATTTGGTATCGGTTTTCCATGTACGGTGGACAAGAGCAAGCATATTACAACAATCAATACGGTTTTCAACCTCAACATTATGGCAACTTCCAACCATCCTTAGGATACAATCAAAACCAATCTTTTGGCTATGATCAAATTCCTCTGAGAACATTATGGATATTCTCATACATATCAACAACCTTATGACGGGTATGTCAGTGGACAAACACACGGATGGAAGGATAGTTATGCATCTAACAATTTGTTTTCTAGTAATGTGCAGACAGAGAATTTGGAATATACTCCTCTTCATCGTGTTTTTCCTTCACTTTTTCCAAAAGAGGAGATGCCGTCTAATGGTGGTAAGCGTGTGAACGTCAGGAAACTTGCACAGAAATTATACAAATTGGAAGATGATGGAGACTCGGAAGAGCTTGTCGCAGAAATTAGTAGGACCATTCATATGGAACTTAAACGACGTCGGGATAAAGGTTATGAAACCGATGAAGATTCTTATTATGGTGAGTCCGAAAATGAAGATGATTGTGTTGAAAAGGACCAACCTTTGGAGACTTTTGATGACACTAGTGTAGATTACTCGAGCCTTGATCTTAATAATGATCAATCACCTATTCAAAAGGAAGAGCTTGAGGAAGATGCATTTATTGCTTGGCAAAACTTTCTTAAGGAAAGATGGGAGTCCGCGGAAGTGTATGAGTGTTCCGACAATGAGGAAGTTATTCCAACTCCGGATCATAATAACGATCCTTCACCTATTCAAAAGGAGGAGATTGGGTGTGACTTACCTATTGTTGTAAACGAAGTAACACCCGCACAAGAAGATTTTACAATCTATACCGATGAGAATCATTTTAGTGAATGGCCCGATTCAGATGATGAGAATGTTGAAGAGATGATTATAGAGGATGAAACCACATTCATTGATTTTGTGGAAGACCCAATTGAACTTGCGAATGATTTTAATGATGCCGAGACTTTGGTTAAGGTAGAAAACGACGAAGAATGGTTGCAAGGTTTAATAGAGGACCACGATATACAAGAGGTAAGTAATTCACTTGAATTTTTTAAGGATGAAGAGGATTCTATAATACAAGAATTTTTGAAAGGTTTGTCTAACCCTTTGCCTATTGATTCTTCTCCTTTACCTCTTATTGGTTTGAATGTATGTGCTTGAAAGTATTTTTGGATGATTTTGTTTCTAAATATCCACCATTGGAAACACTTGATGCTAACACTATGCGGGTTTGCCAAGAGGAATACATGGAAGTTCCCGAATTCTATGTTCTTTATACACTTCCGAGTGTGGACGAGAATAAGTGTGGGGGAAATTTCTATCGAGCGATAATTTCACTATTGTTTTCTTGTGCTAATATTTGTATGGAGTTATTGTTTGCAAAAACAGGTATTATGGGTGGATCCTCAAATTTTCCGATTGTTAGTATATGGGGAATGAATCTTGCAAGAGCTAAGTCGGGCCGTCGACTTTAAAACAAGCGCTTAATGGGAGGCAACCCATCGGTTTTGTATTTCTTATCCTTTTGCTTTTTGTTATTTCTTTTTCTTGTTTCTTATCATGTTAAAATTTCCCACCTTGACTTTACTAGGAGGATTCAATTACATTGAGGACAATGTAAGGTTTAAGTGTGGGGGAGTGGTTAAGCATGTTTTTAAAAAAAAATTACAAAAAAATGAAAAAATTAAAAAAAAAAAAAAAAAAAAAGTTTTACATAAAAATTCCAACTTTTAAAGATTTTAGAGTCACTAGCATATTTCTAGGTATGTTTACATAGAGATTTTGACCGACATAATTGAACTTGGAAATGTTAGAGAACTACATTCGGATTTCTTGTTTGTTTGAGTGTTAAATAATGGATTTAATCATGCCGGTGATGCGAATTTGGTGCAGGGAGAAGTGCGTTATTAGAGTTGCTGATCAATCATTAGTGGAGACTACCCGTATTCATATCATGAGAGGCACCGACCAGAAATTTTCCATCTACTAAAGAGCTTCTTTTGAGTGTGTGTCACCATACGTTAATTAGGGTAGAATGGTGAGCTACCCAACTTCCCACCACTAAAAGCACTACTCTTTGATCTCTTGAGTGCTAATTTTGTCAATCATGAGGGTGACGTCCATGGATGAAAGCTTCCTTCTTGTAGTTCGATTTGCAGTTAGCACCATTCTCTCTCTCGACAACAACGGATCCATAGAAACACATTCATCATCAACAAGGAGCGACATCAAAATCTACAAGGAAAGTTGGAAAAGTTTAAGGTTTACAAGCAACGGAATGAGAAAAAGAGCAAATTTCATATTCAAGTAAAGCAACATACAAAGAGCAGAGTTTACATATAAGTTGAAGACTTACACTACAATGAGGTAATTTTATATTCAAGTATGAAGACTTATTCATAAAAAGCGAAGAAAATTAAAAGGTGAGAATTTTTGAAAGTTTATGATTTTAAGACGATACAAGTTGTGAAGAATCAAGCGGTAAAATACTTCTTCCATGGCTATGGTTTATTTTGTATTTAATTTCTCTTGTCAAAAAAAAAAAAAAAAAAAAAAAAAAAAAAAAAAGAGAAAAACAAGAGAAATATTTGTTTTGTTAATAAGCCGTGGGGAAGGAAAATTTATAAGGAAGTTTCAAGCGACAAGGATTTTTAAGGTAAAAAGAGTTACAAATTGTTAAGGATTTATGAAATTCAAGGGTTTATCATCAATAGTTGAAACCAAAGACGAAGATCAAGAAGATCAAGACGAGGAGCGGAAGACGTTTCTATTGGATGCCGTGAGAGTGGTGTTATCATAATTGGCGATCGGATGTGAAGGTGAGTAAGTAATCTCATCCTCGATAAAAATGGTTGATTTCCTTTCTTAGAGATCGTCGGAAAAATGGTTTTTCAAAATATTAAAAGATGTGGGTTTTTCAAAATTTCGGAAGTTATCCTTCCCACCATTCAACGTGTTGCAGAATTCTCTCTTCATTCCTACCGCACACATGTGAGAACCATAAAAAAGCCGTCTTTTTGAGTGCAATTATCATAAAATCTTATTTGGTGAGGCAGAAGTCGAGGCGAAATGCTTATTGATCGTTTCTCAAACACGCGTTCTCTCATTATGGTGTGGTTATTTCTCACTCAACATTTAAGAATGAGAATATGTTCTTTGGTATTTCTAACTTCTTATTACTAGCATGCAGAAACTCTATGTCCTCATAACTTTTTGGATGCTTGTGACGCTTCAACGCTTTGAAGTTGTGAGTTTTTAGTTTGATTTGCTCGAGGACTAGCAAAGTCTAAGTGTGGGGGAATTTGATAGGTGTAGAATACACCTAATTTACTATCTAGTAGTTTATGCTTTCTTTGCTATTTTTCGTGTAAATTATGTATTTTACGCTTGTTTTGAGTTTTGTAGCTACTATGGAGTCACACGGAGGAAAAGGAGAAGAAATCACCATATTTTAGCAAAAGGGTAAAATTGTCATTTCACCAAGGAGGGAATACTATATGGAGCCCAGCCAAGGTTAAGGGGAGGTCAAAGAGGCGCCCCTTATCCAAAAGAAGGGAGTGAGAATAGCACAATTGGGGTGTACTTATGGTGGGTGTTTGAATCCACCCACACCCTAAACTCTGACCCATACCCTGCTCCACACCCGTACAGGATCAGCACCACTGTATAACCCTATCCTAATTGAGATTTATTTCTCAATCATTTTGTGTTGAAATTGAGAATGAGAAAGAACAAGCGACCATAGGCGTGCCGTTAATGAAGTCGAGAGATGAACTCGTAAACCCAGTAAATTAGGGTTCGATGTATGAATCGAGATAGAGAAGCAGCATTGTTGCTATTGTTTGCCCGAGAAATCTAAAGAGAAATCCAGAGATAAATCGAAGATGGGTTTGGTGGCTTCGTTGTTAAGACCCGAGATGAAATCGAGTAGAATTTGAAGATGATGGAGCTCGGTAAGATGGGATTGAGATTAGAACGATGATGGTTGTCATTGTTGTTGGTTTGTATGATCGACCGAGAGCGATATGAAGAGTAGATCGAGAAGAATTGATGAAGATCGATGTGGGTGAAGATTGAGATGGTCAAAGTTCTTTGTGGTTGAGCGTGAGATGAAGAAATTCATGGGAAATTGGTGGTTGATCCGAGAAATTGAGCTAATGGGTCTGTGGAATTAATGGTGGTTCAAGATGAATTTGAAGAAAATGGAGTGCGAGCAAAGGCGAGGTGGTGTTGTTATGCTATGAGTTGGTGGTTCTGTGGTACAAAAGATGTATGGGTAAAAATGCAGTGGTGGAAGCTTGAGAGATGGTGGTGTTAAACGAACGAGGGATGGGAAATTGATTGCATTGATGGCAGGTGGTCTCTGTTGCAGAATGATACAAGAAGATGGTGCTGTGAGTGTCACTGCAAATTAGATGGAAGTCTTTGGTGGTTTGAATGATAGAGATTGGCAGGTCTTGTGGATTGCCTGGAGGTATGAGCAATCTGGTGATGAGCAAAACATGGCCTGGGAAGAGTTAAAGTTGGAGTGAAGCTGCTGGGAAGCTGGGAATGTGAATGGACTGTGTAGATGAATGTTAGGAATTGATACAGGATAGTGAAGCAGTTACAGTTCAAGAAGCTGTTACAGGTAATTTGAGGCTGTTGAGACAGATGTGCTCGTGAGGATGGGATGTGTGTTGCAAGAGATACTGCAAGACTGGATGATGAAGCTGAGGTTGCAGGGTGATGTCAGGTGTTGCTGCAATCGATTCCGGGAATCGAAGTCGTGAATTGTGCTTGAGTTGAGCTTGGTGGAGGATCTCGAAGTCACATGAATGAATACCAAGCTTTGTCCGAGATGGCTTTAGATGTATGTTTAGGTTTGCGGGGATTGCGGGGAAATGGAATGGGATTTATGGATTGTGTTGCGAGAGCCATGGATGTTGAGGGATGGCTTGAACCCGGTGATATTGCAGTCTTGGCATGGTTGATGCGGCTGCGATTAGGAATGGAGACCGAGGTTGAGGTTCTTTGTTTGCCATGGAGATGCAGTGGGATGGGGGCTCGTGGTGTGGTAGAATGGATACTATGTTGCACTGGAGAGAAAGCCGAATCGAAATGGTAGAGAGCCATTATGGTCGGGAGCAAGCAAATGATGCACCATCCCGGTGCAACACGCATGGCCTCGGCAAGTGGCCCGGTCTGCACTGAGCTGGATCACTGACTCGGTTCTGACTCTGAGTTGACTCAGCCGAATTAGATCGTTGACCCGTTGACTAACGTTGACTGACGGTTGACCTCTTTGACCGTTAGTCCTAACGGTGGACCGACGGAATATTCCGTCGAATATTCTCCCGGCGACAGAAATTTTCAGGTGGCCGGCGGCGACTATTCCGGCCGGATTCCGGCCACAATCCCAGTTTTCCGGCGAGCCAAAAATTCGAGAATTTTCTATGGACTTCTCTCATGGGTATGAAGACTTGGGCTAGGAATTGGATGGAGAATTGGACTCAAATTTGGAAAGAGAAGGTGGAAGAGTTGAGAAAAGCTTGGATTTGGAGATTGAATTGCAAAAGGAAAAGGATTCTAATCCTTGGAAGATTTGGAGAATTTTGAAGCCTATAAATAGAGAAGTTTTCTACAACAACTTCTACACACCTCTCTACACACACAATTCTTTTCTTTTCTTATTCTTTGTGTGAACTCTTTTAACATGAGTAGTTAATTTTATTGATTGAGGATGAATTCCTAGTTCTTAATATGATTTGAGTTTTTGTTTTTAATTCTATCTTGAAGTTCTTCACATGATTATCGTTTGTTTTTACTAATAGGAGTGATCTTAAAGACATTCATGATTGATTGATAGATTGTTTAGAATGCATGCTAAATTGATTTGTTAGTTTAATCTAATGCTAGTGAAATTTAGGAGATAAGTAATCGTTTCTTGACTCTTTACATAAGTAGCAAACACGAGACCTTGCGGAGGGATTCCGTGGAGCAATTGTGTGTAGAAACAACGCTAGAAAGTGAACCAAGCGAAGAGTTTAACTACTAGTACTAAACCTAAATTCATAAATCTTAATGCATTCTGGGAATTACATCTTGTAAGCGGACCTCAAGGTGGTTCTTTTGAATAGAATCGATAACTAGCGGACCTGTTACTCGGTGAAATTAGGGATTTTGGGGCTAGCTAAAGCGGACCTGCTATCCTACGGTTGGTGATAACTGTGACTAATAACAAGTGGAAAAGAACATAACTTGATTCATTATTTTGCAAACGAAGAAGGATTCCTTGATCTCGTTTCTCTTATTGCTTTCAACTTTATCTTTTAATTGCTTTGTTTATTTTCTTTTGTTTTTTACACCCCCTTTCGTGACAACTTTTACAACTAGAATCTCGTGCTCCTCGTGGGATCGACCTTGACTACCCTATATTACTAGTTAATTAGGTAGTAAAGTATTAATTAATTTGTTGTGGTTACGACACGCATCA
>JAJJWW010008181.1:0-66864 GCA_023531295.1 Papaver armeniacum
ACCCGGTGATGTATAGAATCGAAGGAAAGAAGTGGATCTGATAAATAAAAGACTGTTGATGTTGGTGAAAGAATTTACGCGGCTAAAGCTCAGTGGAGGCCAAGAACATTGTCAGCAAAACTGGAACTTGAAGGTCAGAGAAATGCAAGGAACTGGACATGGAGTGAAGTCCAAGTGTTGGTGTGGCATTAGTGGGTGTTGGGCCTACTGGCTATTGTCGTGGGCTTAATACAGGCAGTAGCTTGGCTAACTTGCACAGCCGCTGGAAGAAAAGAAATGAAACTTAGGTTTCATTGATGCCCCAAATTCGTGAAGAGAAGATAGATTAGGTTTATTTCCTTGTCACCAGTTTGTGAGCAGAGAAAGAGATGTGGTCTCTGTTGCCATTGATCTATCCATGACCGGTGGGTTTATTTTCGCAGAATGGAGACAGGGGTTTAGAGCAGTCAAGACATACATGGAATGGCAGGGTCAGATGTGTGGCTCAGGCGAGATTTTGAGCTGAAATTCAGGTGGAAAGAAGCTATTAAAGACATGGCTTTTGTTGAATGTTTGTGTGAATCTGTGGCTCTAATTAGTGTGGTGGTTGTAGTTCAAGATTGCAGGTTGATTTTGGTTCAAAATAATGAACATCTAGTGGAGTTTCAAGACTAGTTTGAACCAGGGAAGAAGATAATGGTGTTGTTGGTTGATAATTGGGACCAAATGTGAAGATATATGGATTCTATTGCTCTTCGAAATGATGGGTTGAATGGGTTTATTGTGAATTCAAATTGCAGGTAGAATTGAAGAAGGGAAGCGGCTAAGAACATCACAACAAATGCATCTCCTACACTACCAGGATTCTGCACACAACATGTTTGATAAAAGGCATCAGTGAACTTTTCTTCTCTACTTCAAGTTCTTTGCAAGGGTTATTCTGCAATTGTTTGAATGGGTATTTTCAATGATGCTGGTGGATTATACTACATGGATATGAACTGGATTTTTATGGATGGCAGCAGAGTGAAGATAACAATAGGAGGCAGATATGATGGCAGTCTAAGGCGTGTATGGCTGGGATGATTTGCGGTTGTGTTTGAGGACTCAGGGCGTGCTTTAGAAGCCTGAGATGAACAAGGATTTGGAGATGGCGGTACAATTTTTTATGGAGCTTTAGTTCAAACTTGCGGCAGTCGGTAGAGTTTACTGAAACTCAGTTGAGAAGAGAACAAGATAGACAAGGATAAGGAGGTTTATGGAACATATGTCATGGGTTTGTATATGGGAGCAAAGTTACTGGAATTCCGTGGAGTTTGGGTTGAGTATTGGGTTGTATTTCAGCAGGCAAAATAATGAGAAAACTGAACTGATGTTGCTAGTTAGCCATGGTTCATGGCAGAGGTGGTTTAGCTTAACTTCGGTGGGGGTTCCGAGCTTACTTTGATGCCGGTAGGTCAGTGAAAGAAGGTGACTCTATGTAGCTGGTTGTCGCGAGCTTATGGGGCTGTGTGTGGAGGGTACTGGCGCTGACTAATGGGTGTTGAAGCTGTGGATTGCTGTAACTGGATGTTGCTGTCAAGTACAAGTGAGAATATGGTGAGATGGAATAAAGCATAGATGTATGCTAGGATGGGCAGTGAAGATATGAAGCTTGTGTATCTGCTATTTGTTGCTTCTGAGGGTAGGTGTAGCTGGTAGTTGAGATGCAAGGGAACTGAAATGGGTAGCGTAGCCGGAATGCAGTTGAAGCTCAGAATGGATGCAGTTGGTAGCCTAGGGCCAGAGTTGGATGAATCTGCAAGAGAGCTACAGATGGGGAGTTGTGCACAGTGTTAGATGGTTTTGAAATGATATGAACTGCAAACTGGTGGTTCTGTTGTGTGTGCTCAGAGATTTGTATGGACTTCATTTGGGGTTTGGTGCTGTTACTGATGGTGATGTTGTTGGAACTGTGGGCTTTAGGAGGTTGTAGTCGAGCTATGTTATGGCACGTGAATGAGCAGAATGGAGTGTTGGTGGTTCTGGTGGATTCAGAATTCGAGCTGCTAATGAAACAACATGATGAATTTGCAACTGAGAATAACAAGGGCTAGCATTGAAGCAGTTAAGCACAATACTGGTGCAGAACAAGTTCAGGCCAGTGACCAAGCCACTCAGACCCTGACTCGGATCTGACTCGTTCTCAACTCAACTTCTGATTCAGTGACGCCGTTAGTGACCGTCAGTTTTAACCGTTGACTGTTAGTTTGACTAGTCACCTGAGATGCATTTGCCGGTCACCTGAGGTAGTTCGGCGGCTAACTTTCGGTCGAGTTTCGTCCACTTTCTGGGACCTTCGGCGACTACTTTTTGAGCATATTCTCTACATGGGTTTTTCACTTATATGGGCTCGGTGGATTTCTATCTATTGGACCCTTGAAGACTTGACCTAAAAAGAGACATAAAAGGGAAGTTTTTACAACTTGGGAACGTATTTTTTTTACTTGGAGTTTTGGGAGACATAGCCGCAGTTAGGGTTTGCTTTCGTTTTTATCTTTGTTCTTCTTTATTTCAATTATTATTATGATGATGAACTCCATACTTATGAGTAACTAAAACTATTTTTGATTAAGGGTGATTTCAATACCCGAAATATAAACCTATAATTGATATGCAATAGCTCGTTTTCTCGCAAGTTTAGTTATTGTTTGAGTTCTACTATGCTAATAGTGCTTACGGATTGTTCCTTAATTGTTTAAGTTCGAAATTAAATAGTTATGTCACAATCTTATTGCTAGTTTAGATTTTCTTCGACCCGTAATTGTCTAGAGAATTAAACACAAGTAGCAATATGTGGGTATTGATGATGGGATTTTGTTAAATGCCCATATGTAGAAATTGACACTAGTAGGTGATTCATACTTTTGAATTCATCACTAGGAGCAACCTTATCTCACAAAACTTAGAGCATTTGTTCAAGTCACACCTAGAGAGCGTACTTCTAGGAAACTTGGCAAGTAGAATCCGGTAGTCGAGCGCTTTCGTATCCGGTGAACTTAGGGGATAATAACAGGATAGTTGAGCGTACTAATTATCCTAGGGTTGTTGGGAACAAGATAATGAGAAGAACGTGATATATATCGGTTTGGTTTATGTTTCGTGGTCGAGAATGATTCCTTAATCAATTCCATCTCATAATTGAATACAGCTTTACAATTTTCAGAATTTTTGAATCACAAAAATCATCTTTTCTAAGAGTATTTTCATAACAACTATTACTTCATACCTCCCTTGGGACGATCCTGCTTCCATTATACTCTTTGCTAGTATAAAGAGAAGTAGAAATTATTATTTGTGAGTTGACACCTCATTACATAGCCAAAGGAGTGGGGACTGATACTCGCTTCAACAAGCCATGTTTTGCCACGGGAAAACGCACCCCTAGCCAAAAATGTGTCTCGCAGCAGGAAGTATAGTCTCGGCCAAAGGAAGAGTGTGTCCCACCGCGGAAATTGTGTGCACGAACATAAAAGGAAAATGGAAACCCTAAAGCTAGGTTTTCATGGAAAAAGGATTAATGGCAGCCACCAGTCCGTGCACGCCTACTTTGCATAATAATTGGCTTCCTTACTATCAATGTGATGACTAATATTACTACAATACTGCTAGCAGAGAAGAATAATTCGTATGGAAGTATTTCTACGAGTTTATGGAAGATATGCCTATGGCTAGGGTTTACACCAACATGAGAACGAACAAAAAAAAGGGGGGGGAGGGGGAAGAAACGTTGGAACACATACCTGGAGTGGTCTTTCCTGATCTTCTGCTAACGCGGAGACGTGGAAACAAAGACAATGTTACAAAAAATAAAAGATGGGCGATGCATTTTATATACATATTACTTTTGGAGTTTGAGTAGAAGAAGGTTTCCTTTTTAGGCCATGTACAGAAGAAGGCAGCTGGGCCCGTGGAGTCAATGCCCACGGCCAAATCCACCGACACCATCTTTGCACGGACAAGGTTGCAGCACCGCTCCACGGACCAAGCAATCCAGCGCCAACGGTCCATGGCTCCATCTTTACCACTCCCAGCCGGCGCCATCTCCGCCCACCCTGCAGCCAAAGCAGCGCCATCCACCATTCCAAGATAGCAGTGCCATCCACCATTCCAAGCTAGCCGTGCCATCCACCATTCCAAAGCACCGTCATCCACCATTCCAAGCTAACAGCGCCATTCCGAGGTCAGCAGTACCATCTCCGCACAGCCAAGATTGAAGCGCCATCTCTGCCAGGGTTGCAATGCCTTCCACTGTTCCACGAACCAAAGCCACCGGCGCCCTCTTTGCCATTCTGTGTTTGGGCCAACCAATAATGTTATCATTACCGTTCCATAACTAAGGTAGCAACATCAGCATCAGCGGTTCATGGAAGAAGTTGCAGTGCCAAGACTGGCACTACAGGGCCAAGCCAGAAGTATGTCAAGCCGCCAGTGCAAAGATTATGGATTCCTCATGCCTCCTGCCAAAGGTCAGCCGAATTTTCTTAGCCATCTCTTCACGTCTTTCCCTTTCGGTTTTACTCTTGTCTGTCACCATCTCATGGTTACCCCGCAACAATGCCACTGTTACGTGCTAAGTAGGGACTTAATGCTGATGGTGGCTTTTAGTTTAGGTCTAAAATTGAAAAAACCTACATTTAATAGGCCGTCACTCTGCAAAGAGACAGAGCCATGTAAAAGTAATGAGTTTTCAACCTCTACACTGGCACACTTATTGAGCAACTCAATATTTCCTCATGAAATTTACCCAGAATGGTGCATGTAGCAACAATCCCAGATATTCTGTAAATTTTGGCACCTTGCATATATTCACTTAATATAAGTTTCTTTGAATGCTTTCTGTGCTATGTTCCCCGGCTGAATCCTTAATGTTGATATGGAATGACAATTTGTGTTCACTTGCAGAAGAGTAGCACGAATTTCCAAGTATCAAAGATAAGGTCTTTGCATAAGGTATTCAATCAGAAAGCATGCTGCTCTCTGGCAATGAACTTAAAAGAACTCTACGTCAACACATAGAATTCAATCAATTACCCTGACTAATTTGCAAAATTTAGGGTTTTGCGCCTTGCGCAGTATATCAGACCTTGCTTGTCGAAATTAAGCCTAGGCAAACTAGGTGATTAATCTGCCATGGATTACTAGGTGCAAAATCTTGCCCAGAATCAGAAAACAAGGAGCCGCAGAATAGGAGCAGCAGCAAAGAGAGGCGTGGCCATGCCTTAAGACAGTCGGTGCCATTTGCCATCGGCCACGCCCCATCCTAAATCGGCCCTATTTCCCTCGACCAATCAGGTCGCCTTAAATTCGCCACACGCACATAAGTTGTGGCTGGGCCCATACTTGTCGGCCCCATTTCCCATCGACCAATCAGGTTGCTCTAAAGCCGCCACACTCACACCAGAAGTGTAGCCATGCCCATTCTTGGTCGGCCCTCTTTTCTGACCAATCAGGTTGCTCTAAACTTGCCACGGTGTTAAAAAGGGAAAACTACGCCAAATGGTCACGAAGCCAATTGGCTTTCCAAAAACCGTGCCAACATGCCAAACGTGCCATGTTGCGTGATAGGTGTCTAAAACACCTAATTTTGTATCTAGTATTTATGCTTTCTTTGCTATTATCCTTGTGAATTGCATCTCTTATGTTTAGTTTTGAGTTATTAGGTGCTTTGGAGTCATTCGGAGTGAAAGAAGAAGAAAATGTTCAATTGGAGCTAAATGGAGCGAGAAGGTCAATTCACATGCGAGTTACATTTGGAACAGGCTAGGTTGCGCAAGGAGGTGAAGAATGAAACAGTTGAGTTGAAAAAGGAATTAGGCTGTCGGTTCTCTGAAACCAACAAGCCATATTTGAGCTGGTTAGCCCTTAACCATTGAGTGGGTGCCTGTGTCCATTTTTACTCCTACACGACCTAAAAACTAGAGAAGAGTCTCTCTAATCATTTTTTATTTACTTCCTCTCCGCCTAAAATTGAGAGAAAGAGGGGGCTCCGTTAGTATGCAGAAAAATGGAGATTCAGAGATTTATTGGATTTAGACTGTATCTTAGTCGAGAGAAATCAGATACGGTGAAGCTACAGGGAGATGGGTCAAGTTATTGGAGTTTGGTGTTAAATGAAGAAGAAACGAATCTGCTGTCACTGGATCTTGATTCTGATCGAAGAAATAGTGAAGATTAAAGAGGGGTTTTACGAGTTCATATGATTTTACAACTGGGTCTGAACTGAATTGAGATTTGGCAGAAGGTAATGGTGGTTGCAGTTAGGGTTTGCCATTTTTGTAAAATCAGATAAAGAAATTGAACTCAGAGAGATGCTGTAAACTGTTGGCAATGAAGAATCTGCAGGAGATGGCTCTTGAGCCAGGAATTGGTGATGAAATGGGTTTGCTGAGGTGATTATGAAATGATATCATGGTTCTGGTGATGAGTTTGTGTGATGAATTTCTGAGCTGAGAAGAACAGGGATAGATGGTGTGCTGTTATGGGTTTGAATTGGTTCAAGAATGGTGATGATTAAAGGAGTTAACTCAAACTTAAATTGGAATTGGAGGCTTAAGAGGGATGGAGATATGGCAGTAGATTATAAGGGTTCTGGATTGTATTGGGAGATGATATAGAAGGTAATAGTGGTCTGGTAGTTGAAGTTGAGTATGTTAATTGTTGCCAGAGACTGTGATGAACCTAAGCTGGTAGTACAGCTGCAGATGCTGAGTTAAAGTTGCTCTTGGTGGTGATAATGGAATGGTGATCGAGAGGAGATGGAGTCTGGTTATGGCAGTAAGAACTTGATGCTGCTGCAGGTGGTATTACAACAGTTTGCAGAGATGCTCTGGTGCTGCAATGAAGGTGGGACCTAGATGAATGTCTAGGATTGCAGGAGTACATGAAGAAGGAATCTGGTAATGCAGCCCGGGGTTGGTTCTGAGCGAAAATTGGCTGGAATTTTGGAAAAATTGTGGCTGTACAATCAATGATGCTTGTAGGTGCATTGGCAGTCAGGAAGCTACATCTGCAGGTGATGTTGCACGGACTTGGTCTAGAAGCTGGGAAAATTAAGGATATGGCTGCTTCATGGAGATTGTGAGCTGCAGTCGCAGCTTTGTGTGTGATGGAGATGATACATTGCAGGTGGTCTACTGGTGATCAAATGGGTCGGCTGGAACTATTGAATCTGTGGAGGTTGTGCAGGTGTCAAGAGATGGAGAGTTAGGATGTCTATTTGAGGTTGCAGGGATGGATTGCAGTGGCTTATTGATCTCGAGCTGAGATGGTTAAGCTGGAATTGTGTGAACTGCTACTGAGTTGATGTTGAGATTGCAGGTGACTGAATTGAAATGTTTGATGCAGTCTGGTGGTTGGCAGTGTTGGAGCAAGAGATACAGATGGCTCTGATGCAGTCGCAGTTTGCAATGGCCATATTTGAGATGGATTTACAGGTTTGGCAGAAGGAATGTTATGAGCTCAGTTACAGAAAATGGCGTGGAAGAATGAAAAGTGGTGTTGTTGTTGCTGTCTCGGGAAGAAAAGATGGGTTTGAAGCAGAGACTGGGAAGATGTTGCTGCTGCAATGGAGAAGGATGTGAGCAGAATGGTTTTGGTGCCTGCTGCCATGGTTTGTATGCTAGGAATTCTGCCGGGTTAACTCACCGATCCAGATCCGACTCTGACTCGGATGGACCTTGACTTTCTAACTGGGCTTCATTCATGGGCTAGTTTTGGCAACAATTGGCAGGGATTCTATGCACGGGAATTGGACTTCTTGGACGCCTATAAAAGAGAAAAGTTATATCTTTTATCTTATCTCATCTTCTACTTTTGTTCTAGGGTTTTAGACATGGAAGCTCTTATTTTTCTTCTTGTAATGAACCCTATTAACATGAGTAGTTAATTTTATCATTGGTTATGGATTAATTTGATTTCACAAAGCATGTTTATTATTCAATAAATTAGTTTGTCTCCATGCTTTATCGTTTATGATTTACCATTAATATTGTCATATGAGTTGAAAGGTTGTTTAGTCGAGTCGCGAGTCGCGAATCGATTGGGTTTACTTTCATCTCTATTGCTAGATTAGAGTTTATTATACGCAAAAGTGATAAATTTCTGATTGCAAGTAGCATAATTGTGGGTAGTGCTTTTAGTGATATATCCTACTAGTCACAAGTGAGTCATAACCTTTGTTAAATCGGATTAGCGCTTTTACACTTTTAATTGCTTTGATTGGCCTGATTTCATAGAACTTAACGCATCTAGGGAATTAAACTTGATTAGTGCTTTTATACATTAGGTTGTTCTCTAAGATAGAATTCATATTCGCATCTTTTAATGTGTTTGTTGATGAGAAGAGGAGATTTGCGGGATATACTTGCGATCAAGGTATTCTAGGGCCTTTGATAAAAGTTGAGATTAAAATATCAATTCTAGTTGTTGTGTTGAAAACATGTTTGTGATTGAAGAGGAAATCCTTAACCAATATCTTCACATATTTGCGTGCTTGCTTTGCTTTGTTTGCTTTTAGTTTAATTTCCTTTACATAAAATTAGAAAAATCCCCCCTTTGTTTATATAAGAAATCGAAACAAACGACAACCTTGACCTCTCTGTGGGAATGATCCTTTCTTGCCCTTGCTTTATTATATATTTTGAGTAGTAAGAAAGTGTAATTATTTTTGACGCCTACGACAGCGATCAAATTTTGGCGTCGTTGCCGGGGAGGCAGCGGTTGTCACTTGTTTTTGGTTTCTTATTTTTGTTTTTAGTTTGTTTCTTATTTTTGTTTTTTCTTATTTTCTGGTTTTTAACCTTGGTTTGAGAACTCTTGTTTCAGGTACCTATTATGGAAGGATCATATTGGAACAATGGATACGGTTTTCAACCTCCTCAACACTATGAAGATTGCCCACCACCTATAGGATACGATCGAAACCAATTTATTGGCTATGATCAATATCCAAGAGATTATGGTGATTTTCATACATACCAACAACAACCTTGTAGTGGGTATGTAAGTCAAGCACCTAGGTGGGACAATTCTAATTCCAATTTGCTTTATCCGAGATGTATGATTGCTATAATTGGACTAGACCAACTTGACAGTGATAAAAGATACGTCACACAAACCAATTTCTACAACACTTTTTCTTACCCGACTCCGGATCGTAGTTATGATCATTCACCCATTCAAAGGGAAGAGTCATGGGAAAGAGAACCTATTGTAGCCAATGATGGTAAGCGTGTGAACGTTAGAAAACTTGCACAGAAATTATACAAGTTGGAAGATGATGGAGCCTCGGAAGAGCTTGTGGATGAAATTAGCAGGACCATTCATATGGAGCTTAAACGGCGTCGTGATAAAGTTTGGGAAACCGACGACGATTCTGATTTCGGTGAGTCTGAAAATGAAGATGATTGTGTTGAAAAGGACCAACCTTTAGAGATATTTGATGACACTAGTGTAGTGGACTCAACTCTTGATCTTTATAATGATCAAGCACCTATTCAAAAGGTACATGAGTATGATGAAACTAGTGTTTTATAGAATTTCGTTGCAACAAGGTTTGAATCTAATGAAGACGAAGAGGAATATGTTGACACTTGTGTAGATTACTCAAGCATTGATCTTTATAATGATCAAGAGCCTATTCAAAGGGTGGAGCTTGAGGATGATGCATTTGTGAGTCTTCTAAAAAAGTTCCTTATATCGAAATTTGGATTCGCAAAAGAGTATGTGCCTTACAACAAAGAGGAGTGTGTTGAGAATGAAACCGATATGACCAATATTGTGGAAGACCTAATTGAGATTGCAAAGGATTGTAATTATGATGTTGATGTCGAGACTTTGGTTAAGGCAGAAACGGACGAAGAATGCTTGCAAAGTTTGATAGAGGACCACGATATACAAGAAGTAAGTAATACACTTGAATTTTCTAAGGATGAAGAGAATACCATAACACAAGAGTTGCAAGGTTTGTCATTGCCTATTAATCCTTCTCTTTTACCTCATATTGGATTGAATATATGTGCTTCGAGAATATTGTTAAATGACTTTATTTCTCGATATCCGCCATTAGAAACATTTGATTCTCATACTATGCAAGTTTGCAAAGAAGAAACCATAGAAGTTCCTGAATTTTATGTTCTTTATACACTTCCAAGTGTGGACAAGAATAAGTGTGGGGGAAACTTCTATTGGGCTTTATCTTCACTTTTGCTTTATTGTACTAATGTTTGTGTGAAGTTACTATTAGCAAAACAGGTTACATGGAAGGATCCCCAACTTTTCATATTATTGGTGTATGGGGAATTCGTCTTGCAAGTCGGGATGACGACTTTAAACCAAGCGCTAAATGGGAGGCAACCCATAGGATGAGTATTTATTGTCTTGTTTTTATCTTTTTCTTGTCTTGCATTTACTTTTTCTGATTTCTTGTCACACTATCATGTAGGATTTCCCACCTTGACTTACTTTGGATGACTCAATTTACATTGAGGACAATGTAAAGTTTAAGTGTGGGGGAGTGGTTGGTAGGCCTTTAAAGATGTTTATGTTTTAGCCTACAGTGATAACCGCAAGTGCACGGCGTCTATCGGAGACGTGGCAAATACGGGTCGAACCACAGAGACTTGTGGTGCTAGCTGGTTGATTTCTAGGCTTACTTACTGAATTCTAGCAAAGTGTAACACAATTCAGGGTTTGTCGATACGACCGAGTGTTTTGTGACTCTAAGCTAAGGCATAAAAACAAGTTATAACTAATTGGAAGCTACCAGGGTTGTTAGACTTCACCTCATAACCCTATGCTAAGGCAAAACACACTCCATTCACGTCTTGTGCCTCCCTTTGAAGGCTTCAGGTAGAGAAATTCTTTAGCAAACTCTCCTAATTTACTCCTAGTATAGCTTGTCTTTTCACAGTACAAACTATCACAAGCTTATTTGGTTTGTTAGCTAACTAATTACTTCAAGGGTAATTCAACTGATTTCACTAACTTACTCCTAGCATAGCTTGTCTTCTTACAGTACAAACTATCACAAGTTTGTTAGATTCATATAGCATACAATCACTCAATTCAATTCATAACAGCAAGAACACAAATTTTGATATGAGTTACTCAACATAGGAACAGGGGTTTCATCAAACACCCTGGCTGGTAGAATTAAAACATAATTAAGATACTACAAACTACACTAAAATGATGCTCTGGCTAGCCCAGGCATGAACCCTAAAACATCTTCTTCATCTTCTATTTATACATGAAAACTTTCCCAAAACCCTAAAATTCTTTAAAATAGAAATTAAATTAAATCACCTCTCACCCACGTCTCGAATCGCTTTCCTCTTCTGTCAATCGCCTCTGAGAACGCCATGCATGGTTGTTGGATAACCCTAGTTCTAGTTTTCTCTAAGTTAGCTTCTAGGGTTGGAGAAGCTAAAAGAGAGAAAACCTAGACCTAGAGAGCTGGTGCATTGGGCTTTGGAGTTGTTGTTGTGTCGGGAGAAGTGATGATGGAGGCGGTGAGGTGGTGGCGAAGGCGGCTTTGTCGGGGAGAGGGAAGGAGGTGGAGGAATGGGTTCTGAGATGGGGGAAGAAGAAAGAGAAGGAGAATAAGAGAAATGAGGTGTTTTGCTCGATGGGTATAGGGTTAGGGTAGTTTGGTGTTGGCAGTGCAGCGAAGTTTGATGAGGAAGACGAAGCGGCGTTGGATCTTGTGGGAGAGATCTCGAACGGTCGAGGGAGAACTGAGGCGATTTGGTGTTGAGCGGAGCATCGAGAAATAGATGTGAGCGAAGGAGCGACCGTATGATGCATCTGGGTGAGATCTCAACGGCTCGGGATGAGCGGGTTCGGATCCGGGTCGTGGGTAGCTCTAGCCCATGTCTTCCTTGTTGGGTTGCAACTGATTCGCGCGCGGGTTTGGGCTATCTGCTCCATAGACGCTTGTCTCCAATTCTTCTGCTCTTTTGGCTCCTCAGATTCTCCGAGTTTTATTTACTACCTAAAAACACAAAATTAATTAGTACAAATATTTATTCTTGAAAACAAAGAAAATACAGAATTTGGGATGATATCTGATTTCTGAACACAAAAGATGAGTTAAATGCCAATAAATAGATGTATAAATATTCAATATTTGGCACTCATCAAATACCCCCAAACCTGAATTTTACTTGTCCTCAAGTGAAACATTAATTAGGAAATCCTAACTATACCACTGTCGCTGGTCTCTCGAATGCATTTAGCGATGCACTAAGCCTTTAGGTGTAGTGGCAGTTAAGCGTGAGGGTTTAAACCCCTAGGTGTCCCACAAAACCTTCTCCAACGAGTGGAAAAGAGTCTCAAGCATCCAAGAAGCTATGAGGACATAGAGTTTCGCATGCTAGTAATGTGAAGTTAGAACTACCAAAGAACGCATTCTCATCCTTAAGTCTTTGAGCGAGAAGTAACCATACCATATGAAAGAATTCGGATTCGATTGTGATCATAAGCCTCGACTTCGCCTCACTATTAGGGTTTTATGATAATTGCACTCAAAAAGATCGCTTTTTAGTCTCTCATGTGTGCAGGCAGGAATAAAGAGAGAAATCCTGCACACGTTGTAGGTAAGAAGGATAACCTTCCGAAATAAAATCTGGAGACTCCACAAAAGTGTGGAAAAAGAATCTTTTTCTGATGATCTCTAAGAAAGGAAATCAACCATTAGCAAGGGTGGGAGTACTCACTTACCTTCTCACCCGATCGGCAATTAACATCATACTCTCATAAGAACCATAGAAACGTCTTCAATCTTCGGTCTTCGGTCTTCAATTGTTGATGACGAACTTCTGAACTTTACAAAAACTTGAATTTTTTTTTTTTTTTTTTTTTTTTTTTTAACTTACAATAAAACAATAAAACTCAATTTTTCACAAACTTCATTAATTCTCATCTTCTTTTTCTTTGTTGCACGTAAACCTTGGACTATATCAACTTTTCTTTCAATATTCGATGATGCTCCGTTTCTTTGACGATGATGTGTTTCTATGGGTCTCGTTGATTGAGAGAGAGAATGATGCTAATCTGCAAATCGATATTTAGAAGGAGTTTTCATCTTTAGACGTCACCCTCATGATTGACAAAAACTAGCACTCAAGAGATCAAAAGTAGTCTTGAAAGTGGTGCGAAGTTGGGTAGCTCACCATTCCTACCCGAATTGACGTACGGTGACACACACACTCTAACAGCTTTTCTAGAAAGTTGCAAAAATTGAAGGTTGGTGCCTCACTTGATGTCAAATGGGTAGTCTCCACTATGGGTGATCACAATTCTACTACCGAATATCTAAACAACACCTAATTTGCCCTCCGGTATGGTTAAATCCAACTTTAACGCTGTAATCAACTAAGAAACCCGATTGCGTTCTCCGGTACTTCCAAATTCTGTTATTTCGGTCAGACTCTCTATGTAAACATAGCTAGAAGCATGCTAGTGACTCTAAAATCTCTAAAAGTTGGAGGTTTTTACAAAAAGAATTTTTTTTTTTTTTTTTTTTTTTGAAAATAAAAGGTTAAAAAGACTAAAAACTCTATATGCAAATGCACCCCCAAACCTAAATCAAACATTGTCCTCAATGTGTCGACAGATGATAAAATTTTAAACAGTCACATACCGAGAGAACTATGCCGATAAGAGAAAAGGGAAGAGATTACCGGATGTCGGCGGAGCACGGTTAGAGCTTCATTCGTTAAGGCTAGAATCCAACATATCATATCGGATTAGCATCATATATGCGCAAGAAGACTCAACCGAATCAAGAAAGAAAAATTAAAAAGTCCTACGGGATTATATACAAAAATTCACCATACACTAACAATCTAAAGAGCTGCGGGTCAACCCAAAAGATAATGTACAGAAACATTAACATTCTTACAAATATAACATAAAAATGGGCTTTGGTTTATCTGGGAATTTGGTTTATTGGGTTTTGGTTTGGTTGTGAGCGGCCCAAAGAAAGTGTGAAAACAAGCACAGCCAGATTGCGCTGGCCCAGTATTTGGGCTTCAGTTTTGTGTACAACCCAGAAGTGGGTTGAGCCCAGTATTTCAGTTAAGTGGGCTAGAAGTCAATGGGTTGTTTCAGCCCAGCTATCTGGCACAGGGCTCTGTTGGTGCAGAGTTTGGCAAACTCAGAGCACCATTTGTGTGCCTGACACAGTAAGGCACGGGTTATGTGCTGGTTGGTTTTACTGACCCTAGTATGTGAGCTTCGGTTTATGCTCAAGTTGTTTTTGTGCAGGGATTGGAAAGTTATGTGCAGCCCTAGGCCAAGCACAAGAAAAACAACAATTTGTTGTGTGCTGAGAACAAAGAAATCACTTAGGAAACTTGAGCAGCGACTTATGCACGGGTTGTGTTCACAAAGACGATTTTAAATGCAGCTCAGCACACAGGGGTGATGGTTATGTTGCGAATGCAGGTTGTCAAGCACATGCCTGAGTGCACAGGTAGAACAAGAAAGCAACAGATTGCGCAGCACAGGTCATATGAGTGCACAAGCAAACAGGTAGTGTGTAGAGTCAGAGATTATGCAAAACAAGCACGGCTAACACAAAACCAAAGCATTCATGTGAGCATAGCATTTTATTCACAACATCCAATGTTTACTGGATCAGCAGATGCAACAGTAAATGAACAAAGTGCAGCAGTTTATAACATGCTCAGGGTGTTGGAGTCAACTGGGATAGTTGATATCAACTATCACAGTTGATGCAGCAGACTTGGCTATCTGTAGCTCAAATTCACAGCTTCAGGGGCTGGAGCTTGGCTCAGGGCTGATGGCAACTATGGTCACAGAACATACAAGCACATAATTCAGATTTCAAAATTGCTCAAGAGTCACAGATAGTTCAGTTGTTTCACAGGATATGCTCACGAGACTCAGTCTTAGATTGCACAAATTTCGAGATATGGCGGTGAACAAAGCTTAGCAAGTAACAGTTCTCGGCTCATGCACAGATTAAAGATTGGCAGTGCCAAGGCTAGTACTCAAACATGATTTTCAACAGATCACACAAGTACGAGGCTTCAGCCAAGGCAAGAAGCCACGGTGTCATGCACAGGTCACAGATGTTGCAGTTAGAGAGAGAGAGAGAGAACATGCGTAAACCCAAGAAAAGTAACCACAGATGCACAAATGTATGCATACAATTGCACCAGGTCTCAACATACTCAGCTAACATGCTTACAAATTACCAAGGAGCCACTCATATGAACCTTATAAGTAACAGGGGTGCTCAGGGCTCACACAAGGTTCAGCAGATAACACAGGTCAGTTATAGCTCAGGATTGACGGGGTAAACATGCATAGAGGTACAGAGCAATTATAGCTGGGCTTTGTGATCACACCACTACATCAGAGTCAAGCCCTCATGGTAATTTGCCAAGGAAGAGCAACAATTCAACAAATCTAGCTAAATTACCACAGGGGAATGAGCAAACTACTCAGATGCAAGGGTTCACTAGGGTCATTCAGATGAGCAATGTTGGTTGACAGGGTAGATCATGCAAAGGGGCTGTCACAGCTTGGCTCAACAGCTCACACAAGGTCAGACAGCTCATACAAGGTCACAGCTACAGGGGTTGAGTTAAGATGCACAGAGCTCTCAAGACAATGATTTCAGGTGTGAAGCACACTTAGGAAGTCAGCTAGTTTATCATGCAAACAAGACTAGTGCTCAGTCATGCTCAATGTCAGTATGCAAAGGAGTGAGGCAATGTTTCAAAGAACAGGTGGTAGTTCATGCAGGGAAAGTTTACAGAGCATTCATGATATAGAGCATACAAGGCACATGGCACAGGGCATACATGGGAAGTTTAGGTTTACCTCATTCTCAGGGCAATATGATGCTCAGATACTAACCTC
This sequence comes from Papaver armeniacum, assembly GCA_023531295.1. NCBI lineage: Eukaryota > Viridiplantae > Streptophyta > Magnoliopsida > Ranunculales > Papaveraceae > Papaver > Papaver armeniacum. The sequence continues at coordinate 15,916 of JAJJWW010008181.1, forward strand.
AAATCCTAAGCTTTTCCTTGTCTTCTTTCCTTTGGCCTTTGTAACATGCACCTGTGAGCTCAACAGATCAAACTTAGTTCTCCATGTTATACAATAAGCACAGTGCTACAATGACAGAGCTAAGCACTCAGAGCTCAGGGCTAAGCAACAGAGCTCAATGTCAAACTCAGTTCTCAGTGCTACAGGATATGCACTGAGAGTATCTTGGACTGATTGGGACTAAGATGCAGAATGCAAAAAATGCAGAAGAAATGACAGCTAATACAGCTAAGTTACAATGCAAAACTACAATGCACTGACAAGATGCAACTATGTGATGAAACTGAAAGGTTGAGAATGCAGCTAATGCAAGTGAGAAAAATTATCTAAAATGCAATGGTAAAGTTACAATATGCTAAGTTACACTAAAACAGGGTTACAAGCAATAATAAAAAGGAATTATGTACAGGGTGAAATGAACTCAGTATAGATAGGCCAGCAATCACAGGGCACACGCCAAGTCCCCGGCAACGGCGCCAAAAACTTGGTAGGTCTTTAAAGATGTTTATGTTTTAGCCTACAGTGATAACCGCAAGTGCACGGCGTCTATCGGAGACGTGGCAAATACGGGTCGAACCACAGAGACTTGTGGTGCTAGCTGGTTGATTTCTAGGCTTACTTACTGAATTTTAGCAAAGTGTAACACAATTCAGGGTTTGTCGATACGACCGAGTGTTTTGTGACTCTAAGCTAAGGCAGAAAAACAAGTTATAACTAATTGGAAGCTACCAGGGTTGTTAGACTTCACCTCATAACCCTATGCTAAGGAAAAACACACTCCATTCACGTCTTGTGCCTCCCTTTGAAGGCCTCAGGTAGAGAAATTCTTTAGCAAACTCTCCTAATTTACTCCTAGTATAGCTTGTCTTTTCACAGTACAAAATATCACAAGCTTATTTGGTTTGTTAGCTAACTAATTACTTCTAAGGTAATTCAACTGATTTCACTAACTTACTCCTAGCATAGCTTGTCTTCTTACAATACAAACTATCACAAGTTTGTTAGATTCATCTGACATACAATCACTCAATTCAATTCATAACAAGCAAGAACACAAATTTTGATATGAGTTACTCAACATATGAACAGGGGTTTCATCAAACACCCTGGCTGATAGAATTAAAACATAATTAAGATACTACAAACTACACTAAAATGATGCTCTGGCTAGCCCAGGCATGAACCCTAAAACATCTTCTTCATCTTCTATTTATACATGAAAACTTTCCCAAAACCCTAAAATTCTTTAAAATAGAAATTAAATTAAATCACCTCTCACCCACGTCTCTCGAATCGCTTTCCTCTTCGTCAATCGCCTCCGAGAACGCCATGCATGGTTGTTGGATAACCCTAGTTCTAGTTTTCTCTAAGTTAGCTTCTAGGGTTGGAGAAGCTAAAAAGAGAAAACCTAGACCTAGAGAGCTGGTGCGGCTCTTTGGAGTTGTTGTTGTGTCGGGAGAAGTGATGATGGAGGCGGTGAGGTGGTGGCGAAGGCGGCTTTGTCAGGGAGAGGGAAGGAGGTGGAGGAATGGGTTCTGCAGATGGGGGAAGAAGAAAGAGAAGGAGAATAAGAGAAATGAGGTGTTTTGCTCGATGGGTATAGGGTTAGGGTAGTTTGGTGTTGAGCGGAGTGCAGAGAAGTTTGATGAGGAAGACGAAGCGAGCGTTGGATCTTGTGGGAGAGATCCGAACGGTCGAGGGAGAATCGAGGCGATTTGGTGTTGAGCGGAGCATCGAGAAATAGATGTGAGCGAAGGAGCGACCGTATGATGCATCCGGGTGAGATCTCAACGGCTCGGGATGAGCGGGTTCGGATCCGGGTCGTGGGTAGCTCTAGCCCATGTCTTCCTTGTTTGGTTTGCAACCGATTCGCGCGGGTTTGGGCTATCTCTGCTCCATAGACGCTTGTCTCCAATTCTTCTCGCTCTTTTGGCTCCTCGGATTCTCCGAGCTTTATTTACTACCTAAAAACACAAAATTAATTAGTACAAATATTTATTCTTGAAAACAAAGAAAATACAGAATTTGGGATGATATCGATTTTCGAACACAAAGATGAGTTAAATGCCAATAAATAGATGTATAAATATGCAAACACAAAAGATGAGTTAAATAGTTAATAAAAACCAACTTGTAGTTATAAATAGATGTATAAATTATGAAATTCTCACAAGATATTTGGCACTCAGTTAAAGTTGGATTTAACCATGCCGGTGGCGAAAAGGTGCAGACTGAATTCGGTATTAGAAGTGGTTTTGGAGACTTGTCCTTCACTTCTTGAAACTAAATTTGTGCTTTTAATTAAAGTAGAAATACCCAACCTCCCACTTATAGAAGCACTACTTTTATCTCTTGAGTGCTATTTTTTCAATCATGATGGTGACATCTCGCTAATACATACCACTTGTAAGCGATTGCACCATCCACTTTATCTCTCTCTACACCACATAAAACACCATCATCATCAAAAAGCAGATTTCAGATTCAAGTAAAGCAACAAGTCAAGGACGAATTTTTAAACCCCTAAAGTACTTACACCATGGCCATTTGTACTTATTTTATTTTGTATTTCTCTTGTCTCATTAAAAAAAAAAAAAAAAAAAAAAAAAAAAAAAAAAAAAAAAAAAAGAGATAAGAGAAAATTTTGTTAGGTGCATTATTAGTTTTATTATTTTGTTTTGTTTTGTTTTCATTTTGTATTTTTTTTTTTTTTTTCTTGTCTCCTCTAAAAAAATAGAAAGAAAAAAAAAAGAGACAAGAAAAAGTATCATTGTAGTTTTGTTTGTTCAATAAAGCCAATGGAAAGAAGAAATATCCATAATGAAGTTTCAAGCAACAAGGAATTAGAGGAAAGAATCACATTGTCAAGATTCTAAGAAGTTTGAAGACCGAACCGAAGATGAAGATAAAGATGTGAAGACCGAAGACGTTTCTATGGATGTTGTGAGAGTGGTGCTAGATGCACGTTGAACGGATAACGAGGTAAGTAAGCATATTCCCACCTTCGTTAAGTGGTTGATTTCCTTTCTTACGTCAAAAAAGGGTTTTCAGGGATGGTTATTTCTCTCTCAACTTTTAAGGATGAGACCGTGTTCATTTAAACCTCCACTAGGGACACCTCTTGTTATACAACGTGTGACCGTAGCCTCGACGACACGGATTTGTATGTATGTTTTAGAATTATTTTGTTTGATTTGCTCGAGGACTAGCAAAGTCTAAGTGTGGGGGAATTTGATAGGTGTCTAAAACACCTAATTTTATATCTAGTATTTATGCTTTATTTGCTATTATCCTTGTGAAATGCATCTCTTATGTTTAGTTTTGAGTTGGAAAAGAAGAAAATGTTCAATTGGAGCTAAATGGAGCGAGAAGGTCAATTCACATGTGAGTTACATTTGGAACAGGCTAGGTTGGCAAAAGAATAATGAAACAGTTGAGTTCAAGATTCTCTAAAACCGACAAAAGGTTATCCCTTAACCATTGAGGTTCTTGTGTCCATTTTTACTCCTACACGACCTAAAAACTGTCTCTATAATCATTTTCATTTAGGAGAAAGAGGGGGCTGTTAATAGAGAAATAGAGATTGAGAGATTTATTGGATTTGCGTATCTTAGTCGAGAGAGTTTCTATGAGATGGGTCAAGTTATTGGAGTTTGGTGTTAAATGAAGAAGAAACATGATCGAAGAAATTGTGAAGATTAAAAGTAAGTTCATATGGTTTTCCCGAATTGAGATTTGGAAGGTAAGTTAGAAGAAAAAACTGAAATTGGTGATGACCAAATGAGTTTGTGTGATGAATTTCCTGAGAAGAACAGGGGATAGATTTCTTGTTATGGGTTTGAATTGGTTCAAGAATGGCATTCTCATCCTTGAAAGTATGTGAATTGTTGTCGTGATGAAGCTAAGCTGAGATCTTTGAATTAAAGTTGTTCTTGGTGGTGAGAATGGAAGAAGTAACAACTTTGCAGAGAACTGGTGATACCTAGATGAATGTCCATATGAAAGAATTCAATTAAGGATATGGATTGTGTGATGGAGATGCTACAGCGGGTGGTTGGTGATCAAATGGGTAGGTTTTGTGGTGTGTACACAATTAATCAGAAATGCTCGAGAGCACGTTTTCGATTTAGCATTAGGAGAACATGAACCCATGTTTTCTTTTCAAAACTAAGTGAGCATAACTTGGTATGCCTCACTAGAATTATTTTGGACTTTTTATGATAATTGCGAAATGATTTCTACTCTTTATTTGCTATTAAAAGATCGCTTTTTAGTCTCTCATGTGTGCTAGAGAAGAGTCTCTATAATCAAAGCGAGGAATAAAGAGAGAAATTTAATGAAGAAGAAACGCACGAAGAAATTGTGAAGACGTTGTCCCATTGGTTAAGAAGGATAACCTTCCGAAATAAAAACAAAATATGGAGACTCCACAATGGAGAAGTGATTGGAAAAAGAATCTGTATTTGAGAATCAATCGAGAGGATATGGATGAGTGGTCTTCTTTTTGGTGATCTAAGAAAGTCTAGGATGAAATCAACCATTAGCAAGTGTTTGTATAGGATAACCGCTTGAACAAATGGTTCTACACAATTTTCTTTGAATACGTTTCGATTTTTGGAAGCATTAGGAGAACAAGTGTTTTGAAAGAACTTGCTAAGAAAATAGATTGGGGAGAAATGATTAATGCTTTCTACAGAAATACTTCTTTGTTTCTGATCAAGGACTGAATGAGTGCACAAAAATCCTCTCCCGATTGTGCATCAACGAAAGAAAATAGCCGCACTCTCGAGCAATCGGTCAAAAAGCGAGTCCAATCCCTAATTGAGCATGCTCCATGAAAAGGGTTACTCCTTGTACCCTTATCGAAAGCTCAAAGAAATGATATGTTTGCTGCATTGAACCACATCTTGTCCTAGGGGAAACGATTAGACATTCAAGAGATACTCCCAGAACCTCCAAGCGGTCAATCCCTAATTGAATGGAGACAAGGAGATGTACATTGAACCACATCTTGTGGGGACTTCTCACTACAAGGAGATGTACGACCGGGGTTCATCTCAAAGGAAATGAATTCAAGCGAGCATTGGTCGACATTGGCACTGCTGTTAACATCATCCCTTTGAAAACTCTCAGAGCTGCTGGCATCACTCGACAAGAAGCGACTCATGCTCCTATCTCAATCTGGGACCATGAAGGAATCTCCAGGGATGCTTACGGTTACATCATTCTCAAGATAAGAAATGATCATCCTGGACTGAAACTAAATTTTTTATAATTAAAGAGGATCCGGGATATGACATGATTCTTGGGAGAGCGTGGATTCATGATGGAAAAGTTTCTACGATATCTTCACCTTCAGTTGCATAATTCTCCGTTGGAGAAAGCTCTGACTCGGAAGATGATCAACCGTTCGAGCATTTGGGAAAAGTCGAAGCCTTGATGGAACTCACACAAAAACCTGGGGAGAGAGCCCACGAATTTTTCGGAAGGTTTCACACTCAGGCCAGTCTTATTCCCCCTGATGCATATGTATTACCAACTTTCAAATATGCTACCCTAGTCCGGGGACTCAGTTCTGCTCAAAACCTAGCTATCACTAAATGTTATGAGTGGTTAGTCTCACCTCAGCAATACTTCACCAAATGGTTAGACGCATAACCTCTCCAAATCCATCATCTCACTAACACGGTCATTGCTAGGATAATGACTGAGTTTCACAATCAATATCCTAAATATTCTCCTTTGCACGAGTGTCCACATGTGCCACAGAATTGGAAAGCTCCACCAACATGGAATCCACGAGGAATTCCGAACCAACAGAAAATATTCAGCGCACGAGCAACCAAACCTAACAAATTTCATGAAGGAGATTTGGTTCTTAAGGCAACTAGACGCAATTTGCATTCCACAAAGAGTTCTAACTGGGAAGGGCCTTTTATGATCGCTAACTCAGTTGCTGGATGATACTACAAATTGGATGACATCAAGGGCAAGACAAGTATACCAGTGATTCATGAGAATTGTCTCAAGATTTTCGATGCATGAAGCATTCAACATTGGGTGTTTTGTGTCCAAGAAAACGCTCAAGACATCTCACGTTTGCATCTTAAGATTTTATTTTACCTGTAATTTCAATTCCTCCAAAACGTTTGCAATACTTGCATCCAGTATTTGAATTCAGCAATTTATCAAAAGTTCTTTTATTTAAGAAAATCTCTATCGAATCCAAAATCCAAAAGAAAATCCCCAGTCACCCATAAATTCAAAACCAACCAAAGTAAAATCTCACATCTCTCAGAAGTTCAGGAGATTATGGAAAGAAAACTAAAGAAAGCCATCAAAGTATGATTTCTGCTTCTCGGCATTCTCCAAGACTTGCAAAGCCTCTTTCTCCTACTCCAGCTTTTTGGTCAGCTCAGCAATCTCAGTCATTTTCTCCATCACGGCATCACTAGTAAAAGGGATGTTCTTCACTACTGCTTTCTTGATGGTGTTGATCTTCTGACGAAGCCACTTCAAGTTAAAGCCAAGTCTCTCAGAATTCTCCGAGTCATAGTAACTCTGGCCCTAGTTCGTATATCATCTATAACACGCAATATGTTTCCTAATTGCATTGTCAAGAAGTAGATACGTTCAGGATCTCTCGTAACAACAATATGACGTACATCTTTCACAATTTCTCATACATATTGGCATACCCAGTGGGAACGCTGAATCCGCCAACAGATACATGATACGGGGGTAAAGCACCAAATGGAGGCTCACAAATAATCCCTGTGTTGGGATATTCGTGTATTATTATACGGTTCTCGACTACGGGAACATCCTCTATGGTCATTGCAACATCTTCTTCTGGGACAGTCTCTTTTGTTCTTGGCTCGGTTCAATAGCAACTGGAGTCTCAGTTTTCTCCACGGCTTCAACAGCGATATTCTCATAACCTGGAGGTGCAGAGCTGATGATGTCACTGCTTTGATTCACCATATTGCTCGAATCACCAACATTGGTTCTAGTATTCTCAACTTCAGTATTCGGCGCCTGATACGAAGATTACATGAGATTAGGAGGATTAAAGCATGGGGATAAAAGGAAATCATAAACGCATGTAAGTGAACTAACACTATCTAAGTTCTTTATTATGCATCAAAGACATGGGCAAATGGTGTGGAACTCATGAAATACGTTTTTTGACAAGCTCGTCTGAAGAAGTTTTACACTTCCCTATATAAAACGGCAAACTGGGATTAATTAGTGAGGAATCTAAGGTTGAGTCATATACCGTTCTCTTCGTATGGGTGTTTTATATAACATATCAAAATTTCATAGTAATCGGATAAACGAGTAAGGGGTTCTAGCCAAAACATTGGACTACATGCCAGCTGAAAATTTCCTGAAAGTCTCCTGGAAGTTTACTGTTTCGCTGATTTCAGCCCCTAAACATGCTCAAAACTCTAAAAGCTTCGTTTCTAAAGCTTGGAAATTTCGTGGGCATAAGGATACATGGGCAGATCGCGAAAATCTGACATCGTATGAAGATTTTATGGCGTTTTTGCTAAAAGGATGAGTTCTGAATTTTCTGATGACGTATTTTACTAAAGTTTCTTCAATCATTCGTATGGATTCTCACTTATTCAACTAGCAATCCTACGCTTCTATGAAGATAACACAAAATGGATACTACAAAATGGATACTTACTTGAGGAGTCTCCAACTCATTCGAAGGGTTAACAGGGTCGGCATCAACATTGGGAGCACCATTATTTCCATTCAATCGCGATTCTTGAGGATTTTCTTTCTCACTGCTATTCAAAGACGAATGGAAAATCGCAACGATAAGGAAAGTGTTAACAACTTACCAAAGAATCAGCCGGGGACTGCGTACTATTTGTTATCATTCTGTAATTCACCCTGCTCCTGCTTTCTCCACCCTGGGGACTGTCTTGCCATTCAGAGAAGTCTACAAGAATTCGAGGTCTCACAACACGACCACCCTACAATGAGTAAAACAATTAAAGATGCGATTACTATGATTTTACCAAAATCATAAGAAAATATTTACCTGTGAAGATTCTGGAGATGTTTTTCTTTTATCACCACTAGAAAGAGGTTTCAACCGTGGGTGATCCAAGAGTATTTTAGCAGAAGGAAACACTCGTGTCGTAGATTTAACATCCATCACAAACTTATAGAAGCGCTCGAGTTGTTGATTCCAAAATTTTGCATAACCTGGAGTTACGTAAATATCCCGGTCGGTAAAAGAAGACATATAATCACTCCCTTCCACATGTGTGTTATCTAAATGAGCCTTCAAATACTCAACCGATGGTTTATTCATTCGATGACCTGGAGTACACTGATTGAGACCCATTTTTCGAGTTGCTCTGTGAATATTATATTCTTCCACCTGAAATTCTCCTTGCATCACCGACACTATATAACCAGGAGTGCAACTCAGCATAAAAAACTTCTCTCCATCACTCAGCCCAGTGCCAGACTTCAAGGTGATGATCTCTTTAGTATCATTGAAAGTGACCAATTGTGAGAAGAAAGGAGGAACTGTCGTCCAGGGACGAAAGTTGAACTCAGACTCAGTGTCTAAAATGCTGATGAGGCGTGTCTTTGGTCGTGGTCGCTCTGTAGACCAACGCATAATCCTAGCACTATTTTTCTCAAAGATGGCATGACGAGCGTCAACATGGGGTCCTTGTAAGACCCTACGAGGAGTTGGAGCATATTTTTCAAGGTGCTCCCACATTAAAGCTTGGAGAAACATGGTATTTGCATATGTTTCGATTTTCATGAAGCCATCAGAGACACTGGAGTCCATAAATAAGGAGTCTAAGTTGGCAAATAGCGAACCCAAAAATAAACTACCAATGGGAAGCTTCTCACCTTTAGCCATCTTTATGGCGAAAGGAATTACAAATGGCTTCAGTAAATGTCCACTATCTTCAAGAATGTCTCTGGAGATCCACAAGCACAAAAAAGCAGCAATGGTAAAAGTATTGTCAGCAGGTTCTTCAGGAACTCCATCTCTTGGCCACCATCATCTCAACCACTCAGCCTAGCAAGTTTTGGATGACTCGTTGAATTTGTGCATTTTAGCTTCCAACACGCTAGACATCGCATTCTCCTCAGCTGAGGGCTCTTCAGGGAAGTTGCCAGTAATTGGAAGATGCAACAGAGCGACTACATCTTCCAAAGTGACGTTGAATTCTCCCCATCTACATATGAATGTGTGAGTAGGAATGCACCAACGAGCAAGCAGAGCCACCATACCTGGTATGTCGTGATTGATCACTAAATCCCCAGTCGCTTGAATAGCTCGTGTCACTTGTGCACGATCCAGTATAATTCTTACATGGCTATAGCCCAGCATGTGACGTGCCCATCCGGAGAAATGCGCCAGGGGTTTTCGAGAAAGTTTGAGTTCCACGTGAGAACCCAAATAGTGCTTCCCACTCAAACAGAATCTAATTATCGCCTGAGGACTTACCAACTTGTTCTGAGTAGTGCTTCTGGGATTTATGAGCAACCGAAATGAGGAACCTGAAGGATTCCTTTCGGGTTTGTACTGAAACACAAAGAATTCTTCATCAACATTTCGAATGTTCTTGGTCTTATCCTCCTTTCTCCTAGAAGTCCTAGAATCATCATTTCTTGAAGATACATTAGCAAAAACCTCATCTGCGGAAGAATCCTCTCTGGAATCATCATCTCTGGAAGACGCGTCTGTAGAAACGTCCTCTCTGGGAGTTCTCTCTCTAGAAACATCATCTTCAGAAGCGCGGGAATCAGTCATCTTTGGAAAGTTGCTGTGACATTCATACATAAATTTCATCAACACAATGGAATTGAAGCAACGGAATCATTATGATGCTCACATCAACGTCTACAAAAATGGTAATCCTTAACTCTTACCTGTTTACGGTTTCACGAACTTAGTGATAATAACGTAAAACTCTGAAAACTTTCTTCTTTCTTCAAACCTGCGAGAATGAGCAAAATTCAAAGTCAAACACCTGACCTTTCATGAAACCGTGAATGATTCATAGAACCTTCCATATGAACATTCGCTGATTTTTACGTGTACATACACTAAAAATCACCAAACTCATACATACACTACGAATTAACGAATTCACCAAATATTGTTTCCTTTCAACAATTTTCCATAAATCAAAATTTGATTTTCTTTTTAAACAAAATCGTGAACAGGTCACGTATTTTTTTTTTTATATAAAAAAAAAAGAACTTTTTGCTCATACGAGCATTCGTCTATAAAACGAGGGTCTTTACTATTTTTGTAAAAATCTACATGTTTCAAACAAAGTTTTGAAAGTTCGCAAATAAATTTTATCATGAACTACAGGTCTTTTCAAAATCCCTTTAAACTCTAAGGATCATTATTTATTACTTCTACAACGAACAAACCTACGTTCTAAAAAATATTTGTGAAAGTTCAAGCTTTGAAAACAAATTTGGGTTTTCATGAAACCTCATAAACAAAATTTTCTCTACTGCAACTAGACCATGTCTATTCAATTATGTATGTACCTCTTTCGTATTAGGGATTTTTTTTCTCGTTTCTTAAACTATTGAACAAACGCGCATAAGTACTTTCGAAAGCAACAAATTTCATAAAACCTAGCATGCTTATACTTGTGAAATTTTGTTTTATGAACAACTCATGAAAATCATAAAATATACAAAAAAAATCGCACCTGGTCGGTGTCGGCCGGTGATCGGGAACGCCGGCGGTAGCTTTTCCGGCAGAAATTCTCTCCTTTCTTCTCCTGCTGCACGCGTGAAGAAATCAAGGGGAAGAGTGGTCGTTCAATTAAAATATATATATAATAAAAAGAATTTTAGGGTGTTTTCCATTTTATATCAAATTTATTTCCAAAACCTAATAAAACACGGGTTTCCTTTTTTGAACTTGGGCCCATAAATCCTAAATCGACCAAAGTTGGACTTTTGACCGACCAAATCAGCGATGCTTCATCTCTCCGTGCTCACGGAATCAAATTCTATCATACCATTAGGGTCCTCACCCCAAATATTTGCTCGTACATGACACCATTGGAGTAAATCGAGGATTCTGATAATACCTTTGTAGACCGAGTTCAACCACTGATCTCGTCGACTGAAAATCACCATTTTATGCTTACTGCGGAACATGAATGTCCCTCACTAAGCAGGGGACTTAATATAGATGGTGGATTTTCAACAAAGGGCAAAACCGTAAAATCATGATGCATGTTTCTGACACGGCTTTCAGGCAAGCGACGATTCATATTTTACGAAGCCACGATGAATATGTTTTTCGAAAAGCCTCCACTAGCTGAGCGTTCGATCCCTGACATTTCGTCGTGCCCTCTATGTAGAATAACATAATTGGGCGGTTCTCCGTAGATTGAGAATAATAACGCCTTCAGGACGTCGGTGATACTCACTGTTCCCTAACTACATGAGAGAGACCCCCCTCTACATAGAAGAACGATTGGGCGGTTCTCTGTAAGATTGAGAGCAATAATTCCTTCAGGACGTCGGTGACACTCACTGTTCCCTGACTATGTAGAGAGATCGTGTATAGATCCAGGCATTTCTCCGTAAGATTGAGAGCAATAACGTCTTCAGGACTTTGGCAACACTCGATGTTTCACTGACTATACGCAAGAGATTAAATTCTACCGTGACATTCACTACTGAATTCCTAGAAGATAATCTATCTTATCTCATTACTCCTATTTCATGATCGAAATGGTAATAGATAAATGTATTACTCCGATTTCATGATCGAATCCACGTCTGATCTCATGAAATGGTAATAGATATTACTCCGATTTCATGGTCGAACCCACGGCTGGTCTCATGAAATTATAATATCACCACTTATTTTATTACTCCGATTTCATGGTCGAATCCACAGCTGATCTCATGAAATGGTAATAAATACTTTCATTACTTCGATTCTGTGGTCGAATCCACGATCCCATGGAATGGTAATACCTATTTTATTATTCCGAATTCATGGTCGAATCCACGGCTGATCCTTTGAATTGATAATAAAAACTACTCACTTTTTATTACTCGGTTTCATGAATCATTCTCCACTGAATTTTGAATTAGTAATAAATACTCAACAATCGGGCATCTGGACTTCCACTGAGTAAGCCCCATAAAATGGTGCGAGTGTACACGAACGAGCACCCAAATGCGCGAACGCGCATCCAAAATATGGACAAATGAGGAATCCCGCACAAAATAGGAGAGAGAAAATAATAACATTAAAATAACGGAAAAGCGCCCATGGGCCGGGCCCACCGGCCGGCCAGCCGTGGCCGGTCCCATGCTTCCTCCATTATTTTCCTTATTTTTGTTGTTTTCATAAACTCATGAAGACTCCTCCATTCCAGCAACTTTCCTTGTTTGAGCAAAACTCGTGGTTTCTCCATATTTTCATGGTTTCTCCATATTTTTGTGGGATTTCACAAAAGAAATAATAATATAAAATAGGGAAAGGTGTTTCGGGACCGGGCAACATAGCCAGCCGGTCATGCCCTATCTGTGGCCGGTCCCACACCTTGCAATCCCTAATCTTTCATAAATTGTTATTTTTCTCATCTTGTGAAACTCCCCAGTTTTAGCAAAATTCATGGTTTCTCCATATTTTCTCAAATATTGCGCGAACCATGAAAAAGCCAAAAGTCAACATGGTCACATGACCGACTAGGCTACTCACGAAAAATATATTAAAATCTTATTATTTTAATATTCACAAAATATTGATCAAACGAGCATACTTGCTCATTCGAGCAAAATCGAGGATTTCAATCAAAGATCGAACTCTTCTGAAAATCCAAAATATTGCTCAAACGCACATCATAAAATACTAAAACTCTCAGTACGGAAACACGGATACCATGGTAACACGTGCATGCCTTTTTGACCGACCAAGGTCATCCTAGGGCTTGCACAAAGCCGGTCCCACATGTTTTCACACTTTTGACCTAATTTGCGCAATCGCTCATATTGGGTCCAAACTCTTCACAACCAACTCAGAGTTTGTGAAAACGCCCATCAGCGGTCCCACGACCACCAAGGGACGGTCTCATGCCACCTTGGTCGGTCCCTCACTTTTCTATAATTAGGTTTTATCACCTAATGCTCAATCCAGCACTATTTCAATAAATGATGAAACCGGCATTTAATCGTCATTCCTTCACCAACTGGCCAACTCAGGACCCTGGTGTAATGCTCACTCGAGAAATTGGGCATCACATGGACGTCCATAGTCCCATGTGGTCGGTCCCTCCTTTTCTCATGACGTATTTTCAGCAATTCGTCAATCAGTGAGCAATGGCTCAAAATTAGGGTTTCGAACAAACGCTAAACAAATCACCAGAGCAAGTTCAAACACTAAATAAATTTACGTTAATCCAGCAAACAACACACGGATTAATTATATAATATTCGGTAATCTACCAATATTTTAATATTGGGTCACGTCACCAATAAATAAATAATTTGTCGAATTGAGCAATACTTGCTCAATTGCTCGATGATCAGTAATTTATCAGTAATTCTTCGAATTGAGAAATACTTGCTCAATTGCTCGAATATTAATCCAGCTGTCAATATTCAGTAATCCATAGATTTGCTAAGTTGCTCGAATATTGATCCAACTATCAATATTCAGTAATTCATTAATAATTCGTCGAATTGAGGAATACTTGCTCACTTGCTCGAATATTGGTCCAACTATCAATATTCAATAATTCGTCGAATTCAGCAATACTTGCTCACTTGCTCGAATATTGGTCCAACTATCAATATTCAGTAATTCGTTGAATTCAGCAATACTTGCTCAATTGCTCGAATATTAATCCAATCATCAATATTCAGTAATTTGTCGAATTGAGCAATACTTGCTCAATTGCCCAACTATCAATACTCTCCATTGAATCGAGCAATACTTGCTCAGATGCTCGAATTTACAATAATTGCACATGAGCAATATCAATATAAGAACTAACACATTCAAATCCATGAATCGCTGAGCAATCGCTAATCATGCGCAATTCAACAAAACTTAGATTCACTATCTAAAAATAATAAAATACACGTCTGTCATGCAGACTCCACGATTCGTGAGACTTCAATCACGTCACATGGGGGATATCACTTAGGGTTTTGGTCTGGCGGCCTACGGCACGTGGATTCATCCACGATGAGAAATGTGAGTAAGTCGTGCAACGGTTGAAGGAGTTAGCAAAGTAGTGGGTGGACGGTTAACCAAGTCTCCGCAAGACCTAGAACTGGTTACACCACGATCTTCCACTTTCCCACTCTTCATTCATGAAACCGTAACACTTACTGGGATCAATGTGTTCGCTATTCTGACAATATAAATAAGTCTCTGGATCCACGATTGAACAACAACAATTTTTCGAGAAATCACTCTCAGAAATTCCATCAATCATTCACAACTTATTCACAGAACTCAACTTCAGCAGTTCTTCAATTTGCAGAAACCTTCAACACATCCACAATCCTTGATCATCATTGATCCCACACAATTCTCAGCTTCCCTCCTATTGATCAACCCATCTTCCTCTTTGTGACCGAATTGACTCTGGAACGGCCATTGTCTTGGTTTAAGCCGGAGTCCTACAGATTGATCTCTCGAATCTAAGCACTCCCTTTGCAATGCATCTGTGTGAGGTTCAACAGTTTGCTCGGTTGAGGAGTCTCGACAGCACGCTCGACTCTTCACTTTCCTAAAAAACCAGCGAACCGTTTTTCCCCATCCACACTATCCTAGTCCGAGACTTAGCTATAGTAGACTAGAAATCAAGACTTATAGTTTTGATCACTAACATTTACAAATATGCTTGAGATAACAACACATGCGAGTTCGATCTATCAGTGCTCTAACAATCTCCCCCTTTGTCAATTTTAGTGACAAAACTATCAATACATATGGAATACAAAAATAAATAAATAAAATTTTGCAGTTCCTATTCCACATGCCTAATCTTCAACATTACTCGAAATCTTCGTCACTTCAAAGTACTCCAATGATCCCAAAGGTTGTAAGTTTAGCATCATCGTTGTTGAAAATCCGTAGCTATAACAATGAGAAAACGAGAATTCTCAATCATTGTTATACAGTGTCACAGTATTATTATACAGCATCAAAGTTCAATTGTATCACAACTTCGACAACAATACTATGGTGATATGTATCACTCCCCCTTAGTTAATACTCCATCTCACATGGAAACCACTCCCCCTTACATAATGATCCAAAAACCATATGTATTTGTAGTGTGAACTACATATTAATTCTCCCCCTTTTTGTCAATAAAATTGGCAAAGGTACGAAAACGGGATCCTAATGAAATTTCCGAAGAGACATTTCATGACCAAAAGAAAGCACATATCAACTTATTTATATGCAATCATATAGCCAAAGCTAAATGCTTTCATCAAGGAGTTTATAAAGATACAAGATAACCCATATAATATTCCACAGCCGCACTCCCCACAAAGATTTGGCAATTAAGCACAAGTGCAATTAAGAACTCTCCCCCATAATATGTCATTCCCGAAAAAACAACAAGAGCCACCTTAATTTCACAAGAAAAGAAGGATTTCTTTGGACATAACAAATCACAAACGAATATGAATTTGAATCCAAAAATACTCAATTAAATTAACCACAAGAAAACCCATGATTAATCTAATCGGAAATGCTCAACATAAGAGAACTTACGGAGCCTCACAATATATACATAAAATATGGATCAGGGAAGATCAATACTGCGGAATAAACAAGGATTTATTCTATTTTCCATCACTATTTGCACAATGACATAAAATAGACATAATCCTCGTAAACAAAAGTTCATCCTATCTTCCATCAATATTTGCATAATGACATAATAGGTTTCAAACTTTTGTAATGTCAAAAGTTCATTCATTCTTTTATCAATACATGCATATTCACATATGAAAGACTTAACTTTTGACAAGTATGGGACAATCATAGTTCACGGACACAAACACACATATCCCATAACATATTGCAATATATAAAACCATAAAGATTAATACTGCAAAAATCATCTTCCAAACAATTTTAGAATTTAAGCAAATAAACCTAAAAACATGAAGATGAAAACATTGGACATAGCTATGTGTAATCACAATAATTGCTATTCCAAACTCTAATAATCCTTCTCAAAAACAAGAATAAATTCTCATAAGAAGTTTCCTAGGTATCAAGACAAACTCGTAATGCACATATAAGATGATTTCTCCTTAGAGGGTAGAATCAATCTTTTTCGCCCGGATTTACACCAAGAATAGCTACCAAAGGCGTACATAAAGATTTATTAACAAAGAAGAACATACAAAGTCACTAATGACCATGCACCATAGTTCACATAAGATGATTGTGAACATTCAAGAATCCCATAGTAATGCATACTACTGCCCATTCTTGAACTTTCTTCTTTGTGATTCACCAACAACTAGGGCTGCACAACGGGTAGGGTGGGTAGGATATGGCCCATTTCGCCACCCTACCCGCTAACTGGCGGGTAAGAAATTTTTTTCCCGTCACCCTACCCGCCATTAAACGGGTAAAATCCTACCCGACCCATTAATTGGCGGGTCGGGTAGGATAGGGTGGCGGATATAACCGTTTCATTTTTATTTATTTTTTATTAGGATACAGAAAATACTTCCAAAAAACAAAATAACTAAATCTTGCAACAACAGTGCAAATAAGGTGTCAAATACAGGGTAGAAATAAACCTTTTAATCTAGCATTTACTAAGTATTATAAGTCCACAGAACCTATTTCACATAGCAAAGAGCAAGAAACAGAATTATAAGTCCACAGAACCTACCTATTTCACAAAGACTAAACTGCACAACTATCTCAACTTCATAACAACAGAAGTTTACAATAGATGCATAAATAAGCATTAACCGTACCGGTAAGTCATAAGTGGTAACATGTTATATGCTTCGCAAAATTCATCAAAGAAACCCTTTTCATATCCCTCTTATTAAGCCAATAAGATGTAAGAGAAATAATGAGAGAACCTGGTTGCCCCTGGTTCAACGGCGAAGGCTTATATTTAACCATCCAAGAGAACAACATGTAAGAAACAAAAGAACGAGCCTTGATGTGGGTTTCAGATAGCAATTAAGAACCCTCCACATATAGAGAGACTGGAGAAGATTTGAAACATCAATTGGGATCATTAAACATTAGCAAGAGAATCGATATAATCATGAGCATGCTGTCATGTTCTTGAACAGAAATCATCCAGCCATCTAATGCATAATAATCATGAGCATGCTGTCATGTCCTTGAACAGAAATCATCCAGCCATCTAATGCATAATCGCACACATCTATGAAGATCTTTTTCCTTAGTTAATAGTAAGATACAGTGCATATACACCTTCGACTCTACTTCATCGCCATCAACTTCCTCATACATAAGATAGTGCATAAAAGATTATCATAATCTGCAATATCATACTGTGAATGCTCATTTTCAAACCCATCTAGATTTACCCAGTATTTTGAAATTCAACTTCCATCTCAAACATATTAGAGCAATTTGGCAAAAACCAGCAGCCACACGGCACTTCTCACTGACCCAACCATACCAATAAACCCAGTAGGTGCATTCTCATATCCAAATTCTTGCACAGATGCAAATACCTTCGCAGAATTCATAAACCATTCAATTAACAAACCAATCAAATATCCACTACCACAGTCTCAATTAAACATTAGCAGTAGTCTAAAACAGAAAACATGGCTATTGAATCAAAGGCATGATATAGGAAATATCAAAAAAAAAACAAAAAAAAAGGCACCAACTTTAGAATCCCATTTGAATCAAACCCAAGATTCCAACCTAAAATCCACACAAAAGAACACATTTTTCCCCAAAATTCTAATTAACCCATCAGAAAAATCCTCTTATCAAATGCATTAAAAACCCACTACTCTAAAAACAAAAACTCATCAAATATCATACTAAAACATCAATTAATCAACTGAAAACATCTAAAAACACACCTGATTTAACATAATCAAAGCTCCCGGAAAACATGGACTGGTTAAGGTCTGTTTATACGCCCGGCCCATTACTAGTTTAGTTTGGCAGTATTAATTGGCAGTATTAATCGGTGAGATCTGGCAATTAAAGGAAAGTAGACGGAATTAGGAAAGTTGAAAGACTTTAAACAAGAATCTTCGGAGGAAAATATATTTAACAACGTCTCAAGCTTGTTTTTGGTTCTGGGAGTTTCTGTGTAGAGGGGAGATAAAGAGGAATACGAAAATGAATTTAATTTTTAGGTTGAGTTGATTAGTAAAAAACGAACGACACAGATGATCAATTAGAGAAAGATCAATGGATACTATATAAGCTGTTATATAAATAGGCGGGTAGGGTAGGATAATTTTGTGTTTTACCCGTTATCCTACCCATTTAATGGCGGGTAAGAAATCTCTAACCGTCACCCTACCCGCCAAATAATGGGTAGGATAGGATACGGTTAAAAAACTGACGGATAGGGTAGGATTGGCGGGTATGGATAGGGTATGTGCACCCCTACCAACAACATTCTTGTAAAAGATACAAATGAGCTTAAAAGAGTAGTACTCCAAGAATCCAAGTGCCCAAGTCCAAGAGAAGTGGAACAAGTGCGACGAAACGGAGCAAAACACTCAAAAAAAAAGAGACAGGACAAATACCAATCTTAACTCATCCAAATTCAGGAATTCTCATCTCCATTTTGAAGAGAAATCAAATAGGAAGAGAATGCAAAAAGAATGAGGTCATTCCGAGTTCGGACGAAGAAGTTACGGCCAAAACAAGTTTACCTAATATCGACGTTAAGTATGCATACCGTTTTGCAAACGAATTTTCATGACCTGGGGGAGTAAGCAAATGGGTATGCGTACTTAAACCCCTGAATTTTGATTTTAAATGGTGTTATGCATACCTGGTAGGTGTACCATGAAGTCCAAACATCCCGAAATACTATTTTCAAACCTAAACGTTTAAGAATCTTTTTAGAAGAATCCAGTCGAATTCTACAGCCTTACCGAACATAATCTGTGTGCCCCAATTCTCGTGCTTCCCTCATCGTATACATAACAGGGCATTCCTTGGTGAGGACGCACTTACAACACAATCAAGTTGTGTTGGGGTGAACAATATCTTGCTTACCACAAGTTACCTTTGGATTATCATGAAGGAGATCGCTTTTAGAACCTTTCGCATCCAATTCCATTTTTCCAAAAAACTTGTTAAGTTCCAACATCATGGATACTGCCTTCTCCATAGTCATGGAATTTTCTGGAAGATCATTCCTTTTCACACTCAAAGCATCATTGGCTTTCTTTGGTACCCACTTCTGAGTGCGTTTAGGAACAACCAGAACCTTCTTCCCATTACTCTCTTCAAGATTTCTCGAAAAAGAATTGTATTGACAATTCTTTTGCAAGTTAGTATTTCTCCAATTGGGAACATCGGATCTTGTCTTCGTCTTTACGAAGTTATCCTTTTGATAACTATTACGATTGTGAAAAGGATTCGTATGACGTGTATAGGCAAATCTAAATTTATCACAGCACTGATTCATTTACCTAAAGGTTGGACAGTTACAACTTGTAGCGTTAAGGGGATTAGTCTTAACATATGATCTTGGTTTCACAACTTCTTGTGATGCCCAAACAAGAACATCATGAAGTTTCCCATTCCTTATACGGAAACGACATTTCCTTTTCAGTTGACCTTTATTTCCGCAATAGTGGCAAACATAAGGAATTTTCTTACCTCGATCCGTGTGTGCTGACTTTGGAGGTTGATATACTTTGCTCTTTCGAACCTTAACTGCCGGTGAAGGTATTTCACTTTGCCATCAGTGGAAACTTTTTGTTGAGAAGAATCACTAGCCTTGACAAATTTTACCTCTTGCTAATACTTGGAGCATCTATTCCCTTATAGCCCAATCCTCGTGTATCACGATGATTTTTACTTGCTCCTAGCATAGTGGTTAATTTTCTTGAACTAGTATTACAATTTTTCAAGTCATCTTCCAACATCTTGATTTTATCAAGAGCATTAGCTAAATCAGCCTCCAGGCGTTTTTCTCGAGCGAGATAAGCGCTTTATCTGTCATCAAAACTAATTTGTTGAGAGTTAAACCTTGCTTCAGATTCTGCAAGTTTATCTTCCAACGAAAAGTACTTTTGAAAAAGATTATCACATTCAAGTGACTTCATAAGTAGGTTTTCCTCAGAATCCTTGAGGATCGATTCGTTAAAACAATTCGAAACATAAACACCTGCATAACATCTTCTCAATTTCTTGTTTTCTCGACAGAGAGGAGTCAGAAGAGGAGTGACATGAGAAGTTGTCATCTTCTTCTTTTCCAACGAATTCATAACCTTCACATACTCAGAGACTTCCTCATCGACATCTCTATCAATATCTAAATCACCTTCATCAGAAAGTTCATCCAACTGTTCTTCTAGGCGTGTTTCCCAGACTTCAACAGTTTTTACATTAAGAGAATGTTTAGATATTGACTTAGATGTGACAGTTCTCTCAGGTGAATCCAAGCTTTGAGAATCATCTGGAAATTTCTGAACTGGTACGTTATTAGAGATAGACTCATTCATAATCAGATTGCTACAAACACAGACTTATCAGGTCTTTAACGTGTTTGCCTGCTATGATACCAACTGAAAAAGCGGGGGCACAACAACCACACCCAATATTTTGATTAGTAATATGTATGGACTAACTTCAATATATTTTTAAGAGAATCAACTAGACTCAATCTTAATAAAGTATATCAAAGAGTTATATCTCTCTTTCTCGATTCAATTATTACTCAAGCAGATAGAAATCTGCGAGTCTAATTGAATACAAGAGAAATCACTTGAATGGTACCAAAGACCAATGTTCAAGGATCAATCAATTTCAATCAATAACCAAAGGTCGGATTTCCCAATTGATTGATTCAAACGCACAAACTGTGATATTTCAATTATATAACAAAATATAATGCAGAAAAGAAATAACACAGACACCAGAAGTTTTGTTAACGAGGAAACCGCAAATGCAGAAAAACCGCGGGACCTAGTCCAGATTGAACACACACTGTATTAAGCCGCTACAGACACTAGCCTACTACAAACTAACTTCGGTCTGGACTGTATTTGAACCCCAATCAATCTCACACTGATCCAAGGTACAGTTGCGCTCCTTACGTCTCTGATCCCAGCAGTATACTACGCACTTGATTTCCTTAGCTTATCTCACCCACAACTAAGAGTTTCTACGACCCAAAGTAGAAGACTTTAATAAACAAATCTGTATCACACAGAAAAGTCTACGGTAATAGATAAATCTGTCTCCCACAGAAATACCTGCGAGTTTTGTTCCTTCTTTTGATAAATCAAGGTGACCAGGAACCAATTGATAACCCGGACTTATATTCCCGAAGAACAACCTAGTATTATCAATCACCTCACAATAATCTTAATCGACGCGGCAAAAGAAGATATTGTGGAATCACAAATGATGAGACGAAGGTGTTTCTGATTACTTTTATATCTTGCATATCGGAGATATCAATCTCAAGCCAATCGTTACGATTGTACTCAATACGATAGAAACAACAAGATCAGATCACACAACTATAATAAAGTAGTATCGGTCTGGGTTCACAATCCCGATGAAGTCTTTAAGTCGTTAACCTATAGGGTATCGGTAGAAACCTAAGGTTAAAGAAGAATCGACTCTAGCTTATACAACTAGTATCACATAGGAGGTGTGGGGATTAGGTTTCCTA
Organism: Papaver armeniacum; assembly: GCA_023531295.1. NCBI lineage: Eukaryota > Viridiplantae > Streptophyta > Magnoliopsida > Ranunculales > Papaveraceae > Papaver > Papaver armeniacum. Next base: position 37,863 of record JAJJWW010008181.1, read on the forward strand.
GTTGCTAGAGTTCTCCCTTATATAGTCTTTCAAATCAGGGTTTGCAATCAATGTTAGCTTAGTAACAAAGTATTCAATATTCACCATTAGATGAAAACCTGATTAGATTCAAGATAATATCTTTCAACCGTTGGATCGAAAACTTAGCTTGTTACACACAAACGAAATGCATGTTTCTAGGTTTGTGTAACCGTACCCAAACATGTACATTTTTTGGTTCAACAATAGTTAACCAAATGGTTAGCCATATGAGCACTTTCATATTAACCATATTCTTCTTCTCCATAACTAGTTCAAATGACTCAAATGAACTAGTTAGAGAGTTGTTCAATTGCTTAGATCTTATAGAAGTATACAAGACATAATCGAAGCAAAAACGATTTGATTCACTCGAAAAGATTCATGAACTTTATATCCACGGTTTGCAAATTGCATTCCTTATTTTATATAAGTATAAGTTCACAAATAATCGTCTTTAGAAATAACCAACTCAAGTACGCGGACTAAGTTTCCGGACTTAAGTTCCCGGAAGAAGTTTACAAACTCCAGCAGATTTTCTCGGGATGAGAACCTCTGACAGTTCGCGGACTGGGTTCGCGAATTGTTGTTCCGGTTTTCCTGATCAATAAAGTAAGCATACTTTGGTTCAAGAATTAAGGACTTATACATGTATGCGTTTCCACACAATACTTATATCCAACAATGATTATATAATCTAACTCTCATTTCAATCATTGAAACATTCTTAGAGGACGTTATATAGTTGTTATCCACAAACTATTTTTCGTCAAAGCCATTTTCAAAGTGATTGAAACATAACATGACTTTCGTCACTAGGTAAAGATGAACTTGGCCAAAGCGAAAGCTTACCAACACATATTTCGAGAAATAGATGGGCGGGATAAACTCGGCTCGAAATAGCAAATGTGTATAATCAAAGTCTATATAGCAAAACAACTTTTGTCTCAAGATAGGAGATAGGGTAGATAGACTTTTGAGTGATAGATAAGTTCAAGTCTCCATATACCTTTTAGTCGATGAAGTTCCACCAGTTCCTTGAGTAGTTCTTCGTCTTGTATGATGATTGCCATGGAGTTCTTGAGCTCAACTACACTTTCTATCCTAGTCCGATACTTAGCTATAGTAGACTAGAAATCAAGACTTATAGTTTTGATCACTAACATTGACAAACATGCTTGAGATAGCAACGCATGTGAGTTCGATCGAGCAGTGCTCTAACAAAAGTCATCAGCCCGACTATCTCCTTGCTTTATTTGACTCCTCCAGAGGGAGTACTTCCACAAAGTTAACTCCTTCCACCACTTCGGAAGTGAAATTCTCATAATATGGTTTCAACCAATTCCCATTAACTTTAAGTTCCTTGCCTGTAGATATGCTACGAATTTCTACTGCACCATGAGAAAACACATTGGTAACAATAAAAGGTCCAATCCAATGTGACCTTAATTTACCCGGAAATAATTGCAAGCGAGAATTAAACAAAAGCACTTTCTGCCCAATACAAAATTGTTTTCTAGAAATCATAGTATCATGAAAGGCCTTCGTCTTTTCCTTGTAAATGCGTGAGCTCTCAAATGGCTCATTGCGGATATCCTCTAGCTCTTGAAGTTGTAACTTCCTTTGCTTTCCAGCACCATCCACATCCATATTGCATTGTTTAATATCCAAAAACGCCTTATGCTCAATTTCAACGGGTAAGTGACAAGGTTTACCATACACAAGCCTAAAGGGAGACATCCCAATAGGTGTCTTGTATGCGGTTCTATAAGCCCACAAAGCATAATTGAGTCGCAAACTCCAATCTTTCCTTGTTGGATTCACCATCTTCTCTAGTATGGACTTCACTTCGCGGTTAGAAACCTCGGCTAGTCCATTTGTTTGGGGATGATAAGGTGTTGCAATCTTGTGTGACACATTGCACTTCTTCAACAAGCTTTGTAAGGCCCTGTTTTTGAAGTGAGAACCCCCATCGCTAATTATGGATCTTGGAATTCCAAACCTTACAAAGATATTAGTGTTAGCGCATAGCTCGGTTGAACACACCAAGCGTTGGTATGTCAAGTTTGGTTGTCATATTTTAGTGAATCAAAACTCAATTAAAGAGTCGCTTGATTATATACTAGAGACAACTTCGTATATGTTAGGCTAGAAAGATTGGGATTATGAGACATACAAGTATTACTCGAAGACTTGAAGAATGTGAAGAAGTAACAAGCTACATCGATGACATCATCCTTCCTCTTGAGGTTAGTAATATTGTGACTTGAACTTTTTCATTCCTAACGTATCTTTCAAGTCGTTCTATATTGAAAACATAACTGCGAAGCTGTGAATGATTATACTCTAGTAGACATAGTATTAAGGAATTAGAATACGAAGTATAACACTTATCTTTTGAACTTCGTATATAACACATCGACATAATCGTATGAATGCTATTGTGATTATGTGTATGGGTAAAGGTGAATATTTCATCCTAGGAAACAATGTTTACATTCGTTTAAAGGAAGTAAATTCATGAACTTGTTTTATGAATCGAAAGGGAAATCGCTAGGCTTATTGGTATTTTTATTCATTGCATATATTTGGATTACCAATATGTGTGAGTTAGTAGAACCGATCATAACTTGTTATGTATCTTGGTAAAACTAGTCAGAATGCCTGACTTATGTTCAAAAATATTCCTTAATAACTCAAGGATATCCCGGAATAAGTTGAGAATCTTTTAAATAAGGATGTTAATTTTATATGCTTTTAATTACCAGCAATTAAAATGCATATCTCTGGAAAATAAAAATTGGTAATGTGCATTTACTAATTGGAGATTTTCTAGTGAGATTTTGGTTATTTTGGACAGAGCATTTCCAGAAATCATGAAAACCGCTTCTGGAAATATGTTGCATACCTTGAGAATATTCGGTTTTGGAAATTCCTTGGTTCCAAACTTCCTTGGTCTATAAATACCCAAGTTTGCATTTCGAGCAAACTATCCTAAGAGACAACAAAACTACCTTGTTATGTTGGAATTGGTGGAGCCGTCTATTCGGGGAGGAAAGTACCCTAATTAAGCGAAATCTCTTACGACCACTCGTTTAAAGACTTATGTGGGATCAAGAAGCTCTATGAGTACCGTTGGTGGGAAACTAGATAATTGCAGTATTATTAATTTTCGATTTGATTTGATTGACTAACGGTTGTTGAAATTTGACTGCACCTAGTTTGTTTATTCTTGAGAATCTTCTCTTCTGATATAAGATTCACTCAAACTAGATCGAAGTGTCGACGGGATCTTTAGAATTGTTTGTAGATCTAAAGACGTCTTGTGATAATCCATTGTTATCAGACTCCGTTCTATGCGTGATTGATCGCAAGAGATTCAAGTTATGGTGTGCAGGTGTTTATTGAAGATTTAAGAAGATTTGAAGACAAAGAAGATTTCTTATTCATAATATTTGGTGTGCACGAAACTTGATCGGCTGGGATCCAACTATAATCAGTTTATCCTTAATAGATTTGATTGATTAGTTGCGTAGATCGGCATCACTATATAGCATCTTGGTAGATTCTATATTTGATTGCAAAATCTAAACTCTGCTTCTTTGGTAGTTGTTGGATAGATAGAATTAAACCCGATAAAGGAGTTTATTGGATTAAACAGAAGAGCCTTTGTCTAACTCATATCACTGAGATTGAATAGAGTTGTTACCGAACAGATTTGTTGTTCCTTTAATGTTTGGAATACGATCCAAAGAAATTATTCCAGTGCTTGCACTTATTAAATGTCGGAAGCGCAGGGATACTGAAGAAACTAGGTAAGCTATAGGTTTAGTTGCTTGGTCTCAACTATACGAAGTTGGTTTGATTTTGTATAGCGACTTAATTCTGAGAGTATTCAATTCTGGACTAGGTCCCGGGGGTTTTCTGCATTTGCGGTTTCCTCGTTAACAAAATATTGTTGTGTCATTTACTTTGTTCTCCGCAATTATAATTGTTGTTATTATAATTTAAAGTAAATTACACAATCGTTAACTCCATATTACTTGATAGTGATCTTATAGAGTTTGGTTAAGTCTGAACCTATTATCAAGTAATCACACTTTGATTGTTGTATTGTCTCGATCTCGTATCCATAGACGATCACACAAATGTGAATACCGATTCGTTGTATTGTCTCGACTTAGTCCATAGACAATCACTTTCGGTAACAGGACTTATAGGTGGAAAAGTTTTAAGATTGTGGTATATTTGGGTACCCTCGTCTTTTCAATTGGTATCATAGCAGGCAAACACGAAAAGATCTAACAATCTGTGTTTGGTGAGATCCAACCTATAAGAAATGAACTCGAATTCACATGAATCGATTTCAGTTAACGTACGGCCAAGATTTGACAAAACAAACTATATATGGTGGAAATCTGCTATGAGATCTTTTCTTCAATCAAGAGACTTTAATACTTTGCTATTAGTCTTTGATGGTTATAATCGCCCGAAAATCGAAAATTCGGAAACTAAGTTTAAACGCTTAGTAGATTATTCTAACGAAGAAAAGGCTTTTGCAAAGCAGAATTCAGATGGTTTGAATGCTTTTATGCATGCTATAAGTCGTGATCTACAACATCATGTATCAACATGTCAAACTTCAAAGGAAGCTTGGGATAATCTTTAGATTGTATTCGAAGGAAATACATCAAAGAAATAAGCTAGACTTCAAACTCTTACATCTGATTGGGAGAATCTTCGAATGGATGACACCGATACTTTTGAAGAGTTTCATATAAAACTCTTTGAGATAGTTAATGCTTCTTTCTCACTTGGAAAGATTATTTCTGAAAAAGATATAGTATGCAAAATTCTCAGATCGTTTTCATCTAGATACGAATCTAAGAAGCATGCAATCATCGAAGCTAACGATCTTTCCTCTTTATCAAGAAGTTCTCTTGTTGGAAAACTAAAGATATTTGATCAGGAGCACTTGTCTAAGCAAAAAGAAAATCTGGCCTATAAAGCCATCAAAAATCCGCCAACTCAATGTCCGGAAGACTCCCAAGATCAGGAGGATTTATATACTGAAGATGAAACTAAACTTAATCATCATTTGTCTCTAATCACTCAATGATTCAAGAAATTATTGAGACACCGAAAAAAAGAATCTCTTGTGTCAAAAAGAAATCGGATCTGTACACATAAAAGTGAAGACACTTGGGATGATGATGATAATGTTCCTCAATGCTACAAATGTAGAGGCTTTGGTCATATTTCTCCAGACTGTGCAACTAAGGATATTCAGTGGAAAAGAAATGCATATACTGCCACTCCTGACTATTCCCATGACGAGGATAATCAAGACTGTATGCTAGACCATATTGCAGCCATTCCAGAAGTCTGTCACTCTGAAATACTTTCAACATTAGATACCCAAGAAGAGTTCACTCCTACGATTTTCAAACAAATTTTTCCTTGTAAAGATAAAAGAACACAGGTTCTTGAATCCGAAATCAATGGAATAAAATCATCGCTTGATCAACTCAGATGGATCTATCTGAATGAAAAAGAAAAATTTAACAAGCATCTTGTGAAAATCGAGGTCTCTCAATGTTCTGAAAAAGAACAAGTATCTAAACTCATCTTCGACATTAAGTGTTGTCAAGATGAAATCGGAAAGTTAAAAGCAGAGAATCTGAAATTAAGAGATAAACTCAACTGCTCTGGGAAATCATCACTTGATATGAATATATCAAAAGGCAAGGAAGCAGGGTTGAATAAATCTATAAAACCGAAGACCTGTAACCAAAATACTTCTGGGGCTTGTTTCCGATGCAAGAAATGGGGCACTATCACAAACAATGTCCTGGTATTAAACAGAGACAGAAACTCTGCAAATCCAAACATTCAAGATCTAAGTCTAGATCAAAAATCACTTCTGAATTTCAACGTAAGAAATTGAATAATATGGTTTTTAGACATCAAGATCTTACTCTAAACTTGAGAAACGAACCTAACAGTTCAAACATAAAGGTTTCTCAAATCTGTAAGAATGTTGAAACCTCTAAGGGAGGAAAATTCAACAACCGAAAGGTGATAACCTAACTAGTTATCATGAATCCTTACTTGTTGCCCTCAAAAAGTAATCAGTAAGGATATGAATGTAAATATTTCTAGAATAAAATTTTCGGTTAAGAAATTAAATGAAATAATTTTCTCAAAGATTCGAGAAAAACTTTTCTTATTTATAAGAGGAAAGAAATCTTATTTCATTTTATAGAGATCTGACAGAATGTCTACCTCTAGTTGCAACTCTCACAAAATTGAAAAAATCTAGACCATATTGTTTCCTAACAAGAATTACGTCTCGAATCTTCAGATGGTGATTCAGACTCATCTCCAGAGCTTCATCAAGATGTTCCTAATGAAGAAATCTCATCTCGTAATGATAATCTTCTCAAGAATCTTACACTGAAATTAGATCTGATCTTATGTGAAGTAAGGAACATGGAAAAGGATTTGCGAAAGGAAGTAAAGGAAGTCAATGACAATGTTATTAGTCTTGAATCAAGATTAGTAATCATAGAAGATGATTGGAACCCTGTGAAATCTTCTGATCCAGCTTCGAAAATATCAGAGGAAAATCTAAAGGAATAAATTTAGAGTCTTATGATCAACAAAATAGACATCAGTTTTTGATTATTTCAATTACTGTGTAAGGTCTATTGCTGAATAAAACTATCTATTATTTATGAATAAAATTATTAGTTTATAATTTTTTCTTGTGATAGTTTTTCGATTACATAGCCTGTGCTTGAATGTTTTATATTATTGTTATGTTTATGGGATGTTTGATTTCGGTTTTCTTAACCTTAATATTCGATCTCATATGATGTGTGAACCCTTATGGTTTGTGTGGCTTTTTGATTTAGCGGAATTAAGTTCTAGCCCATACTGGTAGGCTTTATCAAAGGATCATAAGGTGTTCCGATTGAAACTCATATGTGAAAAAGTCACAATATGTTGAATCGATTTTTGTTTAACATAAAAGTATATGTGTTTCGGGTTTTCAACTTTTGCTATTAGCATGCATTAGTTAAAAACTGATTCAACCTTTCTCTGGTAAAGGTTGTTTTTGTTGTTGTTCTTTTGTTCTTGCGAGAGGATGACAACACAATGGGGGAGAGTTCTAACTTGAACTTGCGCTTAATAATATATATTTATGGGGACAAGAGGATGCGGAATTTGAGGTAACGAATTTGTTAGTTAATCGTTTTCCTGTTTAAATAATTGCTTAACGAAATTCGGTACAATTGATGTTTATTCCATTATGTGTGTATGTATGTATGTATGTGTGTGATTCAATTGTTTCCGGTTAAGAAAAACTAGTTTGATATCTTTGTTTATTGTTTGGTATCAATTGTTTTAGACTTAACTAAATTTCGGTGCAATTGTTGTGCTTTAATGTCTATGTTTTTTTCAGTTGCTTCCGGTTAAGAGAAATAATTGTGCAAGTCAATTTATTTGGCTTGTATGTATTGTTTATGGCTTAACAAAATACGGGATTATTTGTTTAGTCCAATTCGATTCCGGATAAGAGAAACTAAGTTTATTCTGATCTTAGTTAGACTTATCAAAGTAAAGGATTCGGTTATTCAAGTCTAATTGAATGCCTTGACAAGAAATATTAGTTAACTAACCTAGTATTTGTCTTGTCTAAAGTGTAAGGTCTAAGTTATTGTCTGAATAATTAGAGCCTGATGAGAAAAATAAAGTTAATTCTGATCTTTATTTTGGTCTTATCGAAATAAACGATTGTATTTATGCAATCGGTTTAGCAAGGGAACTAAGTCTCTTAGTCAATTTGTTAAACTATTAGGGAAAATTTCTTCGGGAAATTGTTTCCTCGATAACATATTAAAACCAAATTACCTGTAGTTTCGGTTTTGATATTGGTTATCTAAAATGGTATGTGAAACCTCCGTGCTTAACTCTTATAGATTGTACAATTCTTTTAGATTTGTAAGATCCTTTCGGTTTTGGTATTTTCTCGGACCTTTGTCATTTTGTGACAAAAAGGGGGAGAAATATATGGAGTAAACAAATGATTTGTAATCACTAAGGAAAGGAAAATTATGCTTAAACGTTATATCTAACGAAAGATAAAAGCATTGACTAAGGGGGAGAAACATATCATATGATGATTGTAGTTATTTGGACTACAAATGGGAAATAACAAAGATGTGCGGATTGAAAATCTACCTATCTTACCTTTATGGGGAGTATTAGCTTTGTTATTTAAATGTCAACAGTGGCATTTATGGATTGAATATATGCAGGTTATTGTGCTGTTGAAACTTGGAATCAAGCGTATGTATAATGAATTTTTGTAATTTGTTTATCCATATGTATTAAGAGTTTTGTCACTAAAATTGACCAAGGGGGAGATTGTTAGAGCATAGCTCGGTTGAACCCACCAAGCGTTGGTATGTCAAGTTTGGTTGTCATATTTTTGAAAATGCGGGGGTCTAACAACCACACCCAACAATTCATTTGGCAATCTGAGAGGACTTACTCCAATCCACTTTCTAGAGAATCAACTAGACAGTCAGACTCAATCTAGAGTAAAGTATATCAAAGAGTTTTAATATCTCTAACTCTTAATTCAATCCACAATCAACAAATAGAAATCTGCGAGCCTGATTGAATATAAGAGGAATAACTTGAACGGTACCAAAGACCAATGTTCAAGTGTCAATCAATGTAAATCAACAACAAAAGGTTGGATATTCTAATTGATTGATCTTAACGCACAACCTGTGATATTTCAATTATATAACAAAATATAATGCGGAAAAGAAATAACACGAGACACGGAGAATTTTGTTAACGAGGAAACCGCAAATGCAGAAAACCCCGGGACCTAGTCCAGATTGAACACCACACTGTATTAAGCCGCTACAGACACTAGCCTACTACCAATTAACTTCGGACTGGACTGTAGTTGAACCCTAATAAATCTCACACTGATTCAAGGTACAGTTGCCCTCCTTACGTCTCTGATCCGAGCAGGATACTACACACTTGATTCCCTTAGTTGATCTCACCCACAACCAAGAGTTGCAACGACCCAAAGTCGAAGACTTGATAGACAAATCTGTCTCACACAGAAAAGCCTATAGGATTGAATAAATCTGTCTCCCACAAAAATACCCAAGAGTTTTTGTTCCGTCTTAGATAAATCAAGGTGAACAGGAACCAATCGATAACCCGGACTTATATTCCCGAAGAACAGCCTAGAATTATCATTCACCTTACAATAATCTTAATCGACTAGCGAAAGAAGATATTGTGGAATCACAAACAATGAGACGAAGTTGTTTGTGATTAGTTTTATATCTTTCCTATCGGAGATATAAAATCTCGAGTCAATTATTCCAATTGTACTCAACACGATAGAAACAACAAGATAAAATCACGCAACTACAAGATAATAGTTGGGTCTGGCTTCAAATCCAAATGAAGTCTTTCAGACATTAACCTACAGGGTCTCGAGGAGAAACCTAAGGTTAAAGGAGAATCGACTCTAGTTATGCAACTAGTAACACACAGGAGGTGTGGGGATTAGGTTTCCCAGTTGCTACAGTTCCCCTTTATATAGTTTTCAAATCAGGGTTTGCAATCTAAGTTACCTTGGTAACAAAGCATTCAATATTCACCGTTAGATGAAAAACCTGATTCTCCCAAGCTAATATCTTTTAACCGTTAGATCGAACTTAGCTTGTTACACACAAATGAAATGTACCCTCATTTAGGTTTATGTAACCGTACCTAAACGTGTACACCATGTTGGTTCACAAATAGTTAACTGAGGTTATCCATATGATTACTCTCATATCAACCTTATTCATCTTAACCATAACTAGTTTAAATGACTCAAATGAAACTAGTTAAAGAGCTGTTCAATTGCTATATTCTCATGGATTATACAAGAACACAATTAAAGCAAAATCGGTTTGATTTACTCGAATCAATACATTAAAATTATAGCCACAGTTTGCAAAGATTGCATTCCTTATTGTTTAATGTTTAGGTTCACGTATAACCGATTTTAGAAAAGTAACACACTTAAGTATGCGTACAGGTATGCGTACTTAAGTAACCGGATTTGAGTTTGTTTTAGTTTTCAAACTCAGCAGAAATTCATGGACGTGAACTTTCCGCCAGTACGCGTATGGGTACACGCACTTTAGGTAACCGGATGAGTTTGGTTTTGGTTTTCAAACTCAGCAGAAATTCACGGACGTGAACTTCCGCCAGTATGCATACTTTAGGTTCCCCGTTTTGGACTTATACACTAATGTGCGAACACACTATGCTTATATCCAAAGATGGTTACAAGATTCTAAATGCTTTATTTCAATCATTGAAACATTCTTCTATAATGATAATAGCCGTTTTGACACACTATTAGCATCAAAGCAATTTTCAAGATATTGAAATAATCATTATCGAAACATTCCATGCCTACATCAAATGATTGTATCACACAAACCATGTAAGATGTTACTCGGCAATTTTCTCATGATATAAGATGAACTTGGTCGAAGCGAAAGCTTACCAACACATATTTCTAGAAATATGTAAGCGAGATATACTTAGCTCGAAATCTCAAATGTGTATAGAGAAAACTATATCTTAACACGACTTATGTCTCAATATATGAGATAGTAGAAATAGACTTTCCAAGTGATAGATGATTTCAAGTCTCCACATACCTTTTGTCGAAGAAGTTCCACAAGCTCCCCTTAGTAGTTCTTCGTCTTCAAATGATGAACTCTGTGAAATCTAAGCTCAACTACACTATCTATGTCCTAGTCCGAGACATCTATAAACAGGCTAGAAATCAAGAATTATAGTTTTGATCACTAACATTGACAAACATGCTTGAGATAGCAACGCATGGGAGTTCGACCGAGCAGTGCTCTAACAATTTTAGTGAATCAAAACTCAATTAAAGAGTCGCTTGATTATATACTATAGACAACTTCGTATAGGTTAGGCTAGAAAGATTAGGATTATGAGACATACAAGTATTACTCGAAGACTTGAAGAATGTGAAGAAGTAATAAGCTACATCGACGACATCATCCTTCCTCTTGAGGTTAGTGGTGGGATTTTTACAGTGGTAAGTAATATGGTTCGTTCAAGACTTGTGAAAGAAGATTTTTTTAGACTTAATTTTTATAAATAAAAATAACAAACTCAAATAAAAAGGTGTTGTGACAATTATGGAGAGACTGGGGCTAGGATTCCACCATTGGTCGATATTAGTGATTTAATAAAATAATAATTATGCAACTCAACATTCAAATTGATTCTAATAGTATTGCCTAGACATGTAGATTTTCAAAAGAATAGATGTTAATCCAAGCATAGAATATCAAAACCCCAAAGCAAGCATATTCTATCAAGAGAAAATACACCTAACTAATCAAAATCATATAATCAATTTTTAGTTCAATGCAAAAATCATAATAGAGTTGTTATAATTAATTAAAAGTAGAAATGTATCACTTTTACCGAAACAACGGCTTCCTCCATTACCCCATGGATTGGGTTTAGCTCATCATGATGGAAACACGCTCAAAATTCGATTTCATTGCTCCAAATGTGCTTACAAAGATGAATATGTAAGAAAAGAGGGATTTGTAACGGTTCAGCGCCGTTACTATTATAAACTATGACTGTTACAAAGGAATGATACTTTAAATTCCACGCTAGCACTGTTGAACGGTCGTTGAAAAACTGTTGCAAAACCGTGAAAATACCACGGTTTATGAACGACATGCTTTAGCAGCTATATGTTCTTGATGTTCTTCACAGATGCAGCAGCTGAAATATTCTCTGCAACTCACGATTCTCACTTTTATTCTTCACCAACTATCTGCCAATCCCTCCGTAACCCATTCTGTGACGCCATATGCAGCCTCACGCAAACTTGCCAGATACAACATGGAATATCCCGAGAATAACTCACGTAATATGCTTGCCCTGTTTCACAAAATCTCCCTTTTTTATGGAAACTAACAGAAGTACCTCCCCTGTTTGACTGGAACAGTTCATTACCAAACAATATCAACGAATAAATCAAACAAAATCTCTCGCAAATATCTTCCAGGGAATACGCAGGTGAACTGCCAAAAACCCGTGAACCCTGTTTTCCTTAAATCCGATTATCCAGCCCAGCTTGATCGATTATAACAACTGTACCAACCCTGTATTAACATAAGAAGTTTATCCCATCAAAATCTCTGATCGAATTTCCTTAGAACAGCCCCAAATCTGGAACCCTAAATCTGCACCTATTTTCCCGCCAATTTGAATTTTGAAAGGTAGGGGATGACATCCCCCTAACAGAGATGGGGGTGTGAATAGCAGTTGGCTCCCTGGGGTGCAAATAGTAAATAAGGTGCCCCTTAGTAATTGAGGTGCCCCTTATCCAAAGCTAGGTCCTTTTAGCAGATGTCCTCCGGGGTGCCTTTATCAACTTTTCGAGCCGAATTTTCCAACAATGTTTATTTCCAAAAAATACCTACAAAACATATAAAACACCATAATTAGTACAAAATCGAGCACTAACAATGCAAAACATTGAGAAAATAGACACATAAATGCGTCTATCAAATACCCCCAAATTTATTATTTGCTAGTCCCGAGCAAATCTAATCTAAAAAATAAAAATTCTAACTCACTTTCGTGGGCATCGCGGTTGCACTTAGCATGTGCAACAAGCCTTTGAACCCCTAGGTGGCCCTAGTGGCCGAGTTATAGTCTCGGGAGGGTTTACAAGAGGTGTACCCATAAAACCTTAACTTCTAATTGGTCACAAGTATCCAAAAAGCTATGAGGACATACATATTCTCAACCTATCGCCAAGAAACAAGAATGCCAGAGAAATTAAAGGTATCCGCTCTGCAGCTGAATGAAGAAAAGGGGAGACACATCCGCTATACTGTTAGATAAAGAGACATCCTCTACACAGCAAGATAAATATTATGAGATGCATCCGCTTTACAGCTGGATAAGATTAGGAGAGATATAAAGATGAGAGGGACATCTGCTACATAGCTGGACAAATTACGTGTGATGAGTTGAACCAGTGCTAGAAAGATCTTGTGTCAGATGGATATCTCTTCGACTCTCTCATAGTGTGATCGTCTGATGAGAGGGACATCCGCTATACTGACAAAGCAACCAATATGCATATGCATATCTCTTCGACTCTCTCATAGTGTTCAGTAGAAACAACGTCTTCTTCGGCTTCAACTGTTGATGATAAACTCTCGAACCTCGTAGAACCTTGACAATTAACTCTTCTATTCGATTTCTTGCTTGAAATTTTCTTATAGATTTCTACTTCCCTATGGCCTTATTGAACAAATTTAAATGTATATATCATTTTTTTTATGAAAACAATAATAACAACACTAATATTTACATGGCCATGAGATAAGGACTTTAGCACTTGGATCTTCGCAACTTGTAATGTCTTGGTATCATGAACTTCAACAACTTACATCATTTGATTTTCTTTGCTCTTATAACTTCTTGTAACTAAGTCTTAAACTTTGATTTTGAATTCTGCTCTTCTATTGTTGCTTATAAACCTTAAACGTCTTCAACTTTCTTCATAGATTTTGATGTCGCTCCGCTTGTTGATGATGATAAGTTTCTACTGAGAGAGAGTCGTAATCCAATAACTAAGACTACATTATGAGGTTGCTTTGTCTTTCTGGCATTTCGTTCTGACTTAATTGTCTTTCCATCATGGATGGTTAGGTCCATCACGATTACCCTCTAAAAGGTAAGTTCTCTCTCTTGAGTGTCAATGATTTCTCAATAATGTCTTTTTCTCTAATGTCTCACTAGAATGTTATCCCTAGCAATTCGAATTCCATCTTTTCGTTGAGAAACAGTATGTAAACTTAGCTAATCAGATACTATGTGACACTAGAAGTTTCTCCCTTACCCCCAAACTTAAATCTAACGTTTTCCTCAATGTTTTAAAGATAAAATTAAAAGCATGAACAAGGAGAAACTGTTACCACTTGAGGGAAAAGAAATAAGGAAGGTGTTAGAGCATAGCTCGGTTGAACCCACCAAGCGTTGGTATGTCAAGTTTGGTTGTCATATTTTAGTGAAGCAAAACTCATTTAAAGAGTCGCTTGATTATTTACTAGAGTCAACTTCATATAGGTTAGCTTGAAAGTATTAGGATATGAGACATTGCAAGTATTACGTGAAGACTTGAAGAATGATAAGAAGTAAGGAACTACAACGACGACATCATCCTTCCACTTGAGGTTAGTAATATTTGACTTGAACTATTTCATTCCCTAACATATCTTTCAAGTCGTGCATATTGAAAACATAACTGCGAAGCTATGAATCATTATACTCTAGTTAGACGTAGTATTAAGGAATACAATACGAAGTATAACGCTTATCTTTTGAACTTTGTATATATGACATCGACATAATAGTATGAATGCTATTGTGATTATGTATGGGTATGAGGTGAAGATTTCGTCCTAGGAAACAATGTTTTACATTCGTTTAAAGGAAGTACATTCATAAACTTTTTTTGTGAATCAAAGGGAAATCGCTAGGCTTATTGGTATTTGTTATTCATTGCATATCTTTTGAATTACCAATATGTGTGTTTAGTATAATCGCTCATAACTTGTTTATGTATCTTGGTAAAACTATTCACAAGGCCTGACTTTTGTATTGGTATGACTTTTATTAGTGAAACCGATCTTAAGTAATCACTTGAGATGGTATGATCGATTTGTTGTAATTGGTATGACCAACTCTAGACATTGGGGAACCGATCCTAGTAAGATGTGAAACCAATCACAAAAGGGGAATCAATCCTTGTAAGAGGTGCAACAAGTTTCTAGTTATTGGGAACCGATCCTATGAACATGTGCAACACGTTTTTAGTTATTGGGAACCGATCATATGGACATGTGCACCAAATACAAGTTAGATACCATATATATGTGGGAACCGATCCTAGTACCTAGTCAACCAACTTTTGGTAACTCGCGTGACTAATTCTAGTACCCATATGGAGGTAGAACCGAAACTTGTTTTGGTAGAACCGTGAAACCCATGTTTGGTGATTTGATAGGATAATCCTAGTACCTAGTCAACCAACTTTTGGTAACTAGCGTGACTAATTCTAGTACCCACATGGAGGTAGAACCGAAACTTGTTTTGGTATAACCGCGAAACCCATGTTTGGTGATTTGATAAGATAATCAATCACATAGTTCTTCGAAGTCAGATGAACCAATTTTAAACTTGTTTGGAAGTGTGGCAAATCGGTTCCAAGATTGTAAATATGAAAAAGGATTTACAAAGTAAAGATGTCGACATACTTTGAACATGTGCAGTAACGCTTATCTTTTATTGTTCAAAGATATTCCTTAATAGCTAAAGGAGAATCCCGGATCGAAATAAATTGAGAATCTTTTAATTAAGGTTTTTAGTTTTATATGTGATGCGTGTCGTAACCAAAACAAATTAATTAATATTTTTCCACCTAATTAACAAGTAATATAGTGTAGTCAAGTTCGTTCCCACGAGGAGCAAGAGATTTTTAGTTGTAAAAATTATCACAAAAGGGGGGGTAAAGCAAAAGAAAGTAAATAAAGCAATTAAAAGATAAAGTTGAAATCAATAAGAGAGACAAGATCAAGGAATCCTTCTTTGTTGCAAAACAATGATTCAAGTTATGTTTTTCATCCACATGTTATGAGTCACAGATTATCACCAACCGTAGGATAGCAGGTTCGCTTAGCTAACCCCAAAATCCCTTATTTCACTGAGTAACAAGTTCGCTTAGTTATCAGATTCTATTCAAAAGAACCACCTTGAGGTTCGCTTACAAGATGCAATTCCCCGAATGCATTAAGATTTATGAATTTAGGTTTAGTACTAGTAGTTAAACTCGGTTCGCTTGGTCCACATTCTACCGTTGTTTTCACACACAATTGCTCTACGGAATCCCTCCACAAGGTCTCGTGTTTGCTACTTATGTAAGAGTCAAGAAACGATTACTTATCCCCTAACTTTCACTAGCTTTAGATCAAATTAACAAATCAATTTAGCGTGCACTCTAAACAATCTATCAATCAACCATGAATGTATAAACATTCCTATTAGTAAAAACAAACGATAATCATGTGAAGAACTTCAAGATAAAATTGAAAACAAAACTCAAATCATATGTTAAGAACTAGGAATTCATCCTCAATCAATAATAAAATTAGCTACTCATGTTAAGGAGTTCACACAAAGAATAAAGAAAAGAGAAGTGTTGTGTGTGTAAAAAGGTGTGTAGAGAACTTCTCTATTTATAGGCTTCAATGTTCTCCAAATCTTCCAAGGAATACAATCCTCATTCCATAATAATTCAATTTCCAAGTTCAAGTCTTTCTCAAATCTTCCATCTTCTCTTTCCAAATTTGAACCAAATTCTCCATCCAATTCCAAACCCAAGTCTTCACACCCGTGAGTCTAGAATACTCTTTACAAAATTCTGCACATATTGAATCGCCGGAGAAATCCTGGGATCACCGAAAATCGGCACCGGAATAGTGTTTGCGGTCATATGAGATTCTTCACCGGGAATGGAATATTCCGTCACTGATCCGTTAAAGTTAACAGCTGACCTAACGGTCTTATGTTAGTCAACTGAGTCAAGGAAAGAGAAGTCAGACACCGAGTCAGAATCTTACTCAACTGACTGGTCTTACTCAGCTGGGTTGGATCGGTCATCGGTCGGTAAGAGTCGAATCGTCGGCATAAAAATCCGACAGAGTTCCGTTTGTTTTCTGGGCATTTTTCAGGCCAATTTCAGGACGATTTTAGCTCCATTTACTGCACAAGATCCTAGCATACATCTATTAAGTTCAACAGCTTCACTTCATACCACCCATCCATTCATTTTACAGCACCATAATCATCTTCATTCGACCACAAACCCTTGAATATCACCATCCCATCTGCTTCTGTTGAAGTCATTCCTTGTACACCACCAACTCTGAATCCATAAAACCCGTGAGAATCATCAGCAACCATCTTCCTTGTATCTCAGAAGAACCCACGTCTTCTTTGTTGAACGCAACTTCAATTGGGATCTTCTGTTTCTCGATAGCGACCACCAAGACCCATCTTCAACCAATCTCTGCTCAAATTCTGCTCAAACTCCACACAAATTCGTACCAAACTTCACAGCGAACTCTAATTCTACAGTCTCAGACCAATTTCAATCATCAGTAGATCCCCTTTCTTCATTTGATTCATCACAAAACCCTTAATTTCTTCTCTACAATCGACGCTCCATCTCAGACTCTGAACCATCTCGTCCCTGTTCTCTTAAATTGACGGCAGAATAAAACCAATACCCATCTTAGCAATAGCACCACCTTCATCAGTTACAGAACCCATCTTCGATTCACTTTCTTCTTCTCACTGAGTTCTTGATCTCTCACAAACCATCTCTGATTTTCAGCTGAAACTTCGAACCCTAATTTCTTCGTCGTCTCATCACAGCAGAACTTTCATCTCCCTGACCTGAATCTCTCAAACCCATTTTAAATCTATGACAGATCCATCATTTTCTTCCTTTTCTGTTCATGGCTTCATTGCAGCACATCATCATCTTCTAACCCATTTCACCGAGCTTCAACAACAGACGAATTCCTTCTCCCATTTCTTATGATTCGGTTTCAATGGCAGCGAGTTCTCAGATCCAATCTCGCTGCAGAATAATATTTGGGAAAGAACTGAAAGAAGAAAACTCGATTAGGTTATAAGAGAAGGGGGATATTAAGACACCCCAGATAAAATACACCCCAAGATAGATGCCCCTGAGTTTCTCCTTTGGTGCGTTTAGCGATTCCTTTAAGCACAAAATTGACTACCCCTTAACCTTGCTTGGGTTGTCCTTAACATTCCTCCAAAAGAATGTTGCCACTTAATCTTGGTTCGGCTCCTAATAGTGTCTGCTTATGAAATGACAATTTTGCCATTCTTTCTCCATTTTGGATGATTTCTTCTTCTTTTCTTCGGCATGACTCCGAAGTAGCTACAAAACCCAAAACAAGCGTAATTTACATAATTTACAAGAAAAATTAGCAAAGAAAGCATAAACTACAGATAGTAAATACGGTGTATTCTACACCTATCAAATTCCCCCACACTTAGACTTTGCTAGTCCTCGAGCAAATCAAACTAAAACTTACAACTTACAAAGTTTTCCAGCGTCCCAAGCATCCAAAGAGCTATGAGGACATAGAGTTTCTGCATGCTAGTAATAAGAAGTTAGAAATACTAAAGAACATATTCTCATTCTTAAATGTTGAGTGAGAAATAACCACACCATAATGAGAGAACGCGTGTTTGAGAAACGATCAATAAGCATTTCTCCTCGACTTCTGCCTCACCAAAAAGGATTTTATGACAATTGCACTCAATAAGACGGCTTTTTTATGGGTCTCACATGTGTGCAGGTAGGAATGAAAAGATAATTCATGCAATTCGTTGAATGGTGGGAAGGACAACTTCTGAAATATTTTTTAAAAACCCACATCTTTTAACATTTTGAAAAACCATTTTTCTGACGATCTCTAAGAAAGAAAATCAACCATTATTATCGAGGATGAGATTACTTACTCACCTTCACATCCGATCGCCAATTATGATAACACCACTCTCACGGCATCCAATAGAAATATCTTTCGCTCCTCGTCTTTATCTTCTTCGTCTTCGTCTTCGGCTTCAACTATTAATGATAAACTCTTGAATTTCGTTATTCCTTGACAATTTGTAACCTTTTTCTTCAAAATCCTTGTCGCTTGAAACTTCCTTATAAATTTTCCTTCCCCATGGCTTATTAAATAAAAATAAAAACAAAACAAATATTTCTCTTGTCTTTTTTTTTTAAAGAAAATTAGAAATAAAATACAAAACAAAGTGAAAATAAAACAAACCATTGCCGTGGGAAAATACTTTACCGCTTGATTCTTCACAACTTGTATCGTCTCGAAATCATAAACTTCAATAATTCTCACCTTTTGCTTTTCTTTGCTCTCGTAAATAAGTCTTCATACTTGGATATATAATTACCTCATTGTATTGTAAGTCCTCAACATATATGTACAAATCTGCTCTTTGTATGTTGCTTTACTTGAATATGAAATTTGCTCTTTTTCTCGTTCCGTCGCTTGTAAACCTTAAACGTCTTCAACTTTCCTTGTAGATTTTGATGTCGCTCCTTGTTGATGATGATGGTGTTTCTATGGACCCATTGTTGTGGAGAGAATGGTGCTAACTGCAAATCGAACTACAAGAAGGAGGCTTTCATCTATAGATGTCACCCTTATGATTGACAAAATTAGCACTCAATAGATCAAAGAGTAGTGCTTCTATTGGTGGGAGGTTGGGCAGCTCACCATTCTACCCGGAATTAACGTACGGTGACACATACTCAAAAGAAAGCTCTTTAGTCAGCTACAAAAAATATTTGGTCGGTGCCTCAATTGATATAAATACGGGTAGTCTCCACTAATGATTGATCAGCAACTCTAATAATACATTTCTCCATGCTCCTAATTTGCATCACCGGCATGATTAAATCCATTATTTAACACTCTAACAAGTAAGAAATCCGAATGTAGTTCCCTAACACTTCCAAGTTCAGTTATGTCGGTCAGAAACTCTATGTAAACATACCTAGAAGTATGCTAGTGACTCTAAAATCTCTAAAAGTTGAAGGTTTTATGTAAAAATTTTTTTTTTTTTTTAAATGCATGCTTAACCACTCCCCCACACTTAAACTTTACATTGTCCTCAATGTAATTGAATCCTCCTAGTAAAGTCAAGGTGGGAAATTTTAACATGATATGGAACAAGAAAAAGAAATAACAAAAAGCAAAAGGATAAGAAATACAAAGCCTATGGGTTGCCTCCCATGAAGTGCTTGTTTTAAAGTCGACGGCCCGACTTAGCTCTTGCACGATTCATTCCCCATATACTAACAATCTGAAAATTTGAGGATCCACCCATAATACCTGTTTTGAAAACAATAACTCCATACAAATATTAGCACAAGAAAACAATAGTGAAATTATCGCTCGATAGAAATTTCCCCCACACTTATTCTCGTCCACACTCAGAAGTGTATAAAGAACATAGAATTTTGGAACTTCCATGTATTCCTCTTGGCAAACATGCATGGTGTTAGCATCAAGTGTTTCGAATGGTGGATATTTAGAAACAAAATCATCCAAAAATACTTTCGAAGCACATACACTCAAACCAATAAGAGGTAAAGGAGAAGAATCAATAGGCAAAGGGTTAGAAAAACCTTGCACAATCTCTTGTTTTGCGGAATCCTCTTCATCCTTAGAGAATTCATGTTAATTACTTACCTCTTGTATATCGTGGTCCTCTATCGAATCTTGCAACCATTCGTCGTTATTTTCTACCTTCAAAGTTTTGGCATCATTATAATCATTGGCAAGTTCAATTGGGTCTTCCACAAAATCAATCAATTTGGTTTCATCCTCTAGCATCATCTCTTCAACATTCTCATCATCGGAATCGGGCCATTCACTAAAATGATTTTCGTCGGTATAAATTGTAAGATCTTCTTGTGAGGGTGTTACACCGTTTATAACAATAGGTAAGTCACACCCAATCTCCTCCTTTTGAATAGGTGAAGGATCGTTATTATGATCCGGAGTTGGAATAACTTTATCCTTGTTACAATAATTTTCATAAGGTTCAAAATCATCATCGTAACCCATATAATAACGTTTTTCACGCTCTATTCTTAAAGCTCGTTTAGCTTCAAGAATTTCTTCATCCGATGCTAGGCCTTCATCGATCAATTGATAGAACCTTCTCTCAAGTTCCCTCAAACTAGGTTGCCTTGCACCAAGGAGATCACACATAGATTTAGAAGCATAACTATCCTCCCCTCATAGTGATTGTTCACTTACATACCCGTCATAAGGTTGTTGATATGTATGAGAATATCCATAAAGTCTGTATCCTAAGGATGGTTGGAAGTTGACATAATGTTGAGGTTGAAAACCGTATTGATTGTTGTAATATGCTTGCTCTTGTCCACCATACATGGAAAACTGGTACCTGAAATAAGATTCTCAAACACTAAGTTAGATACGATATAGAATCCAACAAAGCAAGAATAAACCAAAAAGAAAAATAAAAACAACTAAAATCATCCGCTGCTCCCCGGCAGCGGCGCCAAAATTTGATGCGTGTCGTAACCACAACAAATTAATTAATATTTTTCCACCTAATTAACAAGTAATATAGTGTAGTCAAGTTCGTTCCCACGAGGAGCAAGAGATTTTTAGTTGTAAAAATTGTCACAAAAGGGGGGGTAAAGCAAAAGAAAAGTAAATAAAGCAATTAAAAGATAAAGTTGAAATCAATAAGAGAGACAAGATCAAGGAATCCTTCTTTGTTGCAAAACAATGATTCAAGTTATGTTTTTCATCCACATGTTATGAGTCACAGATTATCACCAACCGTAGGATAGCAGGTTCGCTTAGCTAACCCCAAAATCCCTTATTTCACTGAGTAACAAGTTTGCTTAGTTATCAGATTCTATTCAAAAGAACCACCTTGAGGTTCGCTTACAAGATGTAATTCCCCGAATGTATTAAGATTTATGAATTTAGGTTTAGTACTAGTAGTTAAACTCGGTTCGCTTGGTCCACTTTCTAGCGTTGTTTTCACACACAATTGCTCTACGGAATCCCTCCTCAAGGTCTCGTGTTTGCTACTTATGTAAGAGTCAAGAAACGATTACTTATCCCCTAACTTTCACTAGCTTTAGATCAAATTAACAAATCAATTTAGTGTGCACTCTAAACAATCTATCAATCAACCATGAATGTATAAACATTCATATTAGTAAAAACAAACGATAATCATGTGAAGAACTTCAAGATAAAATTGAAAACAAAACTCAAATCATATGTTAAGAACTAGGAATTCATCCTCAATCAATAATAAAATTAGCTACTCATGTTAAGGAGTTCACACAAAGAATAAAGAAAAGAGAAGTGTTGTGTGTGTAAAAAGGTGTGTAGAGAACTTCTCTATTTATAGGCTTCAATGTTCTCCAAATCTTCCAAGGAATAGAATCCTCATTCCATAATAATTTAATTTCCAAGTTCAAGTCTTTCTCAAATCTTCCATCTTCTCTTTCCAAATTTGAACCAAATTCTCCATCCAATTCCAAACCCAAGTCTTCACACCCATGAGTCTAGAATACTCTTTACAAAATTCTGCACATATTGAATCGCCGAAGAAATCCTGGGATCACCGGAAATCGGCACCGGAATAGTGTTGGCGGTCATATGAGATTCTTCACCGGGAATGGAATATTCCGTCACTGATCCGTTAAAGTTAACAGCTGACCTAACGGTCTTCTGTTAGTCAACTGAGTCAAGGAAAGAGAAGTCAGACACCGAGTCAAAATCTTACTCAACTGACTGGTCTTACTCAGCTGGGTTGGATCGGTCATCGGCCGGTAAGAGTCGAATCGTCGGCATAAAAATCCGACAGAGTTCCGTTTGTTTTCTGGGCATTTTTCAGGCCAATTTCAGGCCGATTTAAGCTCCATTTCCTGCACATGATCCTAGCATACATCTATTGAGTTCAACAACTTCACTTCATACCACCCATCCATTCATTTTAAAGGACCATAATCATCTTCATACGACCACAAACCCTTGAATATCACCATCCCATCTGCTTCTGTTGTAGTCATTCCTTGTACACCACCAACTCTGAATCCATAAAACCCGTGAGAATCATTAGCAACCATCTTCCTTGTATCTCAGAAGAACCCACGTCTTCTTTGTTGAACGCAGCTTCAATTGGGATCTTCTATTTCTCGATAGCGACCACCAAGACCCATCTTCAACCAATCTCTGCTCAAATTCTGCTCAAACTCCACACAAATTCGTACCAAACTTCACAGCGAACTCTAATTCTATAGTCCCAGACCAATTTCAATCATCAGTAGATCCCCTTTCTTCATTTGATTCATCACAAAACCCTTAATTTCTTCTCTACAATCGACGCTCCATCTTAGACTCTGAACCATCTAGTCCCTGTTCTCTTTAATTGACGGCAGAAGAAAACCAATACCCATCTTAGCAATAGCACCACCTTCATCAGTTACAGAACCCATCTCCGATTCACTTCCTTATTCTCACTGAGTTCTTGATCTCTCACAAACCATCTCTGATTTTCAGCTGAAACTTCGAACCCTAATTTCTTCGTCGTCTCATCACAGCAGAACTTTCATCTCCCTGACCTGAATCTCTCAAACCCATTTTAAATCTATGATAGATCCATCGTTTTCTTCCTTGTCTGTTCATGGCTTCATTGCAGCACATCATCATGTTCTAACCCATTTCACCGAGCTTCAACAACAGACGAATTCCTTCTCCCATTTCTTATGATTCGGTTTCAATGGCAGCGAGTTCTCAGATCCAATCTCGCTGCAGAATAATATTTGGGAAAGAACTGAAACAAGAAAACTCGATTAGGTTATAAGAGAAGGGGGATATTAAGACACCCCAGATAAAATACACCCCAAGATAGGTGCCCCTGAGTTTCTCCCTTGGTGCGTTTAGCGGTTCCTTTAAGCACAAAATTGACTACCCCTTAACCTTGCTTGGGTTGTCCTTAACATTCCTCCAAAAGAATGTTACCACTTAATTTTGGTTCGGCTCCTAATAGTGTCTGCTTATGAAATGACAATTTTGCCATTCTTTCTCCATTTAGGATGATTTCTTCTTCTTTTCTTCGGCATGACTCCTATGGGTTGCCTCCCATTTAGCGCTTGGTTTAAAGTCGTCAGCCCGACTATATCCTTGCAAGATTCATTCCCCATATACTAACAATCGGAAAAGTTGGGGATCCTTCCATAGAACCTGTTTTGCAAACACTAGCTTCACACAAATATTAGTAATGTAAAACAGAAATGAAGCTATTAACCGATAAAAGCTTCCCCCACACTTATTCTTGTCCACACTTGGAAGTGTATAAAGAATATAGAAGTCGGGTACTTCCACGGTTTCTTGTTCCATAACCTGCATAGTATGAGAATCAAGTATCTCTAATGGCGGAAAACGAGAAACAAAGTCATTCAACAATATTCTCGAAGCACATACATTCAAACCAATAAGAGGTAAAGGAGAAGAAACAATAGGCAACGGGTTAGACAAACCTTGCACAATCTCTTGTATTACCGAATCCTCTTCATCCTTGAAAAACTCAAGTGAATTATTCACCTCTTGTATATCATGGTCCTCTATCAAACCTTGCAACCATTCTTCGTCCGTTTCTTCCTTAACCAAAGTTTCGACATAAACATCATCATTACAATCATATGCAAGCTCAATTGGGTCTTCCACAATATTGGTTAAACCGGTTTCATTCTCAACATATTCCTCCTTTTTGTTGTAAGGCACATACTCTTTTGCGGATCCAAATTTTATTATAAGAAACTTTTTTAGAACACTCGAAAATGCATCATCCTCAAGCTCCACCCTTTGAATAGGCTCTTGATCATTATTAAGATCAATGCTTGAGTAATCTACACAAGTGTCGACATATTCCTCTTCGTCTTCACCTTGATCGCAAAAATACTCCATTGTACACTCCTCGGGGATGTCACCATGAGTTGTTTCAAGCAATGTATCATAATCACCGTCACTATCATAGTCAACATAAGATTGGTCCTCGCTGAATTTAGTGTTGCTAATCTCGAACTCATCCTTTTGAATAGGTGAATGATCATTATTACGATCAAGAGTTGAGTTAACTACACAATTATCAACGAAAGTGCCCAAGGATTGGCCTTTTTCAACATTAGCATCAATCAAATATTCATCACAAACCGTATGCACATTAGAATTATCCATATCTTCCTTGCATTGATCAATGCCTCTTCGCAAGCTAGCAATACCTTCACGAAGTTCTTGGAGTTGCTCGTTTGTAGTCTCCTTTGCTTTTTGAAATTCTTCTTGTAAAAAGTTGGAAATTTTGTCTATGAAGTTAGAGACTTTTTGTTCACGAGCATAAGAATCCTCCCATCCTTGTGGTTGTTCATACACATACCCGCCATAAGGTTGTTGAGGAAAACCATAAGGTTCCATGGAATATTGGTCATAACCAATGAATTGGTTTTGATTATACCCCTGGAATTGGTAGTTGTCATATTGTTGAGGTTGTTGAAAACCGTATCCATCCATGTAGTATGCTCCTTCCATGAGAAACAAGCACCTGAAATAAAATTCTCACACCAAGGTTAAAACCAGAAAATAAGAAAAATAAAACAAAAACTAAAAACAAAAATAAGAAACCAAAAACAATTGACAACACATTGCCTCCCGGGCAAGTGGCCAAAATTTGATCGGTTGTCAGCCGACACAAAAATAAATTACACTTTCTTACTACTCAAAATATATAATGAAGCAAGGGCAAGAAAGGATCGTTCCCACAGAGAGGTCTTGGTTGTCAAATTGTTTCGGTTCCCTATAAATAACACCGGGGTTTTGTGATTCTTATATAATAAACTAAATAAAAGCAAACAATAAAAAGTAAACACGCAAATCAAGGATGAGAAAGTATTGGTCATGGATTTCGTCTTCAATCACAAACATGTTTTCAACACAATAATTAGAATTGATATTTTAATCTCAACTTTTATCAAAGGCCCTAGAATACCTTGATCGCAAGAATATCCCGCTAATCTCCTCTTGTCATCAACAAACACATTAAAAGATGCGAATATGAATTCTATCTAAAAGAACAACCCAACGTGTAAAAGCACTAATCAAGTTTAATTCCCTAGATGCATTAGGTTCTATGAAATCAGGCCAATCAAAGCAATCGAACGTGTAAAAGCACTAATCCGATTTAACAAAGGTTATGGTTCACATATAATCATAAGAATATATCACTAGAAACTATAATCATATTTATGCTACTTGCAATCCGGAATTATCACTTTTGCGTATAATAACCCTAATCTAGCAATAAAGATGAAAGCAAACTCAATCGATTCGCGACTCGACTAAACAAGCATTCAACTCATATAACAATATTAATGGTGAATCATAAACGATAACATGGAGACAAAACTAATTTATTGCACAAAAACTCATGTTTGGAAATCCAACTAATCCATAACCAAAAGAAAGCTCTAGCTCATATTCATGGAGTTCATAACAAGAAGAAAGAAAAACTTTCATGTTTCTAAACCCTAGAACAAAAGTAGAGGCAAAAAGATAGTATATAAGATCTTCTCCTAGTTGTAAAAGTCTTTCCTTTAAATAGCTCTCTTGTTTCCAAAATTAGGTCTAATCTTCAAAAGTCCACTAGATAGAAGTCCTCCAAGCCCATGTAGAAAATATGCCCAAAAATATGTCGCGGAAAATCGGTATTGTGGTCGGAACTTGGCGGAAAAGTCGCCGACAGAGACATCTCGGTGACCGGCAAAGTCAAACCGGTCACCAGTCAAACGAGTCAACTCGGTCAGACCTAGTCGAGTCAACTCGAGTCAGTGAGTCAGAGAACTAGTCAGCTAAGTCAGGTTGAGTCAGTCACTGCCTTGGATGAGTGAGCTGATTAGTCTTGGCTCGAGCCATTGCACGTGCCCGCAATGTGGTGCACTATCATTGTGCATCACTACCACCACCCGATGGCTCGCTTCATCCTTCAAGTCGCTGCAATTTCAGCTTCATTTCCATGACTCTCACCGCACCGGAATACCCATTCTCGCGGCCTCCCCGCAATACCACTCCGAGCCGCAAGCTCTAGCTTGCATCTAATAAAACCAAACAGTATCAACCACACAATCAATTCCATAACCTTGTCATCTCATTTCTTCATCATCTTCCAATGCAGCCAACACCAAATCCTAGTCTTCTCAGCTCATCGCCACCACTACATAACCCAGCAACTGCAAATTCATCCTTCTCCTGCTCCAATTCAGAAGCAAACCAAATCCACAGCAATTCAGGCCTCCACTAGCAACAGTTCATCTATTCCCATCTTCTTGACCTTGTAAACAAGAGCAACTTCACTTACTCCTGCCATATGACTTGCAAACTGAAAAATTACAGCTGCAACATGCCGTTGACCTAGCCATTCATCTAAGCCAATCCTCCACTGATTTAGCTACTTGCGGTACCAACTCCGAAGCATTGTTACCTCCATAGCTGCAACTGTCACAACATCAATTTCAGTAACTCTCGCCAGACTCTCGCTGCCTGTATCTGAGCTACAACCTCATGAACATCATCACCATCTCTCATTCTTGGCTCCATCACTGCATTGCTTCAGTTAAGCTACAACTGCACCCATTCCTTGTAATAGCAACTAACATTTCACACCACCAGAACCCCGAACTACATCCTCTGCACAATCTATTCCATTGCACCAGTCCTTAACTGCAATACCATCTGAAACTACATTCTTGGCCCTATATGTTTCAGCTCAATACCACTTCTTGTGCACCAGCAGATCCATCTCCAATCTCGATTCTCTCTCAGCTCGACACTTCAGACCACCACCATTCTTCTCTGGCTGATTTCCTGCGGCATAAACCCCATATGTTCCTTCACCTAGCACTTGCACAACAACCATATCTCAGCTGCAGAACCTATTACATCTCTGCATTACCAGCCCACTAGCCTTCATAATAGCACAACACCTGCTCTTCCATGACAATCACCAGCTTCACCTGCAATTTAAATACCAGAATTGTATTTGCAACAATTCCAGTGCTTTCAATTCCCTGCAAGCGCTCACATCCAAAACCCCAACCGCAACTGAGTAGCACCAAACCACTGCAGTTCAGCTCTGAGATCGAGTCCTATCTCCTCCAATCTTCATTGAATCTGAGCCAGACCCATCCTTAATTTATCATCATAATCTCCAAATTTCTTCTCAAACCACTTCTTCACCTGAGTCCATCCATTGAAATCAAATTGACTCTTTCAATTCACTGCTCAACTCAGACACCAAAACAAGACTCAATCCGAGTGATACCCGATACCCCTTCTTTACAATCCAAGAAGAATTTCAATTCCCATCTCAATCTCTTCATCGAGCAACAACCATTTACTGTAATTGATTCTTCAAATTAACATCAACATCACACGAATTCGACCCCATTATCAAACCCTAACTTCAATTTCAACTCAAATTCAAACCCTTCAAACAAAATCGCAGCTTCACGAGATACCCATTTCTCCAATTTCTTGACCTAATTATTTATCAGCTCAACCATCTCTCAATTGAATCCACTGCAATCAATGGCAGTATTTCTTCTTGTTTGCCAGCCATTCTTTGTTTGAATTAAACCCAGAACTTCCACAATTTCGATACCCTGAGCTCTCTTCTTGTTGGTTTCAGATGAGACTCTCAACCCTTGGCAGACCTAGGTACATGGTTGGAGTAGCGAGGGGAACTTGGTAGCAGTGAGACCGATGCAAGACTGCTGTGTGAAAAATTTGCTCGACCTGGTTCTTTTGATTTGTGAATTATAGAATGATGGTGGCCCTTAGCAGAACTAGGTTGTTCGTCAGTAAACTGCAATTGTATTTCACTTCCTGCCTTGAGACAATGGTGTTGGGCTTGTTGGCTCCCGTAATCTCTATTTCCAGCGCATTGTAGACTCATTTGCTCTGATTCGGGTCCATCGACTCTTGAGCTCGCCAAATAATGAATTAAGTTCTGATTTCCATTGTTTTTCGTCACATGACTCCATAGTACCTATAAAATGTAAAAGAAGCGTAATATACAAAAATACAAGAGAAATTTCCAAGAAAAGCATAAGAAATTGACATTCAAAAGATATAAT
>JAJJWW010008182.1:0-55252 GCA_023531295.1 Papaver armeniacum
CTTAATCAAGTAAGGGGGAGATAAATAAAGAAGGTTAGGTTTATGAAAAAAAACAAGAGTTTTATAAATCCTTGTCCGTGAGAACAAGAGGAGCTATGACCAAAGAGGGGTTTGGCGCCGTGGAGAAACCAAGAGGAAGGAGAAAAGAAGGAAGCCACCATTCGAGAGAACGATGAAGATTATGTGGGCTTGAATAAGAAGGGTGTTCTAGCGAAGAACCTGGCTTTGTCGGGTGAAGATTTATCCACCGATCCTCGCATCTCTTCAAAGGGTTTCTGTGGTTTGTCCAAATCCTAGTAATAGTAAGTGTCTCATCTTCCTTGTTTATGTTATCGTTGAATCTACCTAAGTATTTGTAAAGAGTTGGTTATCCGTCGTTAGCTGTGAGTAGAGAAAGAGGGCATTGTTATCCAAGTGCTATATGCATCTTGAAGAGGTGAAACCCCGCCTGGGGAGAAGTCGTTGTAACCCATTATTTGTCATAGTGAAGTTTGCCCGTGGTTGTTTACTCTTCGCATCAAGAGGTTTTTCCACGTTAATTAGTGGTGTTGTGTGATTGGTATTATTTTCTTCAGACAAGCGTATAATTGCTAGTGTAGGTTCCATATTGTGCATAGCGTCCCAGACGGTTATTCCCCAACAAACATAAATCATATTATAACCGAGGCTAATTGAAGCTGACGAGCAAACACATCAGACTAAAACACATCCAATGATTTTTCCCAAATACGTAACGTTATACACGTAAGGTGATGACGTTGTAATCAAAACGTTTCCATGGATGAATTGGCGGTGGTCAGTTTTAAGGGCTAAAGCTGAAGCCACGCGGCCGCCTAGGGCCCCAAATTGTTGGGGGCCCAAAAAAATAAATTATTTACAAGTGAAATACACCGATAATATAAGTGTCACTAAATGATTTTGTCACATTTACAAACATAATAAAACAACAGAATAATTATAATTGTTACAAATCGTTGGGAACAACTAAAAGCAACTCGTACTCTTCCGAAAGTATCTCGTTAGTTATCGATTTTGGGATGTTTTATGCCAAATTTAAATATACAACCGTAAATCTAACCTAAAAACAAAAAGAAAATTGACTTTTCTACGCTAAAGTTGAATCCAAATTATCGATTTTAGTAAGATGCAAACTTATCTCCGAAACTAAAATTTGTTTACATTTTTGGCTTAATATCATATAAAAAGGCCTCAAAATTAAATTGGCCTAAGTGACTCCGAAACTATAAGACGGCCCGGGAATTGGTGCTTTACTTTCGAGATCTTCCATCGATACAAACTACGACAAAGATAAAGAGGAAAAGAAAAACTACATGTTACCTATATGTAAATAGGTTTCTCCAGCTGAGGTATGTCAGTGAAGTTGCTTTATTTAGACTGGGTGACCGTGGCTTGGTTGGATTTCCAAACTTCCCATGCCATTGTACCTACCAAAATATCTATAACTATGTGGAGTGGATGTTTTTTACTTTTTGCACCCTCGTGAGTGTACCGTGGACCACGAGAACCATAGGCTCGCCGGACCCTCGTGAATTTACATTTTTTTCCCTAGACTCGGTGGTCCCCTGACTATATCCAAACTCCTTAAATTGGGGAATGATTTCAAGAATTACAATTTTGAACTCCTACCGCTGTGGAGAGGAGCATGCTAACCACGAGACCACTTGTGATTGGCAACACGTAGTTTTTTTTCCTCTACAAGCGATTAAAACAACTCTATGTAAGCCTTATTTTCCTCTAGAAAACGAATTGAGAATTGAGTAGAGAGGGAGAGAGATGTCGAGAGGTGGAGGAGTTGGGATTACAAATGCCGCAAACGTTGGAATTGCAGTACAAGCAGACTGGGAGAATCGTGAATTCAATTCCAATATCTCAATCAATGTTCGTCGTCTCTCATCAATTTTGGTACTTTTCTTTTCTTCTTTACTTTTACATTTTTCCATTTCCATTCTTTTGATGTATAGATCTAGGGAAAAAGAAAGTGGAAAGAGAAACATTGTAATGCTAAGATTAGGAATGTTGGATCAAATTTGAGTTTGTTAGCATCATTCTTTTGTTATTTAGGGATTTTGGTGTTGGAGTTTTAAAATGGAATTCACTGTGAGGATTTTGTCAGGGAGGTGGACTGGTCTTATCTTAGGAAAAATAGTTTCATTACAAGAAAATGTAGAGCTAATTGGCCACTCAAGTTTGAATGTCTAATGCAGAATTACGTTGTTACAATAACCACGTCTATAGAGCTTATTTTAGCCTCCTCAAGTTTGAATTTAAGGCAGAATTACATTCCCCTCAAGCTAAGGAATGATTTTCATTTTCAGACAGTTCCAAAATTTGACACAAATTGAACAGGATTTTTATGCTAAGAATCATAGTATTGTAGTGAGCACGTAATGGATCAGGTTAACAAGATGGATGCACCAAATTGTTATTGATAATTTCTTGGTTCAACTTGAAATGTTTCGTTCTCTTACAAATGCCAACTAGTACTGCTTTAAGTGTCTCTTGTTGATAACAGTTTAGACCTGGTTTCAGTTCCTATTAGTATTGGAGTTTTTTGTTTCATTAAACTTCCTCGCCTTTCATAGTTCTAGTGCTGAATAACAGCCTTAAAAGCATTTTGGTCATAGGAACCAAATAGTTATTGATTAATTTCTTGGTTCAATTTGAAAATGTTTCTTCACTTACAAATGCTAACTAGTAGGGATTCGAAAGTGCCTGTTATTCATATCAGTTTAGACTTGGTTTCACTGTTGATAAACAGTTTAGACCTGGTTTCATTTCCTATTACTAGTATTTGAGCTTTTTTTGTTTCTTTAAACTTCCTCACCTTTCGTAGTTCTAGTGCTGAGTAACAACCTTTTAAAAGCATTTTGGTCATAGGAAGTTGACCCATATGAATAGCAGTAGTCTAACTGTAAGGAAGCTAGAAAGCAACAGAAAAGACCCGAAAAGAAATTCTGTAAAATGAGTAATATTATGTAAAATATGTGTAAGTTTTTATATAATGGATGTCTCGTCTCATATGTAAAAACAGTGTAAGAACCCAACTGCTGAACTTGGTGAAGGTAGCAATGATGCCTTATTTTACTTTTTAGCAGCTAGGATGTATAGAGATCATGATAATACTCAGATAAAGTCCCATGTATTGGCTCCTTACGCGTCGCAGTGTACTTATCAGTTATCAGCTTGTCTAAACTTCATTCAATGCTATAACCAAGAAAATTGTGAAGAAGTGGACGATTTGAATGCAACACCACAAAAGAACAAACTCTTATTACAGAGATATAGACATTTAGTAATGCAACAGACAAATTCCCTTAGAAAAACACCATTCCTGAGTATTAAAATGTCATACTTCACTAAGAAGATTTTGTGCTACACGAGGGATTTAGGGAGGTGGATTGGTCTAATATTAGGCTTAGAGTACTGATTAGACAAAACCTCTTGTAGTGGTTCTAAACTGTTCAAAGAATAGGTTCATCCCAAGATAACCATATTTATAGAGCTAATCAGCCACTTCAGGTTAGGCAGAAATAACATTCTCAAGGTAAGCAATGGTTTTAATTTTTAGACAGTTCCAAAATTTGTGAATATAAATGACATAAGGTGAACTGGATTTGTGTGCGAAGAATCACAGTATCATAATGAGCACATAATGGGCCAGGGTAACAAGATGGGTGCACCGAATTGTTATTGATAATTCTTGTTTCAACTTGAAATGTTTCTTTCACTTACAAATGCTAACTAGTAGCGATTCGAGTGTCTGTTGTTGGTAACAGTTTAGATCCAGTTTAAGCATTGGAGTTTTTTTTTTTTTGTTTCTAAAAAAACTTCATCGCCTTTCATATGTTTTTTATTTTTCTTTCACTTGTCATATTCATGGTTTTAGTGCTGAATAACAACCCTAAAGCATTTTGCTTAGAGGTGGAGGAGTTGGGATTACAAACGCAGTAAACGTTGGAATAGCAGTACAAGCAGACCGGAGAATCGTGAATTCATTTCCAGTATCTCAATTAATGTGTCATCTCTTCGATTTCCTCATCAATTTTGGTATTTCCTTTGTTTCCTCTTTTCCTTTGCTTTTTTTCATTTTTCATTTCCGTTATCTGATATATCGATCTAGGGAAGAAGGTTTTGATACTAGTCCTGATTTATAGTCAAATTTGAGGGACTCAGTTTGTTTGCATCACACTTTGTTATTTAGGGATTTTAGTGTTGAGTATTACAGTTCACTACTTCACTGGGAAGATTTTGTTAGGGAGGTGGATTGGTGTTATCTTTGGATCAGAGAACCTATTGTGGTGGAGCTAAACTGTCTAAAAAATAGCTTCGTCACCAGAGAACCTCATTTATATAGCTAATCAGCCTCCTCAAGTTTGAATGTCCAAGGAAGAATTACATTCACAGTTCCAAAAATTTGAGAATATGAATGACTGTTGAACAAGATTTGTGGGCAAATAATCATAGTACCGCAATGAGCACGTAATGTATCAGGGTGACAATATGGGTTCACCAGATCGTTGTTGATAATATCTTGTTTCTCTTTTTCTAACAAATGCCAACTAGTACCCTCCTCAAGTAGTCAAGTGTCTATTGTTGAGAACAGTTTACACCTAGTTTCATTTCCTATGTATTGGAGTTTTTTGGTTTCTTAAAACTTCTCGCTTTTCGTATGTACATTTCTTTTCACTTGTCATATTCATGGTTCCAGTGCTGAATAACAACCCCAAAGCAGTTTGGCCAGAAGAAGTAGCTGTGCTAGTTTTTCATGAGTTTGGTCATGCACTCTAACATATGCTCACTAAGGAAGATGAGGGGCTGGTTTCTGGTATTCAGGGGATAGAATGGGATGCTGCTTCTCAGTTCATGGAGAATTGGTGTTACCAAAGGTGATGATAATTTTCAAATTATTGTACCTGTTCTGTTATTTCTGAGACTACAATTAATGATTTTTATTAGTCTGTTTCAGCGAAAAAAAATATATATTATTGAAAAGAAAGGGTTATTGATTCAAAACAGAAATGAATTATTGTTAATGAACTTCCTTAAAGCACATGTACAGGCTTTGTTAACATATGAACCGTTTCATTTATGCTATATAGGGATACGTTGATGAGCCTTGCGAAACACTATGAAACTGAGTGATGCTCCCAGAAGAAGTTTACTTGAAACTTCTTGCAGCAAGGACTTTCCATGCAGGGACACAGAGCCATAGTTGGTACAAATACATGTCCATCTAAAATTTATAGCGATTTTGGAGTCCTTAAACTTGAGCCTCACGTGTTTCATGAAACAATCAGATTTGGAAGAGACATGTAATTCTTTTCTTATATTTTAATGTTCTGCAGATGCCATTTGCAAGTACAGATTTGTAGCTTCATGGGAGTTACATTCCTGGTGGGTCAGAATCTATCTTTGATATTGATCGAAGAGTGGGCGAGAAAACTCAAGTTATTGCACCACTACCAAAGGATAGGTTTCTTTGTGGTTTTAGTCACATCTTTGCAGGTTTGGAATTTAACTTATTTAAGGTTATTGCCTTAGTAGCTAGATTTCCTTATCTCCATCCATGTGTTTTAAATTTTAATATTTATTTTTGGATGTGGCAGGTGGATATGCAGAAGGATACTACAGTTACATGGTAATTTTTTTCTTCTTTTGAGTAGATAACTAGATGTGCAGATCTTTTGTCTGAATTAAGAACTTGCTAGTTTTATTTGTATCTAAAACTGTAAGTTGATCTAAGTTTAGCCTTATATTACTTGCTTAAACTTACTTGTCTTAATTAAAATTTGCAGAGGAACTCCTTGAAAGCTTCGAACTGCTTCTTGAATGCGGCAGTTCAAGGTAGCATGACTTATTTACACTTGTTATTTTTCCAATATTGCATGTTTTGAAGGGTTTTTCTTCAGTTGCATTTTCATGTTTTGAAAGGTTTTTTTCTTTTGTGGTTCCCTCGCAAGTGTTAGGCTCTGATAGTGGTTGCAAGGTTTTTTTCTTTTGTGGTTACAAGAGTATTGATGGTGCCGGTGGTAGTGGTGGTAGAAGATCTAGTAAAAGTGAGATTTGAGTGAAATCAATTGTTAAAAGCAAAGAACGAAGATCAACATCGAGTGATCCGCCTATAAAATTTGATTTAAGAGTAATGTTTTGTGTTTTGTTTTTTTTTTGTCTACATTGAGTGATTATCTTGTCTACATTGAATATTATGCTTAAATTTGTATTTGTTATTAATGATCTTGTTCAATCAAATGCAATTTTGTTCTAGATAGTGGTTGTCTTTGTCTGTAACTATAATTTTGTTATTGTTTGTGTGTTGATGTACAACATGTCTAACTTTCGTCTACACATCCAATTAGGATGTGTAACTTGTATCTACACACCCGGTAAGTAAGGCTGCACAAAAACGAACCTAAACCGTGTACCGAACCGAAACCGTTGAAAAATTAACCGAACCGAAGTGAAACCGAATCTAACGGTTTAGGTTTAGGTTGTCAGTTCCGAGAAACCGACACACCCGGTTTCAGTTACGGTTTCTATCTAAAACCGTACCGCACAAACCGAAACCGGCGACTTATAAGTTGTAACTAATAGCAGCCGTTGATACGTAGTCCAACTTAATCTTATCCCTTAGTTTTTAGGTATTAGATTTACCTTCCTTTCTTCTTTTTTCATTTCTTCTTCTCCGTAACCAGTAGTAGTCAATGGAGGCAGAGACAGAGCACCATTCCAGATTCCACCAGGACCACTACTACCTTACTCTTAATTCTCTTTTTGCAAGGATTTTCTTTCAGCCCTTCTTCATTAACGTAAGCCATTATCTACATTTTTTTTTCGTTTGTTTAATTATGAATGAATCTGTATATCTAGGGTTTCTCTTTTTAATTTTTCTATTCAGTTTTTGCATGTCTGTTCTGTAAATAGATGCATATAGGATGTTAATTAAGCTTTGATTTTATTATCTTTGTTGGATTAACCTTATCTTCTTGTCTCCGTTTCATAGTCAGATTTTTTTTTTGGTGTCTATTCTTTGTTGAATTTGGATGATTTGTTAGTGGATTTGTGTTAATTTGATCATTTAATTGGTGGGTTTTGATTTGTTACAACTCTTTGTTGTCTGTAATTATTATTTTTTGGGCATACTGGTTTGGGGGAAAATCTAATGTTCACTCTTTTGAAGTGGAGATTAATGAAATCAATAATTATGTGATTAAAAATATGTAACTGATTGTCACTCTCTTTTGTTGTACACACAAACCAGATTATTTGCTCCAGTTTTTGTTTGCTCAAACTTCCTTAATGGCAGCTTCATTTTCTTCTAAGCCAGTCTGAACTAGGATCTTTACGGAATCTTTTGGTTTTTGTTTGTAATTAGATTTTCTGTTGGAGTTTCTGATGCATTTGAAGTTAAAACAGTCAGTTTAAAAGGTTAATTTGTAACTTTTTATCTTTATAACTTGTAAAGTTGTCTGTCAGTTTCACAAAATTGACAGAATTTTTGGTTTACCGAAACCGGGGGGTTTTAAACCGAAACCGTGAGGTTCAAAACCGAATGAAACCGAGTAGGCTAAATGGTTTCATCGGTTTCCAATTTTGGAAAACCGAGTACTCCAGTTTCGGTTGTTTTTTGGCCAAAAACCGTACCGAACCGAACCATGTGCAGCCCTACCGGTAAGCATGTGTCACTTGCATCTACACATGTGTCACTTGCAGTTACACATAAATATAGTTTGTTCTAGTTTCTAGAGTCTGTTTATTTTTTTCAATTAGCATGTACGAATTTCATTTACACATCCAATTAGCATGTGTAACTTGTATTTACACATCCATATAGCTTGTGTACTTGATTCTGGGATTTTCCAAGTCTAAGTCTTTTTTTTTTTATTAGCATGCGTAACTTGCAGCTACACATCCAATCAACATGTGGGACCTTCATCTACACGTCCATATAGCTTGTGTATTTTATTCGGGGTTTTTCCATCTCTGAGTTTAATTATTTTCTTAGCATGTGTAACTTTCGCCTACACATCCAATTAGTGTGTGTAACTTTCGTCTATATATCCACTTAGCAAGTGTAACTTGTGTCTACACACCCAGTAAGAATGTTGAACCACTTCTTTATTTCCTAGTAAGATAAATTATCCTTTCACTCGTGGAATGGAATTCGAGTTTCTAATAATTCGTTTCTAGATTTATGATATTGGTGGGTGCCCCCAAATTCGATTTTATTCCATTGTGATATTCTGATTCTAGTGTTTTGTTGTTTTTGGACGAGCTTATAAGAAGGAAAATCATGTATTTCAACATTCTAAGCAATGTTAAGTTGGTTAGCGAAACCACTATGCAACACCCAAGAATCAAAAAATTTAAAAGGCCTCCATATGGATTTTAGGATGGGATCAGTAATAAGCATTGTTACACAATGATCAGATGACAACTGAGCAAGATGTAAAAGTTAACTATTTACTGATAACTGTTTTATTTTTTATTTTTCCTCCTCTAGGTTCGTCCAGACGGATTGAAAAAAAAAAGAGAAGCTTTGTATCGTTTGTGCCGCTTGCTTGGTTGGAAAACAGAACATTATCTACCTGGGAAGCTGACGCGGCTCTCTATCCTCTTGGATTAAATTACCAATGCCAGGGGAGAATTTTTCTGGTACGGTTGTGGGAAACCGAGTACAACAAAATTTAGACACTCTTTTCTCTCTTCTCTGAAAATACGATAAGAGAGTCCCTCAAATCTTAAGCGACGTTTGCTCAGATCCATTCCCATGGGAGCGGATCTGAGCAAACTGATCGCTGTCGTAGGCGTCAAAAATAAATTACACTTTCTTACTACCCAAAATATATTATGAAGCAAGGGCAAGAAAGGATCGTTCCCACGCAGAGGACTAAGGTTGTCAAATTGTTTCGGTTTCCTATAAATAACATCGGGGGTTTTTCGATTTTTTTTATACTAAAATAAAATAAGCAAATGAAGAAAAGTAAACAAATAAATTCAAAGATGTGAAAGCATTGGTTAAGGATTTCGCTTTTCATTCACAAACATATTCTTATCTTAATAACTAGAATTGATATTTTAATCTCTATTTTATCAAAGGCCCTAGAATACCTTGATCAAGTATATCGCAAATCTCCTCTTGTCATCAACAAACACATTAAAAGATGCGAATATGAATCCTATCTAAGAGAACAAACTAACGTGTAAAAGCACTAATCAAGTTTAATTCCCTAGATGCGTTAAGTTACATGAAATCGGGCTAATCAAAGCAATCGAACGGTAAAAGCACTAATCCGATTTAACAAAGGTTATGGTTCACATAAGATCATAAGAATATATCACTACAAACTATAATCATATTTATGCTACTTGCAATCGTGGAATTATCACTTTTGCGTATAATAACCCTAATCTAGCAATAAAGATGAAAGCAACTCAATCGATTCGCGACTCGACTAAACAAGCATTCAAATCATGTAACAATATTGATGGTGAATCATAAACGATAATACCGAGACAAAACTAATTTATCAAACAAGGATTCATGTTATGTGAAATCAACTTTATCCATAACCAATAGAAAACTCTAGCTCATATTCATGGAGTTCATAACAAGAAGAAAAAGAAAAGCTTTCATGATTCTAAACCCTAACCAAAGTAGGGCAAAAGATGAGATAATTTTTTTCTATATAGATGAGATGTGAGACCCTTTATACTTTCTCCGCCAAAACCTAAGTTTCCACCGCATGTTTCTCCACCGTTGCTTCTGCTAGAAGTCCCAAAATCCAAGCCCACAAATCAAAACAAGTCCAAGTCATCTGTCAACTCTGGCTAACTCACTGAGTCAAATCAGACATTGCCGATTCCAAGACTTCACCGCCCAACTCCATTCACAGCAACACTTCTTCCCCCGTAATTCATCATCACAGCTGCATCCATGCGCCTTCTTCGTATTTCATCCTAACATACATCTATTTACAGTTTCAATCACTATCTTCATCTCAATTCTTGCTTCACAATACCAACCAACATAAGCAATCACCACAAAGAACTCATTGCAAAGATCAAATCTACAGCTCGCTGCCCTCTTCATTGCGTGTGTGCACAACTAACTTCCCGTGGCAACAATTCAGTTCATATCATCTCTCACTATCCCCGGCCATTGCCAACTCCACTGCCATTCTAATCGCCTTCCCCGTAGCCGCATATCACCTCATAATCCACGCATCACCACCGCAATCCTAAGCATACATCTAAATTTACATTCAACACAATCTTGCGGTATCCGAACTTCTGTCATTGTGTTGCTTAGCATCATACCTAAACCACAGCCACATTTCTTGTAACTGATCACTTGAACATCATCTCCAAGCCATCTCTTTTTCATCGCTTAAGCCACCACCACCGCAATTCCTTGTACCACCTTGAGTCGGGCTTCACCGTTAAACCCAAATACCAATCTTTCCTCCACTACGTGTTCTAACTTTAGTTGAATTGCAACTTCACAACTTCATCACCGCAACTTGAGCATCTCCCATCGCTGCCAACACCTTGTTCCATTCAACCCATTACAATTTCTAACCCATCACATCAAAATGTAATATCAATCCGGCCATCAGTTTTCACCCGCTGGTGCAACTTTATTCTCTCCCTAACTCAATGCACACAACCAAAGAACACATTGGGCCGCTTTCCATCTCTCGCAACCAACTCAGCTCACAAATGCTTTCAGACCACCAGAGATAGCCTAACACTAAACCATGACAGGCACTAAGACAACCCCGCAACACAAAAATCGCACAATTCCATTCTCCTAAACTCGACACAAAGAATAACGCCTCAACAACAAAAAGCTCATATGGCAGCCATCACCGCATTCTCTTTATAGCACCAGACTCAAGCCTTCTTTGTTCTTCTAAAGGCTAACCTCGCGTACTTTTGAGTCGCAGCCAAACGACCACACTATTACAGCAAATTGTATCTCAACCATTGCAACTACATCAAGTTAACAGTACCATTCTGTCATAACCCTTCATTTAAGTTCATCCACTGAAGTTAAACCCATCTGCTCATTTCAGAATAAATACCACGTTCTTCTCGACATCATCACACTCCCATAATCCTTGT
This sequence comes from Papaver armeniacum, assembly GCA_023531295.1. Lineage (NCBI taxonomy): Eukaryota > Viridiplantae > Streptophyta > Magnoliopsida > Ranunculales > Papaveraceae > Papaver > Papaver armeniacum. Next base: position 11,146 of record JAJJWW010008182.1, read on the forward strand.
AGCTCAAACCCCAAACTCATGGCCACCGCTTTTTGCAGAAGAGTATCTCGGTCACTTAGGCTATCTCGAGCACATGCCGTGGGCGTTTCTAGACAATGGTGGATATAACTTTGTTGAGTTTGTAACTTTTCACCGCTCCTTCCCCGCATTGCAATCAATTTCACACAAAACCATTTATTCGATCCGTTGCTGCATCCTAAAACACACATCAATTGCACTTAACACAACACCCAAAATAATGGCAGCAAACTTGTTCATTCTTTGTTCATTTCATGTCAAGAAACTTTGCCAAAGACTCATCATTTCGAACCCAATTCTTGAGTTACAACCAGTACACAAACTTGACCTGCTGATTAACTCAAACACCCAATAGAATCCGTGGCATCAACAACTCAATCTCTTCTTCCCCTTTTCTCGGTCCGAACGCCAAAGAACTATACTCCTTCTTCCTTCTTCTTCTCAGCTTCTGATAGGGCTCTGACCCATGGTGAATGCCTACCAAATCTTTGTATCTCGCGATGAACAAAACCACCATCTCGATCTCCTAAGAAACGACAATGACAAATGCAAATTTCCATGGCTTGAACCGATGAACACTCGACCCCTTCGCTTGTAATAAAGACCCACTATCATTCTTTGAACCGGCACATGTGCGACTTCCTCGGAAAGTAAAATCCACTAAGGTCTCTTTGTAGTCTGATTTACTTCATGTTGGTTTCGTACTTGTGAACTGCCAAGCTAAAATGTTAAGCCCATGTCACAAACTTCGATATCGCAGCCTTCCACTTACAGTGGACTTGGCTGATATGAGCTTTACGAGTGTAATCCGATATGCCCTATTTCGACGCCTTTTTTCTTCTTTTTCACACCACATGACTCAATACACCTATAAAATGCAAAAGAAGCTATACAAAATAAACAAAAATACAAGAGAAATAACTAAGAAAAGCATACGAAATTGATACTCAAATGATATAATTTAGGCACCTATCACAAACCATCTCCATTAAATCATTCCTCTAGTCCCTTGTTTCCCTTGTGAAAAAATCTCACTCGATTTGGTATTTTTAGGTCTTTTTCTTTGTTTATCTTATTTCCTTCCTTTTCCCCGCTGCCTCTTCTTTTGAGCTTGAATCTGTTTGTTTCTTCATCTTTGTTTGGTTTCTGATCTATGGGAATGATGGATTTTCTTTGTTTTCAAGGTAAATCACTGAGTTCTCTAGGTTTTACCCATTCAACATTTTGTACTTCTTCAAATTCTTTTAGCTTGTTTGATTTTCAACAACTTCTTCATCACCAAGATTTACAACAACAAGGGTAGCAACAAAATCACTGCTTCTCGTGATGGCAAGGAACAAATTACAACAATCACTACAAAGAATAACAACAATTACAGATGCAACAAATGTAAATCACTGTGAACTACAACAACAATCACAAGAACAACTCCAAGAACAACAATCACATCAACTCCCACCAAGAAGAATAACAACAAGTCTACATCACCAATGTGTACCACCGATTTGTATTTTTTCGCTTCTTTGTTACTTGACCTAAATGGTCCGTAATTAGGTGTGGATGCAATTAGTGCATTGGCATACCAAATAAACCCGAGGGATGGAGGATTCACTCCATTGATCCTAACTCTCCGTTGTATGCAGGATTGTTATTTGGTTTGGGAGGAATTAGTCCTTTCAAAACAATTCCATCTAAACCCTACAAGAAAAGAATTAGTCCTTACAAGAGAAGAACTAAAATTGATGAACCCATTGGTGTGATTTCTACTGTAATTCCAGAGTTGTAAGGTTGATTAGTTTCAAAAATTGTTTAGGTTTCTGTTTTATCTCTGTAAACTCTTATTGCTCACAAGAACTTGCCATTCTTGTTGAAACAAACATCTGTAACGAGGCTACCCCTTGTAAAAGTACTGTTTGAATGAATGAATTTTCCAAAAAAAATTTTTACCAATGCCATGCTTATCTACCTACACTATACGGTTGTATAGTCTAGTATGACTTGCACAAACTATTTTGCAATTTGCATCATCATGGGAAATGTGATCTAGAGAAAAAAAATTGGTGAAAATTTCCAAAAGGGCAAGATTCCAGTTCCCTATACTGTTTCTGTGGTATCTAATTTTATCCCACACTACGTGCAAGTTGGACGTGATAGAATTGTGTTCGGTCTTGCAATTAAATATGACTTAGCTTCAAAATGCTTGCACATGTACCCTAGACCACCCGTTGACCACCACTGACCACTGCACGCACCTTTCATAACTTCATTTCATTACATTATTCGAGAAAACAGATTAGTTGTTGTCTTAAATATTTATGGAAAATAGATGTGACAAGTTATATATAGGTGGTGTTTAAAGTTTAGCCATATGTATTATGATATCTCGATTAGTTTCTTACTTGATGTTGGGTGATCCACATTTCGTCTCTTATATCATGGAGACACATACACTTTCGGTGTTTTAACTCATGTATCAAGACAATTGAGAAGATATTTTTTAGAAAATGACCGTCGACATCCAAAACCAAAGAAAAAAGTCATCGATGAGTATTCGTGAAGACAATGTATTGTCTGCAAAGTGTGGTTGATTAGTCTGGCTCAGCACAACAGATAAAATTTATAACCTGCATGTGATACGTTGGGTCATATTTTTTTCTCAAAATTTAACTTGTTGTGGTGTAAATACATTGATACTGATTAAACTTTACATGACTGTTATACGGGTTGCCAAATTCAAGAAGAGATTATCAATCAGAATTTTTTTTCGAGTAAGAAAGGATATATTAAAGGGGAAAAAAATATGTACAGGAAATATACAAAAAGCCACTGTGTGCTCCCTAAGAAAAAAAAACCCCTATTACATTAACACAATGAGTTCCCAATTATTGATAACTTGATTCACCGAGAAGTCTTTGAAAACTTCGTAGAAGCTCCATAAGTAGATGTCCAATTTGATTTGCATGAATCAATTCTTCCGTACTTTGATCTTCCTCCATGCACCCTCCTATTTCTTTCTAACCAAAGTCTGTAACAAATTGGCAAAGGAAGAAGATGCCATATAATCTTTAATTCGCTTAGAAACCCTTTCCAATCTCCAACTCAGTTAAAGGCGCTTCCGAATCAGTCCGTCCAAACCCATCTCAAACGAAGAGGATATAAAATAGTTCCAAAGATGCACACTGCTCACAAAAAATAAAGAGATGATCTTGAGTTTCTATACGTGTTGCAATACAAGCATAGATTCGAATTGATCGAACTCTTTCTTCTCGCAGATATATGCCTTGAACCGAGTCATGCAATGCCGCCTGCATTAGGGGAAAAATAACTCTCTGAGGAGCCAGCTTACTTGTTGCAATCCTCAGAATAATCCCAATCCTCGTCCAAAGCCGAGATGGCCTGATAAATTCCTTTAGCAAGCAGAACTCCCACTTCCTGGCCCTCTTCAACCTCCGGCACTAAAGTCACGCCTCACATCATGCTTCAACTCCAACAGATCAATACGCTCACGGGGTCCAGCCTTTGAAAACAAAATTCCAAGTATGACTCTCATACAGCCACTGTAAACAAATTTCGCATACTAATCCCCGTATAATCTTGGATACTTATCCTTCAAAGACTTTTTCGATCCATAAGTCATGCCAAAATCTAATGTCAATCAGCTTCTTCACCTCGGATCGTCAATCAAAAAAATCGCATTAGATTTCAAAATTTCAAACCACATACTTCTTCCTATAGAACTTACTCAAGAGGTAATAATCCGTACTCCTCCGCTTTTGTCTTCTCGCACATAATCTTTTCTCCACCATGCATTTTCTTTATTGATTTCATGCCATTTTGCCAATAAAGATCTATTAATTAATCTTAAACTCCTTATGCCTAATCCCCTTCCTTTTATGTTTGTCACTTTCTTCCACGAAACCTATTTTCATCTTTTTATTATCTTCATCCTCACCCCAAAGAAACTTCCGCATAATTGTATTCAACTTCTTTCCACCGCCACCTTAGAATAGTAAAGAGACATGTAATATGTTGCTATACTTTCCAAAGATCTTTTAATAAGAGTTACTCTCCTGCCTTTGTTTAGAAATTTCCCTCTTCCAAGTAATTTAATTTCTTTTTCATTCTCTCAATTATAACATCCCATATTGCTATATTTCTCTTTACTAACCCCAATTGGCATACCCAAATAGAGCAATGGGCAAAGAATCAACCTTACAACCTACCCAAAGCCAAGTCCTCAACCATATCATCCGCCCCTATACCGGTCATTGAGCTTTTCTCCAAGTTCGGCTTTAGCCTGGTGAATTTGAAACATAAGCAGCATTCATTAATAATACCCTTACCTCCACCTTGGCATTAAGAAAATAATAAGTATCATCTCGCAAATTGAGATGTGAAACCACGTACCACCCGCTGCCACTCTGAAAACCTCCAATTCTATCACCGCCACGGCCTCCTTAAGCATCATAGAGAGCACTCCACTCACAAGAAGGAATAGAAAGGCGATAAAGGATCACCTTGCCTAATTCTTTCAAGGACTTATTCTGCTTGTCGCCTTCCCAACTTAACAGAGAATCGAAAACCAGCGACGCACCAATTTATCCATTGAATCCATTTTTCCAAATCCATTCTTCCTAAGGGATGTAAAATAAAGAAGGCCAATTGACATTGTCAAATGCCTTTTCCATGTCTATCTTGCATAAAAATCCCCGGCTTCTTCTCGCCTTAATCGCTATCAATACACTCATTAGCGATTAAAATGCCATCCAAGATTTGTTTATGTTTAATAACGCACCTTGTTCATTAGAGATTAAGCCCTATGATAACGACTTTCATCCTTTCAAACAAGTAATTTAGAAATTACCTTATAAAAGCTACTAATGAGGCTCAAAGGTCTATAATCTTTATACGCGAATCCTCCTTCTTAGGAATGAGTTTGATAAAAGACATATTGAGGTGCTAGCCTGCTTTTACCTTTGCAATGGAATTCATTTATCGCAGCCATAACATCATCCTTCAAGGTGCTCCTGAAGTGCTTTTATAAAACTCCAAGTTGTACCCATCAGTCCTGAGCTTTATTAGTGCTCACACTCTTGATAGCATCCACAACCTCTTCCTCAAGAAACTGCCTCTCAAGCCAATTCGCCGAGCATTATCAATGTCTTGAAATTCATGTTATCAAAAGAAGGCCATCAAGTAAAGAGCACTAAAAGAGAAGTATAATATTGTTGAATTTCCCGCCGAATAACCTCCCGATTAAAAATGTCCACACTTAAGAATTTCTAGCTTTGTAATCAGCTCCTTTTTCTTTGCATCGGGCTATCCCATGGAAGTATTTCGTGTTCTTGTCACCTCCTTGAATCCTTGCACCTTCGCTCTCAAACGCCATTCTTGCTCTTGAAATCTTCACATTGTTCAACTTGACTAGCAAAGTTAGCTCTATCCTCCAACCGAATCGAGATAAAAGTGCATCTTCTTCCGCCAAACAAGAATCAATACCGCCAAGAACTCATCTTCCTCTTTTTCACACTACCAAAAACCTCCCTAAGGTTTTTTATAAAGAACTTCAAGTTCAGAGTTTCCAAACGAGAACACAATCCGTTGTCCCCACAAAAGTCATAGACCTCCACCATATATTCACCAATTTAACGTAAACTGATGTCAGAACATGATTTATTCTCAATCTTGAATTAGAATTAATTTTGACCGTAGGAGATAACCTCTAGAAGGAGAGCATTTGTGATCCGAAATAGTTCTAACTGTGCATCGTTTGAATTGCATTTGGAAATTTTTCATCGAACGAAGTACACACTAGTAACCTCATCAGAGCCTTTGCATAAGAAAGGTCGTCATGTTTGTTACTCCAAGTAAAAGAGCCTCCATTCAAATGTAGGTATATCATCTCATGTCTAATGAACTCATTAATAAAGTTCATGTTTCTAGTGTCCTCCGGTAACCCTTTATTCCTTTCCGCATCACATCCGATTAATGAAATCACCCACACAAGACCAAGCTCCACGACTAACCTCTTATCAGTACTCAGATCACTCCAAAATCCTTCTGGAGAGTGTAGTCGCATGGAGAAGGTTTAGTATGAATGAATTTAAATAAAGATTCAAAACTAATAGGTGGATATTGAGTTCACACCCGCCTTTTTGTCTAACAATTCCAAAGAAGCGCCATCCCATATCAGCAATTTCACCGCCGTTACTCATTGAACCTTTGAGAAGGGAATCATCTCATAGCCTAAAAATCAATCATATAAAAGTTGGCGAACAAACTAACACAAAAACTAAGCATTTTAGCTTTAATCAGACATATCAAACATTTATGCGCTAAAATCAAATATTTCAATGCAATTTGCTTTTCATAAGCATTTAAACCCCTTATATTCCGCTTAATATTTTAGACCCCATCGCAATGACGTTTCTCCCGACCACCTCTTCGCATCATCTTCTTTCTCCAAAGAATCACTTGAATTATTAGAGCCAGCCGATCCCGACCGTTTCCTTCCGCTAAAGTTTTATATCTGTCGCGATATTTCCAAGAGAATTTCCATCCACAACTTAGCATGCTTCTATCTTGCGTAAATGCCACCTGGGGAGGCAGAACAAAGTTCAAAGACCAGCTTTGAGGTCGAAAAAATAACCTCATTCGAGTCTATATTAGTGCTTTGAATTGCATCAAGCTGGATAATAATTTGGTCTTCAACCACATCATTAAGGTTGATCACCACTCACTTGAGCCAAGTTTGTTGTATCTGTCATCGGAGTAGAAGGCGCATCTCTATTATCAATCAGAATTGAAAGGTTGTTTTTGCTCGGTGTCGCTAATCTCTATGATATTTCCGTAACCTCCCGTGGCAACTTGGTAAATTTACTTTTGATTATTTTCTCCTTTGTCTAGGTTCAAATAACATTTCACAATCTTAAGAGAGACTCATGCCGCTCGCCGCATAGGAAAGAGAAAATGGGTCATTTATTAAAAAATTCAAACACTGCCTAAAATGGACAAGTAAAAAATCTGTGGAATAAATAAAAAAATAAATAAGGATGAAACTGGATTCATCTCGGCTTATACTTAAAAAATGCGAGGATGAAACCTGGATGATCTTTACAGAAAATAAAAATAAGAAAAAAATATTTGAAATGGATGAGAAACCAGCTACATCCACACTATTTTTAAATTTTTGTCCATTTAAACAAGATCTTTTAATTTTTGGCTATTTAAATGAGATTAAAACCTGCTCATTTTTTTTCACCTGGTGACCGCTGATTTCATTTTTCACTAATTTACAGAGTAGGAAACTACAATCCCAAAAATGAGAACATGGTACACCTTGGATTTTGATATGGCTGACATTGATCGGTATTGATGGTGACAATTGGGCTGGAAGGTCGAATTGAGTCCAGGGAAGAAAAACAGCTGCCGAGAAAAATGCATAACGTTAGAAGATTTACCATTAGAGTTGCAAAACAATCGCAATGAAATGAGTTCGAAACGCGTTCATTACGAATTTTTTTTTTTTTTATTGAACAAAAGAAAACGACTTGGTTAATAGATCCCTCCCTCGTGCCTAAGTTGACACCATAGTCTACCTCTAATAGAAACAACCAAATTGGCAAGGGTGGTGGTGGATAATACTATACTAAAACAAGTTGGAGGTTGGGAACGGACTACCCAATATAATAGAGTTGGTCGGTGGAAATGGAAGATCTTGTTGTTGATTGTATCTACTTTTCAAACTCTTTTAAACTTTTATATGAAGTTTTGATTTTATCAACATACGATTTATTTAATCTCATTAATTAGCCTGGAAGATCTTCCAAATCTTCTTCTAACAGTTTCAATGGTTTTTTAAATTATTTTCATTTCTATTCCCGATTGGTTATTGACACTTATTGTGTCCCAGGACGGGTGCCGGCGGATGTGTGCACCTGCAACCCTGGTAAAACTAACTGCCCCGCCCAAATTTGTTTGCGTGGTTTGATAACTCACTACATAGGAAATATCAAATATGTGGTCCTTTATGACCATCTTTTGTCACACTTGTTACATTTTCTACTTGCCACCAAGCAATTATTACTGTGGTACCATTATTACTAGTTATTGCCTGGCGAGATTGGGGTATACTCAAACTAATTGGGGTACCCGATTTTAAGTGGACATGTGAATCTACGGGGAGGCAAACGTGGTAAACTTACTTAAATACCCCTACACTAATCAACCTAAAACTAAACTCTAAACTTAAAAACCAAAACTGATTAACCAAAACCTCTCCTCTTCTCTTTCATTCTTCTTCTCTAAACCTCTCATCTTCTCTTTCATTCCTAAAAAACTTAAAATCAACTAAAATTTTGAATTTTGATTTTTCTACCCAAAAAAAATGGTTGATTCTAAGCGATCCGCGAGCAAGAGAGATTCAACTGGTAACATGAAAACCTCCAAATCGTAGGGAAAGGTAAGGGAAAGGTTGGAACTAGCAAACTTAGAAAATCCAATCCTTGAAGGTGCCTAAAAGAAACCTCTAAAGGCGAAAAGAAGATTGTAAGTGATTTATAAACTCAAACCCATTATTGTTTTTGTTGAATATAATTGTTAGATTAGGTTAGAAATCGAAAATTTTGATTTTCAGATTTGTGGCCGGCAAGGTCGATAGTTGAACAACACGCCGACCTTTTGTATTTTCAAAGCGCCGGCATGTTATCAGGATGAATAACATGGAAGCTTTTCATCAGATCCATGCGACCGTTCAGATGACCAACCGGGGCCGTGGGTATAATAACCAACCATCTATATTTTGGTAAGTGTTGTTTCAAACCATCTTACATGGGCCAATTGTGTAAGTCCAAGCTCAGTGAGAAGCTTTACTCTTGCAATTTGCGGGTTTGGCCAAGCATGAAGCTTCATCTTACGAATTTAAGTTTAGCCATGGTAAGAAGAACTGAATTCATAGAGTTGCGGCTAGTTCATGCACGATGAAGCTTCATTCTTACAAGTTGGAAATCCTCGGTCATAATGAAGCTTCATTTGGGCTAGGCATCAGCAAAGGTCCGGCCTCCGGGGAGTTGATGAATGATTTTTCTCATAATCTTATTTCTTAGAAATCTCTGAATAGAACATATATAGGAAGGGCGTTGGTTTGGAAAAATAGTTTGTTTGGCGTCGGCATGGCTCATCTTCATGGGCCGATTGTAAGCCGTCTGGCCTCAGCGAAGCTTTACTCTTGCACTTACGGTGTTTGGCCAAAAGCACATGAAGCTCACGTCTCGCAACCCGCAAGTTTGGCCAGCGCGTAGAAGCTTCATTCCTCCAAGTCGCGAGCCTGCTCACTTGCGCGACGAAGCCTCGCTCTTGCTAGTTGGAAATCCCCGGTGCATAGTGAAGCTTACGTTTGGGCTGGGCTTTATCGGCAAGATCGGCTACTCGGGGAGTCGATGAATGATTTTTCCTCCCCAATCTTATTTGTAGAAATGCGAATACAGACATATAGGGAAGGGGACGTTGGTTTTGGAAAAATAGTTGTTTTATCGGTTGGCATCGCCGTTCATGGACGGTGTGTCAAGTGCCAGTCCTCAAGGTTAAGAAGCTTTACTCTCAGTCACCTATGCGGGTCTGGCCAGGCACATGAAGCTTCGTCTTGCGGTTGCAAGTTTGGCCAAGCGCGTGAAGCTTCGATTCCTGCACGTTCCTGAGTCGGGCGTTCATGCAGTCGGAACTTAGGCTTCGCTTACATGTTGGAAATCCCTCGGCCATAACGAAGCTTCATTTGGGCTAGGCACTCGGCAAGATCCGGCGCCTGGGGGAGTTGATGAATGAGTTTTTCCTCCCCTTAATCTTATTTGTAGAAATGCGAATAAGGCATATATATGGGAAAGGGACGTTGGTTTGGAAAAATAGTCTGTTTGGCATGAGCTGGCTCATCTTCATGGGCCGATTATTGTAGAGTCCCCGGCTCGGTGAAGCTTTACTCTTGCAATTTGCGAGGTTTGCCAAGCACTCACGAAGCTTCATCTTCTGCAGATTTGCAAGTTTGGCCAAGCGTGAAGCTTCGTTCCTCCCGAGTTGCGAGCCGCCTACGCACTGATGAAGCTTCGTTCTTACAAGTTGAAATCCTCGGTCATAATGAAGCTTCATTTGGGCTAGGCATCGGCAAGATCCGCCTCTGGGAGTTGATGAATGATTTTTCCTCCCCTAATCCTATATGTAGAAATGCGAATAAGACATATATAGGGAAGGGACGTTGGTTTGGGAAAATAGTTTGTTTGGCATCGATTGCTCATCTTCATGGGCCGATTGTGTAAGTCCCGACTCGATGGCTTCACTCTTGCAATTTGCGGAGTTTGGCCAAGCACATGAAGCTTCATCTTGCAATTTGCAAGTTTGTGGCAGCGCATGAAGCTTCATTCCTCAAGTTAGCGAGCCGTTCACGCACGATGAAGCTTCATTCTTACAAGTTGGAAGTCCCTCGGTCATAATGAAGCTTCATTTGGGCTAGGCCCCGGCAAGATCCGGCCTCGGGGAGTTGATGAATGATTTTTCCTCCCCAATCTTACTTTGTAGAAATGCGAACAAGACTATATATAGGGGAAGGGACGCTGGGTCGGGAAAAATAGTCGGTTTGGCATCGATTGGCTCGTCTTCGTGGGCCGATTGTGTAAGTCCCGCCTCGGTGAAGCTTTACTCTTGCAATTCTTGCGGTGGTTGGCCAAGCACATGAAGATTCATCTTTGCGATTTGCAGAAGTTTGGCACAAGCCGCGTGGAAGCTTCATTCTCCTCCAAGTCGCGAGTCGTTTCTTGCACGTACGAAGCTTCGTTCTTACAAGTTGGAAGTCCCTGAGCGTCATGATGAAGCTTCATTTAGGCTAGTGCCCTCGGCAAGATCCTACTAGAGCCTCGGGTGAGTCTGGTGATTGCTTTTCCTCCCCTGTAATCTTATTTGTAGAAATGCTAATAAGACATATATAGGAAGGAGACGTTGGTCGGGAAAAATAGTTGGTTTGGCAATCGAGCTGGCTTATCTTCATCTAACGGCCAGTCAGGCAAGTCCTCAGGCTTCAGTTGAAACTTTACTCTTGCAATTTGCTGTGTTTGGCCAAGCAACGTGAAGCCTCGTGTTGCAATTAGCAAGTTTGGCCGAGGCTACATTCCTCCAGTTGCAAGCCGGCCAAGCACGATGAGCTTCATTCTTACAAGTTGGAAGTCCTCGGTCACAATGAAGCTTCATTTGTGCTGTAGCCTCAAGACGTGCCCTCGGGGAGCTATGATGAATGATTTTCCTCCACAATCGTGGATTTCCAGAAATCATGAATAAGACATATATAGGGAAGGGAGCGCATTGGGTGGTAAAAATAGTTGGTTCATCTTTATGTGCCTAATTGTGTGGAAGTCCCGCAACAGTTAAGCTTCTCTTACCAATTTTGCAAGTTTGTCGTCGGAGAGCAGGCTTCATTCTTACAAGTTAAGTCCCCGATCGTGTTTGGCATCGCTTGGCTCATCTTTCATGCGCCAACTGCAGAATCCCAGCTGAATAATATTGGGTCATTGCTTGGGTTTTTTTCCCTTGCAAGAGAAGGAAACCGTTGGTCAAATATATTTTTCAGCGCGTGTTACAGCCTTCTCGAATGATTTGTCCCCGTGTGTTCGTCTGATTGGCTTGGCTTAAGTGGCTTGACTTGCTAGTTCCACCTGGAGATGGTTGTTTCTTGATGGGACACCACGTGTTGACGTATGAGTGGTATTTGCTCTTGTGTGTCTGGTTGGCTCTCACGCTAAGCTGCGGCGACTGGCCAAGCCCGATTACCTCGGCTCCGGTCGAGACCCCATGTTTTCCTTCGGAAAACAAAGCGTTTGGTTCATGTGGTTGCCTACTTATGAAGGTATCGATTTTGTCCTCGCTTCTATTGCCTCCGCTTCTCTTGGGTGGTCGAGAGATGGTACTCGACAAGGGTCCTGGGTTCCCATTGTTCGGTGATATTATTATCATGTTCGCACATGCGCTGAGATCTTTTTGTTCCTTGGATGATTGGATTCCATTGGGAGCTCGGAGTATTTTCCAAGCCCCGTAAAAAACGATTTCTGTCATCGCTATCTTCTTCGCGCCCCATGTACGGTGGGAAATTCCACGATGGTCCGGCCAAGATGGCGCTACTGAGGAATGCTACCTGGTTGTCCCGCCAGTGAGTCATATGCTTGTCACTCAAAGATTAATCCAGTATGTGTGGTGTAGACTAATTCGTGACTGTGAAACTGCGCAACAGCTAATTAAATCAGTTATAATTTGTTTGATGATACCTCATACTCGGATAACCGTAGTAGTTCTAGAGCTAATACGTGCAACAAACCCCGACTTCTGAAGGGATGCATTTATTAGATAAAAGGTCGATCACGGGCTTTGCTGCGTCTGTTCAGATGATTCATGATAACTTGACGGATCGCGACGGCACTGCTTTGTGGCGACGCATCATTCAAATTTTTGCCCTATCAACTTTCGATGGTAGGATAGTGGCTTCTGTGGATCAGTCGCAAGTGGACGTACGACGCATTGCGTGCCGAGTTACGTAGCCAAGTGAGTTCCGCGTAACGTGCATGTGCGAAGTTATAATAGCGCAACGTAAAGCCATAATAAAGTGTATTGAATAGACTGGCAAGTGTCAAGAATGGGATAAACCCACAGGGCCAGGGTCAAGAATGGGATAAACTCATAGTTTGGAGGAACATGATGTTATTTTTTCCGCTACATTAAAGCGTAGCAGTTTGAAAGAGCAAGTGATGCTTAAATTGATGGTTTCAAGGCGTGAAGAGGGATGCCGGCTCGGAAGGAGGCGTTGTGGATGTCTGCGGTATCCTAAGTCATGACTATACCGAGTCGTACATTTCAATCATGATGTTACGACAGATGAAAGCAAAGAACAGCAATGGTGCAAGTTCTTTTGGCATACAAATGATGCAAGTCCAAGAAGGTGAAGTTTACAACAATGATTTGGAGGCCAAATCAGTAAGTTCTAAGTTATCATGAAGATAGCAAAGGCTATGAGATTATGAAGCATACCGCAAGTGGTATGGAATCATAGCATGCATACCTTAAGGGCATGGCATGATTTGGCGTAGGCGCATATGATTGAAGAATGAGGCCAAGTCTTATAGTAAGTCTCATTATGTTGCGTTAGATTGCAGCTAAAGATGGAAAATGGAGGCTTAGATAATGGAAATGATCAGTGTGATCAGTTAGGAAGATTCATTACTTTTGTACACTTAGGAACAAATGATTCATGCGAAGTTCAAGCACAGCTACTGGAATTGGCTAGAGGAAATTTCAGGTTGCACTTGGGTGTTGATATACTGACTTGAGATGGGTTGGAGAGCGATGTCACGAAGCATACAACAACAAAGTTCAAGATCGGTAGGATCAATGGCAAAGCGAGTAAAGCTAAGTGATGGCATAAAGTACTAGACGAGAAGTTTGCAAGGTTAAAGGCGAAGAAGTTGCCATTTACCGAAGGGCTGCGGCGTGTGCAAGCACAGAACAAGTATAGTGAGTGTAGCTAGCTCGCGTTAAACGAGGCGTTGAGCCAATTAGGTGAAGGAGGGTCGATTATTCTGACTGACACAATGATCGCAGGTCACGAGTTGCTGGGCCAAGTCAAGTTCGCCGTAATAGGTGCAATCTCGCGAAGCTACTAATAACATGTGTAAGCCACTAATAATGATGATACTTGAATAGGCTGTGAAGTGTCAAGACATGGCATAACCGGAGGCCATGTAGTGCGAAGTGCAGCATTTCATTTTAAACACTTTGATAAGTGATGAAGCTTATTGCTATAACACAGTAAACTCATTGAAGGTTTGGCAAGCATGGCCAAAGTGATGGTCGACATGCGATGTTGGCATCGATGCATATCCATCTGGAATCGAGTTGCAGCTCTAGAGTGATGCAAGAATGTAAAACTAGACTGAAGATTTAGTGCATGCATATTATAAGGTTGTCCAAAGCTCGAATAATGCAACAATGTTATGTGATGCAAGCGTTATTACTTGTCAATTACATGTAAGCGAAAGTTAAACATATAATGGCCTGAGTAACTAGAATGAGCTAAGGGCTGGCATGCGATGTTGATAAGCTTAAGGAATGTCCTTGCATGAGTTTGCAATGATAAGCATAGCGAGCCAAGAGAGATTGAAATGTTGCTGTACGAGAATCCCGATATGGCACATGCAGTCTGCAACACGGCTCAAATGACAGAGTTATAAGTTGGTTATTGGCTTCACAAGCGTGCCAAAGAGTGCGAGACAAGTTAGAAAGGCTTATGAAATGAGTTCATGGCACGTAGCAGAGTGTCCTAACCGCTCAGAAACAGGCATAAATGCGCATGTAGCTTTAAGTGCGAGTTAAAGCAGAAGTAGCGGTCATAGAAACTGCCTGATAGGACACATGCTGTTCCAGCACTGTACAATGTAGTGCACGGTTTGGCCAATTCATAACTCTTGTATGAAATAGTCCCTAAGGAGTGGGAAAAATCGGTAGTGAGCTACATGGAGAGTTAAGTCTCATGTGAGAGGAGTTTTAGGCATTACCAAGAGGGTGGATGCTGTCATTTTGGTCCATGCGATGGACAAGTTTGTAATCTCTTACCTGAATTAAATAAACACAGGTGTTGTTGCAGTATATCTTTGTGTTCATTAAGTTGCTCGAGTGTTGTGTGAGAATTTGTTAGAGTACATGGCGAGAACCTCTTATGTATAAGGGGGCATAAGAGTTGAGAGAAAGAAGACGAAGACCAAGTTGTCTGCAGCCTTTAGAGTGAAGACGGATGCATACTTTGATGCAAGTATGTTGCGTGAGTACTGTGGTGATGTTGAGTCCCCGAACCCGCAGTATTGCGGTCTATGTCCCATGAAGAATTTCAGAGCGATTGAATGGGCGTGTGACACCTCTTGCGCAACGGTGGTGACGGGTGTTGGCGAGGTTCGCACTGGAGGAGCACAGCAGCTGCCACATCCAAGAAGAGCGACGAGTGCGTAAATTACCCAATCCACTACACGGGAGGTAGTGACAATAAATAACAATGCAGGCCTCAGTTCGATGCATGGTAATTGGAATGAGTATAATCTAAATCCCATAACGAGGATCCACTTGGAGGGCAGGTATGGTGCACGTGCGGCCACGGTAATTCCGACTCGATAGCGTATATTTAAGTTGTTGCGGTTACAAAAGCTCGTAGTTGGACTTTGGGTTGGGTCGTCCCAGGTCGCCTTTTGGGTGTCCGGTCGTCTCGTC
This sequence comes from Papaver armeniacum, assembly GCA_023531295.1. Lineage (NCBI taxonomy): Eukaryota > Viridiplantae > Streptophyta > Magnoliopsida > Ranunculales > Papaveraceae > Papaver > Papaver armeniacum. The sequence continues at coordinate 26,443 of JAJJWW010008182.1, forward strand.
CCTTCCGCAGGCGATGCGTTCCTAGCCTTAATTGGCCGAGTCGTGCCTCGTCTTTGTTACTTTGAAGAAATTAGAGTGCTCCAAAGCAAGCCCAAGCTCTGGATACATTAGCATGGGATAACATCATAGGATTTCAGTCTTATTATGTTGACTCTGGGATCGAGTAATGATTAACGGGGGACGGTACAAGGCATCAGATTTGTAGTCGAGGTGAAATTCTTGGATTTATGAAAAGACGAACAGCCGCAAAGCATTTGCGCAGGATGTTTGCAAGGTCAATCAGAACGAAAGCTGGGGGCTCGAGGGATCGGACACCGCCTCCGGCATCAACCATAAGCCCCGATGCCGACCGGGGATCGACGGATGTTGACACGAGGGCTCGTCAGGCACCTTATGAGAAATCAAAGTTTTTGGGTTCGGGGGAGTATGGTCGCAAGGCCCAAGAAACTGGAAGAGCGACGGTCAGAGGCACCACTGCGCGGAGTGTAGAGCACTGGCACAGGTGACTCAATACGTGGAAACCCTGGCTGTCTAGTCTATAGTAAGGATTGATGATCGAGAGCTCTTTCTTGATTACATGGGTGGTGGTGCATGGCCGTTCTTAGTTGGTGGAGAGCTATTTATGCAGTTAATTAGTTAACGAGCAGAGACCTCGACACAGCAACTAGCTATGCGGAGGATTCCCTCGCGGCTTGGCTTCTTGGGGACTATGGCCGTTTGAGCCACGAAGTTGAGGCTCAATGCTGGTCTGTGATGCCCATAGATGTTACAGGCCGCACGCGCTACGCGATGTATTCAACGAGTATATAGCCTTGGCCCGAACATGTCGGTGTCTAACGAAAGCACATCGTGAGTAGGGATAGATCATGCAATTGTTGGTCTTAAACGAGGAATTCTAGTAAGCGCGAGTCGTCGGCTCGGGTTGACTACGTCCTGCCCTTTGTACACAGCCCGTCGCCCTCCTGCCGGCTGAATGGTCCGGGTGAGGTGTTCGGATCGCGACGACGCGGTGCGGTTCGCCGCCGGTGACGTCGCGAGAAGTCCACTTGAACCTCATCATTTAGAGGAAGGAGAAGTCAGTAACAAGGTTTCCGAGGCAGGTGAACCCAACGGAAGGATCATTGCTCGAAACTCCTTGACGCCAGACCCACGTCGCCGCGGCGATGTGGATCCAAGTTCGGCGGTGATGCAAGCGAGAAGATCCCCCTTGCTCCACCGGCTCGATCGGGGATTGGCTAACGCCCTCTCTTCGCCTTGGAAATCGAACCCAGGCGAGTGGCGACGGACAAAACAAATGGATACTAGCGTGCCTCTTCTCTTTATCCTGCCTCGTGGGAGAAATGCGCGGTAGGTGTCACGAAATCCAATCCTTCGAACGACTATCGGCAACGGACATCTCGGCTCTCGCATCGATGAAGAACGTAGCTGGAATGCGATACCTGGTGTGAGTGTAGGCGTAATCCCTCGTGAACCGTCGAAGTTTTTTTGAACGCAAGCTTGCGCGGCCCCCTAAGCCTTTCTGGGGCCGAGGGCACGCTTGCACAGGCGTGCCTTAAGTCTCCCCCTCAAACTCATGTCCTTGGCGCACCCGGCGACATTGGCATTGTGCGGTGAATGGGGAGGATAATGGAAGCCCCCCGTGCCTTGAAAGTGCGGTCGATTACAGCCAGCGGGCCACAGGAGGCCACCGAGTCAAGATTCGTGGTGAGGTCGACACTCGTTGGCTCTCTCTTCATTCCTGAATGCGTGTACGTACCTACCGTGAAGGACCATAGGAGCAATCGAGGAGGCGTGAATCGGCACCCATACTGCGACCCCGAGGTCGAGCGGGACTACCGCGGTCAAAAAGCGTGTCCCGATAAAGCGCAAGTGTTATTTCTATTCTCGCATTATATTTGTTTATATAATTGAAATATCACAGTTGTGCGTTGTTCAATCAATTAGAATATCCGACCTTTTGGTTGTTGATTTAAATTGATTGACACTTGGATATTGGTCTTTGGTACCATCCAAGTTATCTCTCTTTGATAAAGACTCGCATGATTTCTATTTGCTTGAGTAAAGATCAAATTAAGAGATTGAGATATAAACTCTTTGATATACTTTTTCTATATTGAGTCGATTGTCTAGTTGATTCTCTGGAAAGTATATTGGAGTTTGTCCATACAGATTGCTAAGCGAAATATTGGGTGTGGTTATTGTACCCCCGCTTTTTCACAAACCAATGTTCAAGTTTTAATCAATTTCAACCAACAACCAAAAGTCAGACTTACCTATTGCCTGTGATATTTCAATTATATAAACAAATATAATGCGGAAAATAAATAACACAGACACCAGAAGTTTTGTTAACGAGGAAACCGCAAATACTAAAAAACTCCGGTACCTAGTCCGATTTGAACACCACACTGTATTAAGCCGCTACAGACTCTAGCATACTACAAGTTAACTTCGGACTGGAATGTGGTTAAGCCCTAACCAAGTCTCACCCCGATTAAGGTACAATCGCGTTCCTTACGCCTCTAAATCCCAGCAGGAATCTACGTACTTGATTCCATTAGCTGATCTCACCCACAACTAAGAGTTTCTACGACCCAAAGTCGAAGTCTTTATAAACAAATTTGTCTCCCACAGAAAAGTCTATTCTGATAGATAAATCTGTCTCCCGCAGAAATACCTACGAAGTTTTTGTTCGTCTTTTGATAAATCAAGGTGAATAGTAACCAATTGATAATCCTGGTCTTATATTCCCAAAGAACAACCTAGAAATATCAATCACCTCACAATATATTAACTATATGGTAGTAGAACAAGTTATTGCGTAATCACAAAGAATGAGACGAAGAGCTTTGTGATTATCTTTTATATCTTACATATCTGGAGATAAATCTCGAGCCAATCTTAGAGAAGATAGTACTCAAGTAAGATCGGACAAGTAAGATCGGAACACACAACTATAGAGAAAATAGTTGGTCCGGCTTTAGAATCCCAATGAAGTCTTCAAGTCGTTAACATATGATGGTTTTAGGAAAACCTAGGTTAAAGGAGAATCGACTTTAGTCGCAACTAGTATCACACAGAGGTGTGGGGATTAGGTTTCGGTTGTTAGAGTTCTCCCTTATATAGTCTTTCAAATCCGGGTTTGCATTCTAAGTTATCTTACTAACAAAGCAATCAATATTCACTGTTAGATGAAAACCTGATTTAAGATCCAAGCTAAGTTTGCTTAAACCAAAGCAATATCTCTCCACCTTTAGATGGTCTTAGCTTGTTACACACAAATGAAATATACCTTTATTTATATATGGGTAACCGTACCTAAACGTGTATATTGAGTTGGCTCAATAACAGTTAACATAAGTTAGCCATATGAACACTTTTGTATTAACCACATTCATCTAACACTTCTAGATCAAATGAATCTAATTGTGTTACTCATAGAGTTGTTCAATTGTTTATATTCTCATAGAAGTATACAAGACACAATTGAAGCAAAATCGGATTTGATTCAAGAGAATCAATTCATGAACATTTAGCCACGGTTTGCAAAGATTGCATTCCTTAATATATAAATGTATTTTTTCATGAGTATGAAATCATACTTAACCTATTTTAGAACTTAACCTCATAAGTTTGCAAACGGTATGCAAACTTAAGTTCTGGACTTTGATCTTTCCGACACGGTTCTCAAACAGTACGCATGTTGTCGTTGCGGATCAAATTAAGGTGAAACGATTCACAAACGAGTATGCAAACTTAGTTCCCGGACTTTGTGATTAAAACCGTTCGATACGGGTATGCATACTTGGTTCGGACACGAATCATTACTACAACGGTTTGCATACGGATACGCATCCGTGCTATATCCAAACAATGGTTAGTTGTTCTAAACTCCTATTTCAATCATTGAAACATCCTTAGAAGACGACAATAAATGTCTCACACAAACTATTAGCTTATAAGTAATTTTCAAGAGATCGAATGATCAATACGAAACATTCCGAGTCTACATCAAATGACTATCTCACACAAATCATGTAAGATGTTACCAGGTGATTTTCACATGATCATCTTTTGACTTAACGTCAAGAATAATGATGAACGTAGCTAAAGCAAAAAGCTTTCCAACACATATTTCGAGAAGGATATAAGCGAGTTAAACTCAGCTCGAAATATCAAATGTGTATAATGTAAAAGTCTATATAGCTATACGACTTAGTCTCAATAGGAGATAGAATAGAATAGACTTCTGAGTGATAGATGAGTTCAAGTCTCACATACCTTTTGTTGATGAAGTTCCTCCAAGCTCCCCTTAGTAGATCTTCGTCTTCAATCGATGAACGCCGTGAAGTCTAAAGCTCAACTACACATTCTATCCTAATCCGAGACATAGCTATAAGTAGACTAGAAATCAAGAACTATAGTTTTGACAACTAAACTTGACAAACAAGCTTGAGATAGCAACACTTGCGAGTTCGACCGAGTAGTGCTCTAACATAACAGATCTTGACTTATGTTGAGAGTTATGGTAGAACCGATCTTGACCTAGTTTGGGATACGCGGTAGAACCGATCTTAACTTATATTGAAAGTCTCGTGGAACCGATCCTTACTTATATTGGGATATATAGTAGAACAGATCTTAACTATTATTTAGAGTGTTGGTAGAACCGATCCTTACCTATATTGGGATACTTGGTAGAACCGGTCCTAGCTTTTGTTGGGAGTCATGTTAGAACCGAACCTTACGTATATTTGGAGACTTGGTAGAACCGATGTTAACCTATGTTAGGAGTCATGGTAGAACCGGTCTCAAGAGAAAAACCGTCTATATCCACATATTACTTTACGGTTTTGTGTGATGTGTCGCATTTATATCCTTTGTGCATTATGGCATTGTGTGGTAGCCTACAAAAATGCATTGTTCACTTTTAGGATCTACCAAAATCCCTTAAGAATGAGTAATCTGGAGTTTGATGAAAAAGCAGCTCAAATGGTAATTTGAATTGTATTGCTTTTGTAGGTAGTCTGTTGAATGTAAAGTTTGTAGTCTGAAAAGATTCTACCCAAAAATAGTCTGCAAATCCTGATTGAATTAACAAAGTTCTTCCAACATCAACTAAATGCATGTGTTTAGACTCTGCAACACCATTTTGTTCAGGATGATGTGGATAGGATATCTCACGAACAATGCCACAATTTGAAAGAAATCCAGCCAATTGATTATTAAGAAATACTCCACCACCATCGGTTCTAGTAATAACAATTTGACACCGAAGCAAATTTTTCACTTGAACTTATCAATGTAGAAACATTGTTTTGAAATCTGATTTCTCATATAATGGGTATATCTAACAATACTTGGAGTAATCATCAACAATGTTTGCATGGTATATAAAGCCAGAATTAGAAGCAACATGACTAGGACCCCAGAGATCAAGATGTAGTAATTCTAAAGGTCTAGACCTAGCATACTAGATACAATAAGGGGAAGTTTATGAATTCTACCAAGTTGACATTCATGACAAAATAATGGTGTCTTGCAGACATTATTAAGATCTAAAGTCTTGCATACATGCTGGAAAGTCTGAAAGGATGAATGCCCAATTCTTAGACGGCAAACTTCAGCTGAAACTTGACTAAGAGCTTGATAAGCTTTATTTAATGATATAAGAGTTGAGGATGTAGTTGGAGTGTCCTTTGAGTATGTTGTATCAAGAAAGTGTAATGGATATAATATATTACACTGTTGGCCTTGTAAAGTGATCTTCCCGGATGAGTGATTCTTAACAGCAAAACCAAATCCATCAAATATAATAGAACAATTATTGCCCTTGGTAAATTTCTGCACTGAAAAAAGGTTTGCTGAACTTTTTGGAACAAGAAGTATATTATTCCAAGCAAATGAAGCAGTATATGTTTGCTTAATATAATTACCAGTGTGAGTTATTTTCATACCTTCGCCAATTGTCGCATGAATTATTGGATTATATACATTTTTACTATCTAGATACACAATTTTAATTGTAAATATGTATGAATTTGGAGAGTGTTTGGTCCTTATACGTAGTCAAAATGTAGCCAAATAAATATTTGACTGGATACAATTCTTCCACAACCGATAAATCGAAGAGGAATTCCAACTGGAAAGACAGACATTTCTAGTCCTTTTCTCCCCATAAAAATTTGCGGTAAACTATTTCTCATCGAGTCATCGAAGTGTCCTTGCAAGTACTCCCTTTTTTTTTTTTGAAAAAAGTCAAATTCATTTAAAAAACAATTCCATGCTTTAAAAATGTGGCTTAGAAACGAAAAAAAAAAACACATGGATGTGTGCATAACAGCATCCTAATTATAAACCAGGGTGGACTTATTATAACCTGAGAAGATATCAGTATCGATAGTCCAGTTAAACAATAAAGACTTCGCCTCTATAGTGATTTGTTTAACATTCCTAAACACATTTTTGTAAAGCCTATTGTTTCTTTCGCTCCAAATACCTCACCAAATGGCAAAAAGCAAATAACCCCAAAGATGCTTTAGTCTTTTCTTATTTTCTTATTGTGCCATTCCTATAAATTCCTTCTGACATCACTTGAGAACACCCATCTAATACCAAAACGGTTCAAGAAATAGGTCCAAACTTCAAAAGTAGTTTTCCAGTGTAAGAATATGTGAGTGTCTGTACCCTTTTGTCATTCATCAACAATTCTTAGAAAGCCAAAGCTATAGGGCGGATGATTCATCAAGCAGTTGGAATTTTCTCGTCCACCGGGAAAATATCATAAAAAGAACTTCGAAATCATCCAACGGTTCATATTTCATCATCATGTATGAATTTCATGTAATATTTTTGATTCATCTAACAAATGAGAATTTCATCTTTAAATACAAGTTTCAGGAAGTAGTCATCAGTCAGATTTCATATAAAACACAATGCATATAAAACAGATGATTCATCAGATTCCATATAAGATACTATTCACAATCTTGAATCATGGAATATTCTTGAATCTTATGTTTTATATGCAGTGTGTTTTACATATCCATGATTCCACGACACAGGCGGACAGTCATCAGATTGTTGCACACAAAGAAAATAAAATAAATAAAAGGTTGTTGCACAACCAAAAGTTTAGAACTAAAACACTATATGCAAGAAATGTTCATAGCGTGAGTGGGATCCTGGTTTAGACGTAAAACACCGTGGGTAAGAAATATCCCTAGCACAGTGCACACGCATGGTGGAACCGGGGAGTCGTTTCAAAGATCGTAGCTAGGTAGATAAATAGACAGGGTAGGCCAGTAGATCAGGTAGGTTTATCATAGGCTTATTCTTTTTTTTTTTTTTAATAAGAAAGATTGATTTAATAAAATAGAGGATTACAAATGTTCATCCCGTTGGATACATTGCATTATCCAAGCCGGGAATTGATCAGACCATTCTATTGGTACTGCACTGTTAATGCCATATTTGGCTAGTTTATGAGTTGACTTGATTGATCTCTCTAGGAACATGAGAACATTTCCAACTAACAAAAGAAACTAAAATACTACCACAATCTCTAACCAAATTTCTTGTGGTCCATTTTATTGAATCTAAACTACCATTCAAAGCATTCACAACATTCGGCAATCTCCTTCCAAATGCACATGTTGTATTCCCTTCGTTTTAGCCCACAAGTGCAGCATCCGAGAAAGCTTTTGCCTCCGCTTGCTTCGGTCTATTGCTTTAGTCCTGTAGCATCTAACTCCATCTGTATCGCCTGCAAAATTCGTGATTAGTCATATACTAACTGAATGATCTAAATCATTATAAGCGACATTGTGATTGATTTTAGTAAAGGGACTTGTTGGCTTCTCCCAAACATTAGGTAAATGACTATTATTAAGAAGAATATTCTCATTTCCATTGAATTAGCCCCCTGTTCCAATCGCAAAGTCAGATTTAATCATTAAAGAAACTTGTTGCAAGTTTTCTTTCTACCCATCAAAGACTTTTCTACACCTGCATTTCCATATATGCCACAATATAAAGCCAAACCATTCCAAGATTTTATCATAACTCACTGGCAGTGTATTACCCTGATAAAGACTGCATAACCAATCATAAAACACAACATTTGTGATAACAGTTGGAAAACTACTATCCATATTAGCCCAAACAGATCTGGAAAAGTACAATCAAAAAGAGATGTTGCATATTTTCAATGCTACTTTCACAGAAGGGACACATAGGATTAATACTATTATTATGTCTAGCTAATTTGTCACCCAAGGGTAAACAGTCTTGCAGACACCTCCAAATAAAATATAAAACTTTATTAGGCAGTTTAGTTTTCCAAAATTTGTTCCAAGAGATGGGAACAGTATTAGTAATACCACTCTCCTGATTCCTAGTGTTTAGAATAGCTTTATAAGCTGATTTCACAGAGAAGTTACCATTGGGATTTGGTTGCCATCTAAGGCAATCAGAACCGCAGAAAGGGGATTCTAATGTTCGGGATTTCATCCACAAGTTTGGTTATCAAATAAAGCTTCTACAAACAGAACATTCCAACATTTAGCATCATTATCAATCGGTTGTGAAACATAATTCATGTTAACAGAGTAGTTTTGAGAGCTAACAAAAGAAGGAATAGCAGGTATCCATCTGTTTTTTCGAGATACAAATGGATGACCCATCACCTACCTCCCAAACAGCATACTGTTTTATGATATCCAACCCCCTGCAAACACCATTCCAAATCCAAGAACCATTAGCAGTCATAGCATCATTAAGCGGGTCAGTAAAAGGAAAGTACTTTCCTTTCATAATCTTATACCACAGAGCATCTTGAGAATGCAACATTCTCCAAGCAAGCTTCGCTAGAAGGGCCAAATTCATAATTTCATTCTGCTTGATATTAAGACCTCCCAAATCTTTAGGCTGAGCTACTTTTAACTATTTTGGACCCAACGATCGCATTACATTTGACCTACACCATGTAACACGTGTTATGGATAGTGTTCTTTATCATGACCACACCATTACAAAGCCTACGACACAAGCTAATGCAGTCGAAAATGCTTGGGAGCCCCCGGTTCTTTACACCAAGCTTTGACACCGCTTATGTGTCAAAACTGTATTGGATCATTCCTTAAAACAGGCCCTCCTGTTTTTCCTGGTGGGGTAGGGTGAAGAGTAATCAATGGTGAATTCAATTGCCACATAGTGGTGTAAAAAAATGGGGCAAAATCAGGGTCTCTACATGCAAAGAGGTATGAACAGTTAGAGTCCCATTACTAAGTGAAGTGATTTAACCGCTGGTGGAGCACTCATTTGGTCCCACTAGTGTGGTTTGATACAATCCTTGAATACTGTTTATGATCTTGATATGCCGGCTCTATGGAGTATGGACCTACTTGTACCTCAGCAATTTACCACTAGATTCCATAGGCTGTGTTTGATGGGAGTTAATTCCATGGAATTATCCATCTTTCTATGTAAATAACCTGTTTTCTGTCGTTTTGTCAAAAAACTATTTCTATGGAATTGTCAAAAAGGTGTTGATGAGTGCCAAATAGTGCATATTTATACACCTTTTATTGGCATTTTACTCATCTTTGCGCTTAGAAATCGGATATTATCCCAGTTCTTGTGTTTTCTTTGTTTTCAAGAATAAATATTTGTATTAATTAATTTTGTGTTTTTAGGTAATAAATAAAGTCCGGAGAAACTCGAGGAGCTAAAGAGCGAAGAATTGGAGTCAAACATCTATGGAGCGGATAGCCAAAGCCCGCGCGCAAATCGATTGCAACCCAACAAGGAAGACTTGGGCTAGAGCTACCCATGACCGGATCCGAGCTCCGCTCACTCGAGCCATTGAGATCTCCTCGGCTACATCCAACGGTCGTTCTATCACTATACATCATCTCTTGATGCTCCATGCAACACCAAATCGCCAAAACCGCTTACCATCCTCGACCGTTCGGATCATAGTCGCCTCATCCAACGCTCGCTCGGCTGTCGCATCGTCCGTTGATGTTCGTGCTTCACAAGCGAAATGACCCTACCCTATACCCCCATCGACCTAGCCATTTCACCCTTCCATCTTTCTCTTTCTTCTTCCTCTCTCCCGTCTCCCTCACCCGACGAGCTCGCTCTGCCTCTCGCAACACCAACTCCACCTCCTTCTTCACCCATACCTCCACTAGACAACATCACTCAACCACTCCCTCATTACCGCCATCACTCTCTCTCTGTTTATCTCTTTCACAGCTTCTTTACAAACCTAGAAGCTAGGTTAAAGATAAATAGAGTTTAGGGTTTTCACCAACTCCATTGCATGTTCGATTCAGAAGTCAGAGATGATTGAGTAGAGCCATCACGCAGTCGAGAGAAGTGGGTGAGAGTTTATTTCATTTTTAATTGATGTTTTATCAAGAACTAGGGTTTGGGGTTTGTGTTTGTATAAATAGAAGTGAACTGAGTTTGTTAGGGTTACGCCTGGATTAGCCAGAGAAGTCACTTAGTATTATTTTGTTCTTTGTTGCTTTAATTTGATGTTTTAGTTTAATTGTTTGGGTCTCAATGAAACTCTGATTTACAACTGTGTTCATAGTCATGTGTTATTTCTTGAATGCTTAATTAGTGTTAAGACCCAGTTTAACCCGAGCGAGAGCAACACATTGCTCTCACAAAGTGCATACCAACGCCATGGATGCCTTCGTAGTTGGAACTCCCCTGTGTTGTGTATGCTTGCAACCTAATTCAACCAGATTGATATTATAATCCTTAGATTATTTGTACTTTAATCAGACGGGTAATACTTTGGTAGTATTCTTAGTTGTGATTACTCTGTTAAGTGGAGAAACATATTAGACGTAAGGTAGATCGACACCTCTCCCTTATTCGTCAAAAACAAGAACAATGTCATGAGTTGAAGACACGGTATAAGTTAGTGTGGATTTGAGACCCTAATATCCCACTCATCACTACATTTTATTCCTTAGTTTAGGTTTATTTCAATCCAAAACCGCCAGTACGGCACAAAAATATTAGCTCTGTCACTTGTTACATTCCCCGAATTCAGTCAAGTAAGCCTTAGATCAACATTAACACCCCGTCTCTCGTGGATCGACCCGTACTTGCCGCGTCTCCAATAGACGCCGTGCACTTGCGGTATAACCCGTAGGCCGTAAAATTTACCCATCTTTTCGGGCCTACCAAGTTTTTGGCGCCGTTGCCGGGGACTTGGCGCGTGCCCTGTTGACTATTGGCCTTGCTTCACTGATTTCCAACCTTGTATATATTCTCTCTGCATTGCTATTTCTAGTCAGTAATTTGTCTTATTTTGTAGCTTATGTTATCTTAGTCTTTCATTGTTGTTTTAGTCTTGTTGTAACTTAGTTTATTTTTCTTATAAACTGCTTCTGTAACTTAGGAATTCTAGTATAACTTGGCTGTTACTTTGTTAGCTTTGTTAGCTGCACTTTGCTGTTATTTTTCTGTGGCTTGGTTTTCAGCTCGGGCATAGCTCGAACTCGCCGTAGCTTTATTGCTTCTGTTGCTTTGACCGTGAAGCTCGAGAACTAATCTCCTTGTTGAGCCAACGGTGCCGGGCCGTGCTTGGGATCTTCTTTGTGCAAACCAAGGGAAGGAAGGCAAGGGAAAAACTCAAAGACGTAAGGTTAGCCAAAACTGTGCATTTGTGAATCTTGGCTTGTCTTGTGGTGTGTGTAAGGTGCAAGCTTAGCTTGCCTCGCTGAACCTCGCCGATCCTGTGCATCTTGTAACTCTCGCACTTGCTTTTCCTTGCAAATCCCCGTGCATGATCTCTACACTGTCCCAGCCCCGTGAGCAAAAAAAAAAAAAAAAAAAAAAAAAAAAAAAAAAACCTGAACACCTAGCCCCGATAACTTGTGCTGTGCTCTGCCAGCGTTGTTTTACTTTTGGGTCTGAGTCTGTCAACCCTGTGTAAACCCTGAGTCTGTGAATGTGCACCTGTGTACCTTGAGATTGTATTGCCTTGAACTGATAGCCAATTGTATTGCCTTGAACTGATAGCCAACTGTATTGCCTTGTGTGACCTGTAAACCTGGAATGCATGTAACCCATGTTAGGCTAGCCTCTACAACAGAGTTGCATGAGTTTGTATGCTTTTGTGTGCCTTGTGTGAGATATCATGCACCCTGATGTGACCTGTTGAGCTCTGACCTGTGCACCTTGTGGGAAACCTTGTAAGGCTGCTCATCTGCAAAACTCAGTTGACTTCATCTGTTGCTTGTGTGAATGTAGGGATCAGTTTTTGCAAAATGGTGTATGCTCCTTTGGCATTGAATTAAGTTGTGAGATGTGATAATCAAAGTTTGTGCACTTTTAAACTAAAGCCCATTTTGGGCTAACTATTTTTGAATTTTTCAGCCCACATCAGCCCACACTTTGTTGGGCTGTACACACACAACCCACATAACCAACTTTCAGCCCACCTAATCGGGCCATTCAATTGTCGGGCCGTGCACATTTATCGGGCTAACACACCTCGGGCTAGTCAACCAACCAAGGCCCACAACCCAAAGCTAAACCAAGGCAAATTGGGCTAGTCAACCAACCAAGGCACATTTACTATTAATCATCTCACTTCTGGGCTGTGTTTCTACACAACCACTTGGGCTGCAACCAACTCAACCTAATCTAGGCTGACTGACCGCACACAACTAGGCTCACTAAACCCATTCTGCTGGGCTTAAACTAACCTGAGCCCACATCTGGCCGTGTATTAACTGGCTGCTCACAATCAATCCACACTGCTGGGCCTAAACAAAACTGAGCCCACAGTTCCACTAGGCTTTACACAAACCTAGGCTGTTTAACAAAAACCCCTAGGCTGTCTACACAAAACTAAGTCCACACACTTGGGCTGGACTTCTCACAACTACTGGGCTTCCACATAAACCAAAGCTCCCAACAAAACCAAATGAATCCCATTGAAACCAAATCCCAATAAACCAAAGCCCACATAAACCAAACTAAACTTTGAGTTCAATTTGAGAGCTAGACCATGTCAGGATTTTGGTCCGCATCTGGGGATTCAAACAAATCCCTTAGAGAGCGTGCTTACGGGCACGCTTCACAGGATGAACCCCCCACATACCATAGTGATTTTAGAGAATTTTATGCGCCTTCTCGGGCCCCGACCTCACATACCTAATCACTATGAGCACATGTATCATCCATCACAAAGTTGAGAATGAACACTCTCCTCATACCCAGTCATCACTTTTAGATCAATTAGAGGCTCGACTATCTCGCTTTAGATAGGCAACCGCTTTAGAAAGGCAATCTGTCGAATCTAGTTTTTCTATGCAATATGAAACGCATGCTTGCACCTTATGTGGTGGCTTAGACCACCCCGTGAATCTTTGTTATATCTTGCATGATTTTAGACAGTCTAGGGGAAAACCATGATAATCCAATGAACGAAGTGTCTAGAAGTGACTATTGGGACCATAATCAACCCGCACACATGCATCATTCACCACGGTGGGGAGACGAACAATTTTATACTCCCCAACTCCTAGTTTGCAATCAACAATGGATACACTCATGGAGCTAAATACTAGGCTTGAAATGAATGCAAATGCATGACCATCCATATAGCAACATGTCTGAATTTACCTTCTCTAGTGAACCTCATGCACAACCATACAATGAATATCCATATGAGGAATGCATACCCACTAGTGAAGACTCTCCTTCAATGGAACAACTCAAGATGATTCTTCAAAGGAACTGATTGAGTTACAAAATGATAGGATTGAAAATAGTGTTTCTAGTCTTACTCATGCAACTAACATTGAATATGAACCTAATCTAGAGGTAGATGAGTACACTAAAAATACTACAATTTTGAATGGAGAGATGGATTTTTGCTATGATGATGATGATGATGATGATGAATATGAAGAGCATGTGTATTTTGAAAATGTAATAGAATTTTTAGGTTCAGAGACATTAAGTGTCTCTCATGTGAACCCTATGAATGATGCTTCTTCCCGATATTCATGCATGTGATATTGATGTGGAACCCGTGGATTTGTTTTGTGAAAATGAACATGATTTACCCTCTTTTGACTTTAGGAAAGTGTGTGATGGTGCCAATGATTTTATAAATGAAAACAACTTAGATGCACCTAACCTCTCTCCTAAGTCACAAATTGAAACTCTTCCACCAAACCTAGGTGTAGTTTGTCAAAAAATTGCAAAACCAACTTTTCAAAAAATGCCTAACTTAGGACTAGAACTTTGTGCTTCCCAAGTCCTCTTGGACTATTTTGCATCAAAGTATAACACTCTTAAGGATCCACGGTTGGAATGTGTAAATCACTGTAATTAGCAAAACTCATTTTGAGTTAGACCTTTTGCATGATGTACCTTTAAAATTGCAAGATTTTGTTCTCACAAACACACTGTTCACAAGTTTAGGTTTGGGAAACTCATTCCCATTTGCAGTCTTACTTGCACTCTCATATTATATTTGTGTAAGGTGTTAATGTGTGTACATATCGTCTATTGGGTTGATCCTCAACTCTTTGACTGTTAGTTTATGGTGAATTTTCATTGTATATATCCAAAGTAGGACTTGTTAAATTTTCTTTTCTTGATTCGGTTGAGTCTTCTTGCACATATATTATGCTAATCCGATATGATCTCCGTTGAGAATGTTGGATTTTAGCCTTGACTAACGAAGCTCAACCTTGCTCCCGCCGACATCCATTAATCTCTTCCCTTTTCTCTTATCAAAGATAGTTCTCTTGGTATGTGAATGTTTAAATTTTTCCTATCTCTGTTGACACATTGAGGACAATGTTTGATTTAGGTTTGGGGTGTGATTCGCATGTAGAGTTTTTAGTCTTTTTGGTAGAGTTTTTAGTCTTTTTTGTTTTTAGTCTTTTGTTTTCTTTCTTAAAAAAAAAAAAAAAAAAATTCAAAAACTTTTGCAAATAAAAACCTCCAACTTTTAGAGATTTTAGAGTCACTAGCATGCTTCTAGCTATGTTTACATAGAGAATCTGACCGAAATATGAGAAATTGGAAGTACTTAGGAGAACACAATCGGGTTTCTTAGTTGATTAGAGCGTTAAAGTTGGATTTAACCATACCGGAGGGCGAATTAGGTCTGTTTAGATATTCGGTAGTAGAATTGTGATCACCCATAGTGGAGACTACCCAATTTACATCAAGTGAGGCACCAACCTTCAAATTTTTGCAACTTTCTAGAAAAGTCTGTTAGAGTGTGTGTCACCGTACGTAAATTAGGGTAGGAATGGTGAGCTACCCAACTTTCGCACCATTTTCAGCACTACTTTTGATCTCTTGAGTGCTAGTTTTTGTCAATCATGAGGGTGACGTCTAAAGAAGAAAACTCCTTCTAAATACCGATTTGTAGTTAGCATCATTCTCTCTCTCAATCAGCAAGACCCATAGAAACACATCATCAAAAGAACCTAGAGACGAGAATCGAGAATATTGAAAGATAAGTTGAGATAGTCCAAGGTTTTTATGCAACAAAGAAAAGAAAGAAAATAAGATGAGAATTAATGAAGTTTGTGAAAAATTGAGTTTATCGTTTTATTGTAACAAAAAAAAAAAAAAAAAAAAAAAAAAAAAATTTTAGTTTATTTTATGTGTCTAGTTACCACAAAGTTAAAAAAAAAAAAAAAAAAAAAAAAAAAAAAAAAAAAATTAAAAAATTATTATTATTATTCAAGTTTTTGTAAAGTTCAGAAGTTCGTCATCAAGAAGTGAAGACCGAAGAATGAAGACGTTTCTATGGCTCTTATGAGAGAGTGATATTAATTGCCGATCGGGTGAGAAGTGAGTGAGTACTCCCACCCTTGCTAATGGTTGATTTCCTTCCTTAGAGATCATCAGGAAAAGATTCTTTTTGTCCACACCTCTCGTGGAGTCTCCAGATTTTTTTATTTAGGAAGGTTATCCTTCTTACCTACAACGTGTGCGGGATTTCTCTCTTTATTCCCGCTTTGCACACATGAGAGACTAAAAAGCGATCTTTTTGAGTGCAATTATCATAAAACCCTAATGGTGAGGCAGAAGTCGAGGCTTATGATCACAATCGAATCCGAATTCTTTCATATGGTATGGTTACTTCTCGCTCAAAGCACTTAAGGATGAGAATGCGTTCTTCGATAGTTCTAACCCATTACTAGCATGCGAAACTCTATGTCCTCATAGCTTCTTGGAGGCTTGAGACTCTTTTACACTTTGAAGTTGGAGAAGGTTTTGTGGGTACACCTCTTGTAAACCCTCACGAGACTACAACTCGTCCACTAGGGACACCTAGGGGTTTAAAGGCTTAGTGCATACGCTAAATGCATTCGAGAGACCTGCGACAGGGGTATAGTTAGGATTTCTTATTTTTCTGTTTCACTTGAGGACAAGTAAAATTCAGGTTTGGGGGTATTTGATGAGTGCCAAATAGTGCATATTTATACACCTTTTTATTGGCATTTTACTCATCTTTTGCGCTTAGAAATCAGATATTATCCCAGCATTCTCGTGTTTTCTTTGTTTTCAAGAATAAATATTTGTATTAATTAATTTTGTGTTTTAGGTAATAAATAAAGTCCGGAGAAACTGAGGAGCTAAAGAGCGAAGAATTGGAGTCAAACATCTATGGAGCGGATAGCCAAAGCCCGCGCGCAAATCAGTTGCAACCCAACAAGGAAGACTTGGGCTAGAGCTACCCCATGACCCGGATCCGAGCCCGCTCACTCGAGCCATTGAGATCTCCTCGCCTACATCCAACGGTCGTTCTATCACTATACATCATCTCTTGATGCTCCATGCAACACCAAATCGCTTCAAAAACCGCTTACCATCCTCGACCGTTCAGATCATAGCCGCCTCATCCAACGCTCGCTCGGCCTGTCGCATCGTCCGTTGATGTTCGTGCTTCACAGCGAAATGACCCTACCCTATACCCCCATCGACCTAGCCATTTCACCCTTCCATCTTTCTCTTTCTTCTTCCTCTCTCCCGTCTCCCTCACCCGTGAGCTCTGCTCTGCCTCTGCAACAACACCAACTCCACCTCCTTCTTCACCCATACCTCCACCCAGAGACAACATCACTCAACCACTCCCTCATTACCGCCATCACTCTCTCTCTGTTTATCTCTTTCACAGCTTCTTTACAAACCTAGAAGCTAGGTTAAAGATAAATAGAGTTTAGGGTTTTCACCAACTCCATTGCATGTTCGATTCAGAAGTCGAGATGATTGAGTAGAGCCATCACGCGAGTCGAGAAGTGGGTGAGAGTTTATTTCATTTTTAATTGATGTTTTATCAAGAACTAGGGTTTGGGGTTTGTGTTTGTATAAATAGAAGTGAACCGAGTTTGTTAGGGTTTACGCTGGATTAGCCAGAGCAGTCACTTAGTATTATTTTGTTCTTTGTCGCTTTAATTTGATGTTTTAGTTTAATTGTTTGGGTCTCAATGAAACTCTGATTTACAACTGTGTTCATAGTCATGTGTTATTTCTTGAATGCTTAATTAGTGTTAAGACAGATTTAACCGAGCAGCAACACATTGCTCTCACAAAGTGCATACCAACGCCATGGATGCACCGTAGTTGGAACTCCCCCGTGTTGTGTATGCTTTGCAACCTAATTCAACCAGTTGATATTATAATCCTTAGATTATTTGTACTTTAATCAGCAGGTAATACTTTGGTAGTATTCCTTAGTTGTGATTACTCGGTTAAGTGGAGAAACATATTAGACGTAAGGTAGATCGACACTCTCCCTTATTCGTCAAAACAAGAACAATGTCATGAGTCAAGACACGGTATAAGTTAGTGTGGATTTGAGACCCTAATATCCCTTTGTCACTACATTTTATTCCTTAGTTTAGGTTTATTTCAATCCAAAACTGTATAGTATCGGCACAAAAATATTAGCTCTGGTCACTTGTTACATTCCCCGAATTCGATCAAGTAAGCCTTAGATCAACATTAGCACCCCTCGTCTCGTGGATCGACCCTTACTTGCCGCGTCTCCAATAGACGCCGTGCACTTGCGGTATAACCCGTAGGCCGTAAAATTTACCCATCTTTTCGGGCCTACGGGTGTGGCCTAAAGTATGTTTTAAATTAATTAGTAAAATTCCGTGGAAAGTCTTTCCTTGCCTCCCCAGAAATTGATTCCATGGAAACACTTTCCATGGAATTGTTACCTTTCTCTGTTATCAAACACAACTGTAATTGTATCGGAGCTTGAAACTAGCACGTGAGTCGTGTAGTAGAGACTTGACGAGTTGGATCGTTTGACAAAAATCAAATGACACCAATTTTTTTTTTTTTTTTTAATATTCGAAGCAACTTTTCGCCCTATATATAACTAACTTTTCTTTGAACTAGAAATAGAAGTTATCGTATTCCAAAATACCAAGCTCATCAGCCAGCAATCTTAATTTCATCATCTAGCTTATTCCAAAATATGAAACCTCATCGAATGGTTAAAAAATCGTGATTTTTGAACGGTTCAGTATCAAATTAGTAGATGGTGGTGTTATACATCTCGGAATGCTCTCATTTTATGTAAATATGTATAGCTTTGCAAGAGGAAGATATCCCCAAAATATTTGCTTCAAGTTCAATTCCATTTGACTTTTATTCAAAAGAAAGACGTCTAAAATCTGATTGCCGACATAAATATATGACAGTCCGTTGTCATCATCTTAATCTTGCAAGTGACATGTTTAAAATCAGATTATTAGATGAGTAGCTATCAAATTAAACACATATGCTTGCTCATACTGCCCTTGGTTTCATTCATGCATCTTAATATTGTATATCCTCTCCTCGTAAAGAAGTCAAGTTTATAAATTATGTCTGGATAGGGAAGATGAAAAACTAAAGCAAAGGTTGTCGAATGAAGCTTTTACGCAAGATTTCTTAAGATAATAATTCAATTCCTTTAAATTTAATTCGCTAGCAAAAAAAAATTACAAAATTGTACAATAATATTATTGAAATAAAAAATTGTATAATTTTAATTGGATTAGGAACACACCAAATAAATTTTTTGATGATGCCAGTGAACAAGAAATTGAGAAAAGTGAAAGACTAATGTTTTTGATTATTTGTTTTTTGCGTGATTAAAACCATTCAATTCTAGATACTTATAGGAAGTGGGGCGTCCATTAGAGATGTCCACTGATTTTCAACAGGTACATAGGGAGTCTACTCAATAGCAACTATTGAAGTCCGAAATTCGGTAATCCAGAACTTTTACAGATTAGCGCCATCATTGAATTGGACTGCCGGCGTGACCACGTCAATGAAACTCAAAACTTCGCTTCTTGGGTTATGTTTTGGGCTTAGAATGTCAATCTTGCTTTTCAGCCTGCCACGGTTAACTTGGTCAAACTGTCATTAACCAGACATGTCATAGTTGACCTGGTTAACTATCTTTGACCAGGACATTGGTTCCTTTACCCAATTTTAACCAAAATACTCAATCTTGCAACATGACCAGCACAGTAACAACTAATCCTACGTGGCATGCATACTGGCACAGTGATAAGTATTTTAGTTTATCCTAGTCATCAAAAATTGCAGTGAGAGTAATCTAAAAAGCTTTTGGCCATTGTTAGATAAGTCAACCTATGTATATGTTAGATCTAACTGCTACCAAATACAACTGACGTTAGAAATCCTCTTCCATGGACTTTCACTCCTCGTTCTCTGTTATTTTCATATTATTCTTTTCTTTATCAATTAACTACAGGTTTAGTCCCTCATTTATCTTTAATAGATTTATTATAACCCATACTGCAACATGAATTACTAATGTCACGAAGCCAAAAAGAATGCGTTTGATTAATTATGCTAATAAAAAAAAAAAGTTTTAATTTATTCCACAATTCTTACCGTTTGTTGCCAAAATTGATATCTAATTTTCTTAAAGAATCAAATCTATAAAATTAACCACATATCAATTGATTCAAATCTTCTCAATAGTTAATTTTTATTCACGGCTTAAGCAATAACAGATGATTCATGCATAAAAAAATCATAAGGCCAACAAACAATATTGAGTTTGAAAAAGAGATTATAATCTTCACCACGTCTCATTCTCTAATTGTACAAGTGAAAACGCATGACGGTCATAAGAGAAAAAAACAAGATTACAAAATATTCAAAATCTGTGACAATCAAGTTTATTAAGTGGAAAAACGAAATTCACAAGGATTTTAATGAGAAAGGATAGAACCAAAGCTGTTAGGATTTATGAATTTTTGAGATCCAAAAAAAGAGGAGTACTCGGAAGAGAGAAGTATGGAAGTTCAAATTTTTGATGACGTGGGTAAATATAAATACACATCACTCTTGCCATTGTACCAAACATAGGATCAGTTGTTAATGAGTGTTTCATATAGCAAAATTGCAAAATACTATTCTCCCATTTTCTTTTCATTAAGGACAAAAACTACTTATTTTTCTTAATCATTTGAAAATATCCCACAAGTATTTGATCCCTATTCCTTTCTTGACTTGCTCTTTTCTCGTTTCAAAGTAGGATGTTTAAAAAAAATCGAAAATGTAAGGCAGAATTAAGCCATTAAATCTGTTGAGGAAAATGTCAGGAAACTGGCCTAATCCCAAAATTAGGTTACCAATGTTAATCCCATACCGAAGTGGCAATTTACTATGGTGCGTATTCGCTGGATTTACCATTTCAAAAATATGATTTATAGACGAGGGTTGGGGAATTTGCCATACCTAAGCATGTGAGAAACTAGCTATTGACAAGATAACACCTTTACTTTAATATTGTTTTTTGGAATTTATCCATTCAAACCACAATTTTACAAGGAGCGGCCTCATTAAAGAGAATAGCTTCAACAAGAATGATAAGTTCTTGTGAACGACAAGAGTATATAGAGATACAAGAAAAACTTGAACAATTTTCAAAAATAATAAAACTAACAACTCAAGAATTGTAACAAAAATTCACATCGATCAACTCGTCAATTTTAGTTCTTTTCTTATAAGGTTTTGATAGTATGGTTTAGAAATATAACGAATTTCTCCCAAAGCAAACAAAAATCTTATACAAGTCAAGATAGTTAGGATCATTGGGTCATCCATCCATCTACCAGGGTTTAGCTGGTGTTGTTAGAGCATTGAGTGGTTGAACCCACTGGCGTTGGTATGCGTATAAATCAAAGCTATTCTGGGAGAATGGAGATTGCGGACTATACGAAAACATCTTGTAGAACTTCATCAGAGGTTAGTGACAAACACTTGATTCTCTTGTTTACTCTATATATATAAAAAAGTACTCACCCTCCGGAACAATTCCTATGACGGTAAATATACATTTATATATACACTCGAGGATATTTGAGCAAAGAATTTTATGAGAATGACCTTTATCTATGGAAAAGTCCTCACGCTATAGTGAATGGGAACACAAATTCAATGATCCAAGAATCACTCAATTCCGAATTCTAATGGAAAATTATGAGTGATTTATTAAAGCAACACTTATTATGCGTTGCCAAGGCAGTTCGTGAATATGAAACAATCCACTAACTTTTGGCAACAGTTTGCAAACTAAAATAATAATAAGTGACTATAGGCTTATTTTGATCAAGTATTTGGTGTTTCCTTTCCTAGACAAGGTATCTTTGTTTACAAGTAACCTAGCCTTGATCATTCACCATGTAACCACACAAACCATCCCTTGGAAATTTTGTGTGTCATTCTTCATGAACAAGATATGGGATTCCAAAAGACTTCACTTGGGAATCGTGAAGCATACTCAAGTTAATGTAACGTGTAAACCCTAAGTGTTGAGGAGCATCATCTAAAGAGAATTAACGTTCTGCCAGAAGATTTTCAAGAGCATCTTCTAAAGAGAATTGACGTTTGGCTAGAAAATTTACAAGAGCAATTCATAAAGAGAATCAGTGTTCCACCAGGAGTTTTATAGGTGCACGCATACGACTGAAGTAGGTACTACATCTAGTCCGAAATTCGGTATTAGGTAACTGGTGTAACAACTAAATTAGTGTGTGTTCAATCTGAACTAGGTCCTAGGCTTTCTCTATATGATTGTAGTTTTCCTCGTTAACAGAAATCTCTGGTGTCTGTGTTATTTCTTTTCCACATTATATTGAAATATCACATGTTATATGTAGTCAAACCTTGATAGTATTAACTTAACTGTAAAAAACCTACAAAACTTATTCTTGTTGAGTTCTTATCTTGAAATATAAATTACAAGACTTGTTCTTGTTGGAATTCAGTTCGTGTACATATAGGTTATATACTAGGTTTACCTTGTTAAAAAATCTTATATACAGTGTCGTAACAACGTATAAATTGTACAAGAATTATCCATATAGGTTCCCGAAAGAAAAGGTTTGTGGTGTACCAGTTACCCCTTCCTTTTCAGAATGCCAATGCAATAATATAGTTCACGCCAGCTTATCTGCGGACCGTTTCTGGTTAAGTAACAAAGTAACTGAAATTAACCAAAATCAATGGTATTGGTGATATAGTCTTACTGCTATTTTTCTTGAAGTGAGATGTTGTGTTGGTTGATCTTGGAGTTGTTCCTGTGATTGTTGGTGTAATTTTTGTGATTTGTTTTGTCGCTTCTGTAATTGTTGTTGATGTTGTAGTGGTAGTTATTGTAATTGCTTCCGGTGTCTTCCTTAAAACTAGTGATTTTGTTGCTACCATTGTTGTTGTAAGTACTAGTAATGAAAAAGTTGTTAAAACCAAAAAAGTTGAACCAATTGATGAATAACAAGATGTTAAATGGATAAAACCTAGAGAAATCAATTATTTTCCTTGTAAACAAAGAAAATCCATCTTTCCCATGGATTAAATCCACCAAACAAAGGGGAAAATCAAGCATAAGGCTTAGGAAAAACAAACCAAAAGCAGATTTTTTTTCTTAAATAGAGAACGGAGAAAAAAAAAAGACCTGAAAACACTAAATCAACTTAGATTTGTTCACAAGAGAAGCTAAAAGATTAGAGGAAGGATTTAAACAGATGGTTTGACAGGATTTGAGCAAACAACACTTAGGGTTTGTGGAACTCTTTAATCGTATTTCATTTCCTCCTAAATTATATTTTATCGTTGGTGATTTTAAATCAATGCGCTTAAGCGTGTGACACTTGATATGAAGGTATTATTTGTCAGCAACAATTTTTTTACCTATAAAAAAAAAAAAAACTTTTGTGGCTTGAATTTTTTTTTAAATGGCTTTAGCTTTGACGTTTAACTCAGTAGATAACGCAAAGAAAATTGGATAAAAAGAGATTAATGGTGCACGAGTGACAATAACTATTAGATATTCAGGTTGGATCCGAATATGGTCGCCCATATTGTATGTGGAAAGTCCGGTAGGGTTCCATATTCATTTAGGGTTTGTACCCTATATAAGCATCTCTAACATGTGTGTAGAAAAGCAACGTGATTCCCACCGATATCACACATAAGTTTACCATTAGAAAAGTGGTAACTCTAACCCTAAAGAGAGTTACCATTAGGAGAAAAAGTTTTAAGTTCTTATCCTGTAAATCAAGTTTGTGCTCATCTTTGGAGATCTTAGTACTTGCTGATCGTCGATTTGAAAATGCTACTGCTGCTTCTGTTCCTTGGTCTTGCTTTTCAGAGTTCAACAACAAGGTATTTACCGATACCCGCTTCCGCTTTAATCGTATAATCTCTAATATTGGTATCAGAGCTATTGGTTTGATGCGTGTTTTTTTTTTCGTACTTGACGTAACATGCTTTGTGTGCTTGAAAGTTGCTAATAACACGATAGTATCATGATTACGGTTCTTTTTTTTTTTGGGTGAAAAACCATTAATGGATGTACAAATATTTCGGATCTTGATAAGGGTGTTTTGTTTTGAAATATTTAATTGGTATGTTCATTATTGATTAAAATGATCTCCTGGAAAGTTTTATATCGTTTGAACGTGTGGTTTGAGAGATATAGAAAAACCCTAGTTTTATATCATGTTTGTGAGCAGAGGTTTGATAATTTTTTTGATGTATATATGTCGATCCATGTTAATTAAAAATTGATGTGTATAGATAGTTCTCTTTGATACCTTTCATTTGACATATTATTTACTCGAATCGGAGCTTGTATGAGTGAGATATCGTCTCCCAAAGTTGGTCATGCGCGTCAGTACGGTGCTGAAATTTGGAGAAGACGATGAACCATAACCGAGTTAAATCGGCGAGTCAAGACAGGCTTAAATCGGCGAGTCGACACTGTTCAAAATCGGCGAGTCAACTCGGTCCAGGATCGGCGATTCAACTCGCGGTGCAGACCGGTGGATCAGCTCGCGGTTCGGACCAGTGGGTCGGCTCGCGCGTTTGGACCGGTGGTGGCTCGCGATTCGACCACCGGTTATTTATTCTCATTTATTCTCTATTTGTGGTTGTCGGATCAACTCCAATTTTGGTAACCTAAGGTTTTTCGACGCTCCGAATTCAATAAAACTATTTTCAGAACCTAATTAGATTCACATGATAGAGTTTCTTTGAAATTATATGGTTAATCGCTTTATCCATGATAACATGTGAATGGTCTGTGTTGTGATTGTCTAATTTCTTTAATATACAACATGTATGGTGCTGGATTGAATTCATATCTTACTGAATTGTATGTCTAGATAACATGTTAATTGATTAGATAATTGGTAGGCCTCTAAAGGTGTATAAATTATGGCCTACGGTGATAACCGCAAGTGCACGACGTCTATCGGAGACGCGGCAAGTACGGGTCGATCCACAGAGACTTGTGGTGCTCTTGTATGATCTAAGGCTTGCTCTAGACTGAGTTTCAAGGGTGACAGAGTAACAAAAGGGGTTTTGTGCCGATACGGCTAATTGAAGTGAAATGAACCTAAACTAAGGTATAGACAGTGACAAAAGGGCTTTGCTAGGTCTTCAAATCCACCCTCGACCCCTATTGTGCCTTCAACTAAGTTGAAGTTCTTGTTCCTATGCCAGATGAGTGAAGATTGTCAATTCTACCACTTATCTAAAGGGTTTCACCTAGTGACATTTCAATATTCAGCTAAGACACTAACCTAGAGCACTAGTTGTCTAATTAAGCACAACTAGTCAAAAGAATTAGCAATAATCATTGAAGTAAGGGCTGAAACACAATCAACACAGATATAACCTAACTACAGTGTATCCATGGCATTGGTATACACTGTGAGAGAAAAGCATTGAGGTGTTAAATTGAAGTTATCTAATAACATTAAACACTCAAGAACAATCCAACAGAGTTTAAACACAATTTGGAATTAGGGTTTCATTGAAACCCCAACAAACTAAATTAAAACTGCAAATTAAAACCTAATTGATACACTGGCTAACCCAGGCATGAACCCTAAAACATCCTCAGTTCACCCTATTTATACATACAAAAATTCAAACCCTAATTTTCAACAAAACACGAATTAAATGCAGACCCATACCCTCAATCGCCTCTGAATTTGTGCTCGCTCTGTCACTTCGTCCCCGTGAGCTTTGAATCGACTATGCAATGGATTTGGTGAAAACCCTAGCTTCTAGTTATCTCTAAATTAGCTTCTAGAGTTGGTAGAAGCTAAGAAAGAGATAACTCGAGGTAGAGAGGGGTAGCGGTGGTAGTTGTGGCGAGGAGATGGTGGCGAAGGTGGCTCGGTGGTGGTGGTATGGGGTGAAGAAGGTGGAGGTAGGGTTTCTGGGCGGGGGAAGAAGAAAGAGAAGAGGAAGAAGAGAATAGGGTTCGGTCGATAGGTGTAGGGGTATGGGGAGTTTCACCGTGAGGCGGATACATCGAGTGATGATGAGACGGCCGAGCGAGCGTAGGATGGAGCCGATAGAGATCTCGAACGGCTCGGGATATAAGCTGGTGATTCTGGTCATTAGCGAGAGCATCAAACGTTGATGTGCAAGGCCGAGCAGCGTAGGATGTGGCGAGTGAAGATCTTAACGGCTCGGGAATGATGGACTCGCATCCGGTCACGGGTCGGAGATGGATAGCTTGGGCCCATGTCTTGTAGATGAGTTGCTACTTGTTGGGTTGCAAGCGTTGCACATGTGTGAGGCTTCGGCTTCTGCTCCATAGATGCTCGACTCCAATTCTTCGCTCTTTTGGCTCCTCGATTCCCCGAGCTTTATTTATTACCTAAAAACACAAAATTAATTAATACAAATATTTATTCTTGAAAACAAATAAAATACAGAATGGGATAATATCTGATTTCTAAGCGCAAAAAGATGAGTAAAATGCCAATAAAAATGTGTATAAATATGCACTATTTGGCACTCATCAAATACCCCCAAACCCGAATTTTACTTGTCCTCAAGTGAAACAGAAATTAAGAAATCCTAACTATACCCCCGTCGCAGTCTCTCGAATGCATTTAGCGTATGCACTAAGCCTTTAAACCCCTAGGTGTCCCTAGTGGACGAGTTGTAGTCTCGTGAGGGTTTTTGAGAGGTGTACCCACAAAACCTTCTCCAACTTCGTAGTGTAAAAGAGTCTCAAGCCTCCAAGAAGCTATGAGGACATAGAGTTTCAAGCGTGCTAGTAACAAGAAGTTAGAACTACCAAAGAACGCATTCTCATCCTTAAGTGCTGAGCGAGAAGTAACCATACCATATGAAAGAATTCGGATTCGATTGTGATCATAAGCCTCGACTTCTCGCCTCACCATTAGGGTTTTATGATAATTGCACTCAAAAGATTGCTTTTTAGTCTCTCATGTGTGCAGGCAGGAATAAAGAGAGAAATCCTGCACACGTTGTAGGTAAGAAGGATAACCTTCCGAAATAAAATCTGGAGACTCCACAGAAATGTGGACAAAAAGAATCTTTTTCCGATGATCTCTAAGGAAGGAAATCAACCATTAGCAAGGGGTGGGAGTACTCACTCACTTCTCACCCGATCGGCAATTAATATCACTCTCTCATAAGAAACCATAGAAACGTCTTCAATCTTCGGTCTTCGGTCTTCAAATGTTGATGACGAACTTCTAAACTTCACAAAACTTGACAATTTTTAACTTTTCTACTCAAATTCCTTGTTGTTTGGATTTTTCTTTTTAAATTCTTCTTTACCATGGTGGTAGCAAAAATAAACTACAATATTTTTTTGTTTTTTGATTTTATTTTTTTTTTTTATTTTTTTTTTTACATTACAATAAGTGAAAATAAAAATACAAATAATGAAACAACTAACTCCATGGACAAAGGACTTTATCACTCAATTTTTCCACACTTGTATTGTCTTGATTTTATAAATTTTATTAATTCTCATCCTATTTTCTTTTCTTTGTTGCACATAAACCTTGGACTATATCAATTTTTCTTTCAATATTCTGATGCTGCTCCGTTTGTTGACGATGATGTGTTTCTATGGGTCTTGCTGATTGAGAGAGAGAGTGATGCTAACTGCAAATCGATATTTAGAAGGAGTTTTCATCTTTAGACGTCACCCTTATGATTGACAAAAACTAGCACTCAAGAGATCAAAAGTAGTGCTGAAATTGGTGCGAAGTTGGGTAGCTCACCATTCCTACCCGGAATTGATGTACGATGACACACACTCTAACAGCTTTTCTAGAAAGTTGCAAAAAAATTGAAGGTTGGTGCCTCACTTGATGTAAATTGGGTAGTCTCCACTATGGGTGATCACAATTCTACTACCGAATATCTAAACAACACCTAATTCGCCCTCCTAGCATGGTTAAATCCAACTTTAACGCTCTAATCAACTAAGGAACCCGATTGTGTTCTCCGGTACTTCTAACTTTTGTTATTTCGGTCAGATTCTCTATGTAAACATAGCTAGAAGCATGCTAGTGACTCTAAAATCTCTAAAAGTTGGAGGTTTTTACAAAAAGAGTTTTTGAATTTTTTTTTTTTTTTTTTTTTTTTTTTTTTGTAAAATTAAAAGATAAAATAAAAGACTAAAAACTCTAAATGCAAATGCACCCCCAAACCTAAATCAAACATTGTCCTCAATGTGTCTACATATAGAAAAATTTAAACAAGTCACATACCGAGAGAACTATCTTTGATAAGAGAAAAGGGAAGAGATTACCTGGATGTTTGCAGGGAGCAAGGTTGAGCTTCTTTAGTCAAGGCTAGAATCCAACATTCTCAACGGAGATCATATCGGATTAGCATAATATATGCACATGAAGACTCAACCGATTAAAGAAAAGAAAATTTAACAAGTCCTACGGATATATACAATGAAAATTCACCATAAACTAACAGTCTAAAGAGTTGAGGATCAACCCAATAGAAAATATATACAAACATCAACAGCCTTACACATAAATAAAATGAGAGTGCAAGTAAGACTGCAAATGAGAATGAGTTTCCCCCAAACCTAAACTTGTGAACGGGTGTGTTTGGGAGCACAAAATCTTGCAATTTTAACGGTACATCATGCAAAAGGTCTAACTCAAAATGAGTTTTACTAATAACAGGCAGACACACACATTCCAACTGTGGTTCCCTAAGAGTGTTATACTTTGATGCAAAATAGTCCAAGAGGACTTGGGAAGCACAAAGCTCTAGGCCTAAGTTAGGCAGTTTTAGAAAAGTTGGTTTTGCAATTTTGTGACAAACTACACCTAGGTTGGGTGAAGGAGTTTCAATTTGTGACTCAGGAGAGAGGTTAGGTACATCTAAGTTGTTTTCATTTTTAAAATCATTTGTACCTGTAGGGTCATAATATCGCAACAAACAAGGCTCG